>JACGCM010001721.1:0-600000 GCA_014058105.1 Kingdonia uniflora | reverse complement strand
GAACGGGATCCTCCAATAATTACAATAAGGGCAAGAATGGAGGATACCAAGCTAGAAGTGGGGGAGACCAATGTCATGGCCTGAGCAGGAGTGCGAGAGCAAGTACAGGTGGTGCCTCAAGTTCCAATTCTGTGAGGGAGTACCACAAGCCACGTAACAATGGTGGCGCTTCCTCCTCGTCCAGGTTTTAAGGGCGTCCTGGGAACTTGAAGTGTTTTATTTGTGGTGGGAATCACAAAGCTTATCAGTGTCCTTAGAAGACGGTCCTGAATGCTCTAATGGCATCGCAAGGGGACCAAGCCGATGGCACCACTCAGGGAAATGATAGCGGTGAAACTCATATGGGTTCACTATACTTACTCAATGTCGTGACCACTCAGTTGCCAGAGATTAAGCCAAAGAAGGGACTCATGTATGTAGACCTTAGTATTAATGGGCAGAGCACTTTGACGATGGTTGATACAGGTGCTACCCATAACTTTATTGCTATTCAAGAGGCGAATCATTTGGGACTGCGTTTGGTGAATGATTCTAGCCAAATGAAAGCTGTCAACTCCGCCGCGATGCCGATACATGGTGTTGCCAAGTTGGTTCCAGTTAAGATGGGACAGTGGAGTAGAAAGGTTAACCATCTCGCTGTGATATTGGATGATTTCAAGATTATCCTGGGAATGGACTTTCACCGCTACCACAAGGCAGTGTCGATGTCGTTCGTCAATTCCTTATGGATTTTTGGCGATAATCCCTCAATCATACAGATGTCCACGTATAAAGATGAGAGTAGACTCTTATCAGCTCTTCAGTTGGAGAAGGGACTGAAGCGAGGGGAGTTGGCCTACCTTGCTACCTTACGGCTAATGCCGGATGATCAGATTCACTGTGCCATGCCGACGGAACTCTTTTGGGTGCTTACCGAGTTCAAGGATGTGATATCGATGGAACTGCCAAAGGTGTTACCTCCCCGAAGGCCTATCGATCATCAGATTGAGATAGTCCCTGGAACCAACTCTCCTGCAAAAGGACCATATAGAATGAGTCCGCCTGAACTAGCAGGGCTTCGAAAATAAGTTGATAGACTATTGGAATCGGGCTTTATTCGCCCCTGAAAGGTACCATTTGGTGCTCCGGTCTTAATTCAGAAGAAACAAAATGGAAGCCTGCGATTATGTGTCGACTATCGAGCCCTGAACAAGGTAACGGTGAAGAAGAAGTATCAAATACCGCTCATTGACGACTTATTTGACCACCTTACATCTGGGAAGTACTTCTCTAAACTTGATTTGAGATCGGGTTACTATCAGGTCAGGATTGTTACCGGAGATGAACCGAAGATGACTTGTTCTACTCGATATGGGGCATATGAATTTTTTATCATGCCATTCGGCCTGACCAACGCTCCTACAACTTTCTGTACTCTTATGAATGTGCTCTTCTGGAAATATATCGACAAGTTTGTGGTTGTGTATCTGGATGATATTGTTATATACAGCCGTACTATGGAAGAACATATTGAGCATCTTCGCCTGGTATTCCAAGTCCTACGATAGAAATAACTCTATGTTAAGTTGGAGAAATGCTCGTTTGCCCAGGAACAAGTTATGTTACTTGGACACATTATTGGCGGAGGACAAATCCGTATGGATATGGGGAGGTCCGTGCTATTGAGAAGTGGAAAGCTTCTACAGAGGTTATAGAAGTTCGTTCCTATCTTGGCCTCGTGAACTACTACCATAAGTTCTTAGAAGGATATTCGAAGCGCACGGCGCACCTTACAGAACTTCTCAAGAAGGACTTATCTTGGCCTTGGTCCGAGAAATGTCAAACAGCCTTTGACGATCTGAAGCATGCGGTAATTAGCAATCCAGTCTTAACCTTACCAGATATTACCAAGCCGTTTGAGGTACATATCGATTCGCCTGATTTTGCTATCGTTGGAGTATTATTACAAGAGGGACATCCGGTGGCATACGAAAGTAGAAAGTTGAATGACACAGAGAGGAGGTATTCAGCCCAACAGAAGGAACTCCTAGCTATTATGCATTGTCTACGAGTATGGCGACACCGTCTGTTGGGAATAAAGGTTCTGGTGAAGACCGATAACAGTGCGGCAAGCCATTTCCTTACCCAGAAGAAGTTAACCTTGAAGCAGGCTCTTTGACAAGAGTTTCTAGCAGAGTTTGATTTAGAACTCGATACAAGCCAAGGAGAATGAATAATGTGCCGGATGCGTTGAGCCATAAAGCTGAACTGGCGGCCGCCTCTATAGCCGTCGAACAGTCTCACTCTCATGTTACCAGTACTCTACAAGACAGGATCCGAGAAGGGTTGGCAGTGGATCCTTAAACCCAAGCCATCATTAACTTGGTGAAACAGGGGAAGGCAAAGCGATTTTGGGTAGAAGATGGTCTTTTATATACGAAGGGACAACATATTTATGTCCCTCGGTCTGCAGGACTAAGACGGGAGCTGATAAAGGAGTGTCATGATACTCTTTGGGCAGGCCATCCGGGTTGACAGAGAACACTATCCTTGCTGTACAAAGGTTAGTATGGGCCCAATGATCAAAACTATGTGATGGATTATACGCGGATTTGCTACATTTTCCAGCAAGACAAAGTGGATCGGGACTTGCGGCTGGGACTGCTTGAATAACTTCCTGTACCAACACGACCTTGGGAAAGCGTCTCTCTGTACTTTATCTCTGGGTTACCTAAGTATAAAGGATATGGTTCCGTCCTCATGATCATTGATAGATTCTCGAAGTTTGAGATGTTCATTCCAACTCTGATTGTTTGTACGGCGGATAAAACGGCCCATCTCTTTGTGAAACACATGTTAAGTACTGGGGCGTGCCACAGGACATTTCAGCAATAGAGATCCAAGATTTACTGGGAAGTTTTGGAGGGAAGTATTCAGATTACTGGGATCTACTCTTAGCTTCTCCACCACTAACTATCCGCAATCAGATGGTCAGACCGAACGCTTCAATGCTATATTGGAAGAGTACCTCTGACACTTCGTCAGGGCAATCAAGAAGAACTGGGCCGAACTCCTGGATGTAGCGCAGTATTGCTTTAATCTACAGAAGAGTTCCTCCACCAACAAGAACCCCTCTAAGATACTATTAGGACAGCAGCCCCTCACACTGCTCACAGTAGTCTCCGGGTGCAAAGGAAGCATTCCGAGAGCCTACCAGCTTGCATGGGAATGGCAGAGAAATACTGATATTGCTCGGGCCTATTTGGAAATTACGTCTGCCATAATGAAGAAGTAGGCAGATCAAAAGAGACGACCAGATCCTTTTCAAGTTGGAGACCTTGTTCTGATTAAGAAATCTCACCTCACTCCCCGAGGTCACAGAGTACACCAAGGCCTGGTACCCAAGTATATCGGTCCAATGCCGATCATTAGCAAAGTTGGAAAGGTTTCTTACAAGCTTCAGCTGCCACACCACCTTTCTTTCATCCATCCAGTGTTCCATGCCAGTGCTCTAAAGCCTTACCACCAAGACAAGGAAGATCCAAGCAGAAGTACCGTCAGACCGTAGGTTCCTCGTAAGCCAGTCAACCCAGTCCAACTTCCAGAGAGTGTTCTTGCTCACAGAGTGACCCATGTTGACCCAGACACCAAAGAGGAAGTCTTCGAGTACCTTGTGAAGTGGAAAGAATTGACAGACAACGAAGCCAGCTGGTGCACCAAGATTCTCATCCCCTTCAGGCTTGACAAAGGAAGATTAAGGCCAAGCAAGAGAGGAAAGAGAACCGGCATATGTAGAAGAAGAAGAAGAAGTCGATGAGGGCGTCTCCAAGCTGGATGTGAGAGAGTGTGACGCCCAGGCTTTGTAAATAGTATACTTAGGTTGTAAGAAAGCTTTGTATAAATTTTTATTTATTTTTGTAAAGGTTAGCTTAGGAAAAAGGGGGAGTACGCTTCGTCTCTAATTTTGATGTTTTCTTTTAGAACTTAGCTATTTATTTAGTAGCTATATATGTAGAGGACTTGACTCCGATACATCCAAGAAGGAATTTAAAGCTTGTAATAGTGCTTTGTAATAGTTGTTGATATATGAATGAAATGATGCTTTCAAAGACCCTTTGTACACTGTTTGTGTTGCCTTGAGATTATGTGATGCTTTGCGATATTGTGTTGATAAACGATAGAAAGAGATGAATAATTAGGCTTACTTGAGATAGGTGACTTGTGTGCCGCAAGTGCCAAGCTTGAGTTTAAGTTGGTCCACGTCACATCATGAACTTAAGATTTGCCCTACTATCTACAAATGGGAAAGTAATTGAACCTATGCATCAAAGTTTAATTTTCAGAAGATAAGCTCCGTCTTTAAAATATCTAGTACTGCCTCTCTTATGTTCAGAACTCTCTTTAAAAGATTTCTCTCCCTTAGTTGACAAAATACAAAAAAAAAATACTTCATTAATAAAAAACAAGTAATTTCTATACTTAAGGGGATGAGGTTAAATTGCTAAGAAGTATTCTTCAATCTTTTAGAGTTTATTGGATAAAATATTAAGTGCATTAAAATGGAAAGTTTATTAAAGGATTTTCACTAGTAAAAAAAATGTTATTTCCAAAGTAATATCCAGAGTAGCATGGGCAAGCATATTTTTACCGAAAAAGTAAGTGAGATTGGGGATAAGAAAATCTAATAGAATTTGCCAATACTATTATATCCAGGCCATGTTAGAATTTATTGTGGAGAGACATAATCTATAGAAAATGTAGATTAGAGAAAATCCTTTAAAGGTATGTAATTTCAGGAATATGAAGAAACCTGATGATTGTTCCTGAGATTTGAGATATATGATTAAAAAAAGGATATTCACATAAAGCGGATAAGAATTTGTACGCTCATACAAATAAATAGGAGATCGAGTTTGTGCCTGGCACACTTTCTTAAAGACAGATTCATGGCTGCTACAATGCTTTGCAGTATATTAGGCATATATCTCTACGAGGATACAACGATCTGACGTAGGTAGAAGGAAGCACACCAATCAACCTACCAATCGAACCTTGATTGCGACTATATCTCTGATATAAAGACTCGAGAAAAATTAAAAACATATAAAAAAGAGTGACACCTGAGAGAGCTTTAAATAGGCATGTGTGACTACTCACCAAGAGTCGTGTCTTAAGTCACACCACTTCACGAAGGGTCGCACCTATAGTCATCTCTCTTGGAGTATAACCAACCCACAACCCAAAAAGCCCAAAAAAAAAAAAACCAAGTATTATTTAGGAATCCCCATGAGCCTAAGCCTCTAAGTCCAAATCATAAAGCTATGAAATATATAAAAGTTCCTACATCGGGTAGCCCATGCACCAAGCAAGAATGCCCATGGGTTGTCACGCATGCGCATGTGTGACCAAACAACTCCAGCACACTTCAATGATGTAACATACATGGTTGGTAATATGTTAGAGATTTATCTTTCTTACACCCAATATAGGACTAAATACTTCTTCATTCAAACTAAGGAAAATTCCAACATGGTTTTCAACCAATCCCCCACATTTGAATGGTAATCTAAGAAAACTGAAACAAAAAATAGAAAAAATAGAGGAATGGTCATGCATTAAGATAAGTATCTTGTGGACTTGTGCCTTTCCTTGTGAATGAACTATCAGGCTCACGCAATCGGTTCTCATAGTTGTGTTCAATTCGGCCCTAAAAAAATCTGAGATTAATTTATGAGTGTTATTGGAGAATTTAGCCCTATAAAATTCTTATGGAAGTGGCGCCACTTCTCACTCATATTGGTGACATTCTATTAAGAGTATCTTACAATAACCCACTTATAAAAACAAGTCATAAAATCCTTTAAAGCTTGAATAACTTACCCTAAAAATCACTATAGGTTACACTGATTACATCATAGAATGAGCGGGAGTATAATCTCCTCAGTGTTCATGTTGAGTAACTCACAACCAGCTTCCCTATTAAACTTAGATCTTGGAATTTCCAATCAACTAGAATTGGTTTCCAGTGAAGTTAACTCATAGTTATAGGCTTTAAGCCCATTCCCTTTAATATATAAATTACTTGCCCTTTCAACAAACCTTTTTAAATGGATCCACTTGGTTGTCACTTGAGTTCACAAAGTCAATGGATATTATTCCACTAACATGTAATTTCTTCACTTTAATATGTCTACGATGTATGTGTCATGACTTATCATTATAGATATTATTCATAGCCTGTGCAATAGCTGCTTAATTATCACAATGGATACATAAGGCAGGTATAGGCTTTGGCCACATAGGAAAATCGTTTAGGAATTGACGAAGTCACTCAGCTTTAGCCCCTGCTAAATCTTGAGCAAGAATTTATGATTCCATAGTTGATCAGTCTATGCCCATTTACTTTGGGGATTTATAGGACACAACTCCACCACCAAGTGTATACACACACTCACTTGTTGAATATGACTCATAGAGTCTGATATCCAATTCGTATCACTGTAAACTTCAAGTACAGCTGGATGCCTTGTGTTGTGCAGCCCATAGGTTATATTATGCTTTAAATATTGTAAAACCTTACTCAATGAGCTTCTAATTTTTTTGGTCCAGAGTTTATAGTATATCGACTCAGTTTACTAATAGCATAAGCAATAGCTTGTCTAGTACAGTTCATAATATACATTAGACTGCCGATTATTCAAGCATACTATACTTGAGGAATAGGTTGACCATGGTGTATGAACAATTTATTAAAATATTTAAGCACAGTCTCTATATAATGTGCTTGACACAATACAAGTCCCTGTTGTGTTTTGTTAATATTTATACCGAGAATAACATCAGCTATACCTAAGTTCTTCACATCGATATTCCTGGACAATTTTTTCTTCATGGACATAATAATATTGATATTAGTCCCCATGATGAGCATGTCGTCTACATACTGACACACAATTACATGTTCCCTATTAATGTTTTTAATATAGATACATCTATCACATTCATTTCTTTTGAAGCCATCCTTCATCGTGACTCCATTAATTTTGTCATACCATTGTAAATGTGCCAACTTTAATCTATAAAGGGATTTAACTAGTTGACACACTTTAGTTTCTTGTCATTTAACTATGTACCCCTCAGGTTAGTTCATATATATTTCTTCATTTAATTTACCATTTAAGAACGCTATTTTAACATCTATTTGATGTATTTGAAGCTCATCCATTGCTGCAATGGCTATCAACATTTGAATGGAAGTTATTCTTATGACTGGTGAATATATATTAAAATAGTCCAAGCCTTCTTTTTGCCTATACCCTTTGGCAATAAGTCTGGTCTTGTACTGTTAAATAGAACCATCAGGTTTCCTTTTTGACTTGAATATCCACGTGCAACCTTTAGGGTTGTTGCCTGGTGGAAGATCTACTAATTTCCAAGTTTGAGAGAGGTTGTGTAGAGTGAGATAAACCCTATTATGCATAACCATACTTGGGAATTAGTTGGAAGATATACTAGTTGGGATGTCCTTCACCAAAAGTGATACAACCTTGGTCCCCAATCTTTGTAAGTTTTATGATTCAAAAATAATAAACTTTTTATAAAAAAATATTTCAAAGTAGGAGCTTCAGAAGTAGCCATTGTCTCCATGAAAGTCTGAGGCTCATTTTCTATCATTGTAGTAGCTTACTCGCAGCCTCTTAAGATTAGTCGAATACTCGAAGGCTACCTCGAAGGCTACTAAGAGACTCGAAGCCCAGGGCATATTATTTACCCGAAGCCTTACGAGATTAACCGAACACTCGAAGGCTACATCGAAGTTAGTCGAAGCCAAAGCCAAAGATAGTCGGTCAACACACATTACAGAGAAGCTTCGACCATATTAGTACATGGTCGAAGGCAGACATAGCTGACAGCCAACTCACCAGACAGAATAGTAAAAACAAGCCGCCAGACAACTACAGTATCAGAACTGACTTCATATACAGGACAACTGCCCCAGAGGATATTCGTGTAATCTGACCTCACATGGTGACTTACCAATTTTTATCTCCTATAAATTAGAAAGGAGAAACACTGTGGAAGGGTTAGAAAAATTGGGCCTAAGCCATTCCAATATTACCTTCGGGTACCCTATAATCTATATCTTCCTCTCGATTCAAACAATAACCGAAATCAATATATATATATATATCCTCTCATTCAAATCCTCACTAGAGGTCGTGGAGAATACCAATTCATGTACTCCACGCAAGTATGTTCGTCCAGTAATCTCTTTCATTATTGTCTCACATATTTGTTAAGACCCCTAGTAGAAGATAGTTCTCAAAGTGTAAGAGTAAGATTTCCTCTCAACAAAATCATGTACCTACATTTGGTGTCGTCTGTCCTATACCTACCCTCTCCATTCACTTTTTTCCCCTTATTGCCCTATTTAATGGGCCCCACCCTTCGTTCTACCTCTGCCATTATTGGCATCTCTGCCGATGGCATCGCTGCCTAACTTGCCCTATATAGCCAAGAATTCGCTCAAGCTGAGGAGCACCATACTAACCAGTTACGTATTGAGCATGAACATCTCCGGTAGGAACTCGAGGCAGAACGACAGCGTCATTTAGACAACAATGATAGACAACATCGAGCCCTATACGAACTACACCATATAGTCATGAACTTTAACAAGTCTACATGCAGGACGCTCCAATGCGTTGTCGGGTTCCCGCCCCTTCATACGTTTTAGCCCGCACACGACTCGGGCCCCACCCCTAAATCAAGGCCCTTCTGGCCTACCATGTTGTCGAGGGTACCCCTACTGCCATACCTGCCGGCTCGATCCATCTTGGTGTCCCCATTACGGAGGATTAATCCGATTCTACCCTTTGAACTTCTCGACACCCTCTACAGCGCCCTGTTTGGGAATACTTCGGAAAATGCAGCACTGAACACACCCCTAACCCGTGGCCTTACCACCCGCAACCCCACCATTTTCCCCCTCGACCTGCCTACCTCACACAGTAAAAACTCTACCAAAGAATAAATGCCGCCATCCGTATTAGCACGAGTCCCACACCGAACTCGTGGAGCCGATTAAACAGGCCCATTTACCCGGTGCTCTTTGCTGTCGAAGTGCTACCAAACTTATATACCATTAAAATCTGCAAATACTGTAACACCAGCCCCCAATCTTATATCCTCTAGTTCTATAATACTTTAAGCCTGTACTCCACAGCCGATCACATCTTGTGTCACATGTTTCCCATCAATCTCATTGAAAGCCCTCTAAAGTAGTAGTACAGCCTCCCAAATTGCTCTATTGGAAGATTCAAACAGCTTTCGAACCTCTTCATCTCTCATTTTGCCTTCAATAAGGACCGTGAATTCTGGGTAGATACCCTTTTCAACTTCCAAAAATCACCCACTAAAATGCTTGAAAACTTCGCAAAGCGTTTCCTCGATGAATTACACAAAGTCGGGAACCTCTACTGCGTGAACGTTGTCCTCGCCTACTCCAATGCCCTGCCTGACCGCAGCCGCGTTAAGGAGTATATTGTGCTCCAAAAGCCATGAACCCCTGGAGGAGATGTTATCCAAGGTCAACGGATACATCTACCACGAACATCTCTGAGAATCTAATCGCTAAGGACAAGCCTCAAACACCAACTACAACAAATCTCGACCATCGAATACACTCATAGTCACTCCTATTTTTCAAGAGACCGGCAACCACAAATGCCCCCACTTTGATGCCCAATCTTTTGAACCCCGTAAAAAATGTCTTATGCCTGTTCTACCCAAACTCACTACTCCCATTAGTACCCTTCTCATACACATCCAAGCTGATTTTATCTGGCGCATTCCCTTCCTCATCAAGGTCAGAAAGAACGAGCCTTACTTCCTAAACCATAAATGTAATTGCCACCTTAGAAACAAGTGCAATGCTTTGCCACGTTTACTTAAAATGATTCCTAAATTCGGTCGACTACACCAATATGTTGCCGACCATCCTGGCTACCTCAACGGGTAAAACCTCAGCCCCCAACCCATACGAAATATTGGCCCAACTGAGGTACATATCTTCCAACTCTGCCTAATCAAAGTTAACAACATCGTCAGCGGCCATACCCGAAGCAGTCAGAAACGAGTCGAAGGGTGCTATAAACTTACCTATAAGCAGAAAATGCCAGCGCTTCTGCCAGAGTCAAGCAACCCCCCGCGACCCAAAGGTTTAACGGCCCAAAGGTTTTAACGCCGAACTCAAAGGTTTTAACAGCTCCACAGAGGTCGTCGTTGGCCGACTTAGCCTCCCTGTCACCACCGGCCCTGTGACCCTGTAAACCAACTTTCTTGTGAATAATAAGAAATCTGAATATCATGGCATTCTCGGGAGTGATTGACTCCATGCCATGAAAGCCATATCTTCTACCTACCACCAGGTATTGCGTTTTACTGCCCCATGTGGTACGTGGAACATGAGAGGCTCCCAATGCTTAGCTTAGTCGTGCGAGTACCCCGAGATTGACCTTAGCAGAAAACTTGCTAAGCAATAGTAGTCATTATACCTCTCTCTCCCCACCGCCTCAACCCCTTCTACCATACCTGTCCAACCTACAGTTTACGTTGAACTCAACGGCCTTGGTCGAGGTACATTCATTGGCAATTTTTTGGATGCCGCCGAAAGCTGCGAACTTACCATGTGTCCTACGAGCTAATAAATATATCTTTGCTTGGTCGTTCCATGAGATTCCCAGCATTGATCCCACTCAAGCCTGCCATCGACTTGACCTCATCCCTAAATTCACGGTTACAAAATAAAAGAAATGTATTTTGACCATGAGGATTCGAGAAGCAGTGAACCTTGAGTTTAAAAAATTCCTAGTTGCTGGGTTTATAAAAGAAGTCAAGTACGCCGATTAGATCACGAACATTGTTACTATCCCCAGGAAGAATGGAAAGATCTAAATTTATGTTGATTTTACCGATCTCAACAAGCACACGCCGAAGGATAGCTTCCCCTTTCCAATCATTTCAATACATTTGGATGGTATAGGTGACCAGGAATGCCTATCTATGATGGACGCGGCTTCAGGTTACAATCTGGTACCCCTTCTTCCCGGCGACCAACTTAAAACTTTGTTTATCATAGAACAAGGGCTTTACTATTTTAATGTGATGCCCTTCATACTCAAGAATGTGGGTGCCACTTACCAGTGCCTTGTTACCACCATGTTCAAACATTGGTTAGGCAAATTAGTCGAAGTATATATCAATGATATACTTTGCAAGAGCCTCCATAAACATACCCACATATAAGACCTGTCCAAAGTTTTCTCAATTCTTTAATCCAACAACATGAAATTAAGCCCAGACAAGTGCCAAATCGACGTGTCCTCAGGAAAGTTCTTTGGTCACCTCATTAGCAAATGAGGCATCGAGATCGACCCTACTCAAATTCGAGCCCACGCTGATATGCTCTCTCCCCGAACCAAGAAATATATCCAAAAGGTTACTGACAAAATAGCTTCCCTTAACCGCTTTATTTCAAAATCCTCTGACTGTTGCGCCTGGTTATTCTCCCTCTTACGCGACCAAGGCACTCATAAAGCTAAAAAGAGAAACCTCGAATTAACTGGGCACCTAAATCCGTGCAAGATTTTCTCAAACTTAAAACTTACCTTGGTCAACAACCTGCCATGAGTACCCCGATCGAAGGCGAAGTGCTTACCTTATACCTTACGGTCACTGAGAGTTTTATTAGCTCGTTCCTTATCCGAAGAGAAGCTGGTATTGCGAAACCCGTCTACTTCATCAGCAAGACTCTAACCTCGGTCGAAAAATGTTATACCAAACTCGAACGACTGTTCCATACACTTCTCGAAAGCTCAAATGATACTTTCAAGTATACCACATACGTGTTATCACCACCTACACTCTTTAAGAAATCCTCAGTAAGAAAAATAAATCAAGACGGGTGTAACAATGGTCCGTCTACCACGGTGAACACGATATAAATTTTGAAAAATAGGTCTCTCAAAAGGGCCAGGTAGTCGCCGATTTTCTTGCCGACTTCTCAGTGGAAGATAACGAGTAGGAAGAACACGAAGACGATTTAGCCGAAGATTAGTCCGAGCAGAATTACCCTTAGAATCCTATCACGGGCTAACGCCTATTTACAGATAGATCTACCAGACCAAACAGTTATGGGATAGGTATCTTCCTGGTCACACCTTCAGACGAACGAATCGAAAGGGCTATCAAGTTAAACTTCGAATGTACCATCAATGAGGCCGAATGGGAAGATTTGCTACATGGTCTCGATCTCGCCCTCGAACTTGGTATCCCCAAACTAGCCGTATTTACTAATTCCCAGCTCATCCAGTGACAGTTTACCAACAAAAACTAGGTAAACGCTAGTATGGCTAAGTATGCAGCACTCATCCGCCAGCGCATGGATCGTTTCCCTGAAAAATTATTAATTACACATTACCCTCGAGTCAAAAATAGACATGTCGACGCCTTCGCTTACATTGGAGCCATGTTTGGCTAATCCAAATCTCGAACCCTTAATATCAAAGTACTTGAACGCCCAAGTATCAACCAGATTGAAGTCAATACCATCATTACTGGGTGCAAGAGTCTCGATCCCAAAGGCTGGCGAACACCTTTCCTCGCATACTTTAACAGTTCCACTGTACCTGATGACCCAAATACCAAATGCTCATTACAGGAAAACTGCTGATGATACACCATCCTCAAGGGTGGTCTATACTATAAACTACCAAATGGCGTATACCTCCGATGCGTATCCCACCGTAAAGCTGCAACCATCCTTACTAAACTCCATGAAGGCAATTATGGGTTCGACACTGTTGGTTAATCCATGGCTCTCCGAGCAATCACACAAGGTCTGTTCTGGCTGAATATGAAGAAATAAGCCGAAGAGTATGCAAAACACTGTGAAAAATTCTAATGTCCTGCCTATGACATTCGGAGCCCCTCCCAAGAACTCCATTGTATCCATGTCATTTGGAAATTTAAGGGATGGGCCATTGATCTCGTAGGCCTTTTTCCCAATACTTCGGGCAACAGAGAACATATCTTAATCGCCAAAGACTATTTTACTAAAAGGGTCGAGGCCGTACCGTTATGGCGAACAAGGGAAGAAGAATCACCATGCTCCTGTAGGAAAATATTATTACACGCTTCGGCTGCCCACATATGATTCGATGCAATAATAGTCCACAGTTCATAGGAAACAAGGTTCGAACGTTCCTCAAAAAATGTAATATCATCCTCTCCCCTTTTACACCTTATTACCCATAAGGAGATGGTTAGGTCTAAGCAATCATCAAACTATAGTCGATGGTCTTAAGAAGCGCGTCAACGAGAAGAAAAGTCATTGGATTCAAGAATTATAATATGTACTTAGGGCTTACTGCGCATTACCTCAAAAGGCTATAGGCTGTACTTCTTTCCTCTTGGCCTACGGTACCAAAGCTGTTTTGCCCACCTAATTTTAGGTACCAACACGCGACCCTGATCTCCTCGATGAAGATAATGAGTTTGAACTCAGATGTAATATGCTATGGATTGACAAAACCAGAGACCGAGCCTTAACTAACCTCGGAAAATGCCAGATATCTCTCTAGAACTTTTATAACAAAAGGGTTTGATCACAGAGTTTCGATTTAGGTGATTTGGTACTTCAACAAGTCATACCCTCCTCGAAACCTCGCAATGCCGGAAAGTTAGCCTAATCTTAGGAAGGATCTTATGTCGTCTATGAAAAAACCAATACAGGCTCGTATTACCTGATGACCAAAGCCGAAGAACCTCAACCCAATCCTCAGAATACGATGTAGTTAGTCTCATATAATAGACTGCGGCCACCACCTCTCACAATTGATGTAACTATAGTATAATCAATAAATATATTTTTCTCCCTTGTGTATCATCTCATATCTCTTGTAAACTTCTTGATTTTGTCAAACCTAAGTATCCAGTCAACCCTTCGACCTGACTGATACTTGGGGGTATCCTCGAAGACTTATGAACTTGTTAATTTGGCTAAACCTAAGTATCCAGTCAGCCCTTCGACCCGAGTGATACTTGGGGGTGACCTCAAAGTTCTTTAAGGTTCTAATTTGAGCACTCCCGAGTGACATGAATGGTCGACAAGCCAAACACTCGGGGATGCATTGGTGCCGACCACATAATATTTCATACAGGATCAAGCCCGTAGATAGAAATACCTGGGGGCGACCTCGAAGTCCTATGAAATTCATGATTTGGGCAAACCTAAGTACCAAGTCAACCCTTTGACCCGACTGTTACTTGGGGGCGACCCCAAAGTTTTTTAATGTTCCAATTCGTGTACTCCTGAGTGACATGAATGGTCAACAGACAAGATACTAGGGGATGCACTTGGGCCGATCACATCTTGATTCACAACGAATCTACTCTACATTTTTTAACATTTTCAAGTATAAATTCAACCTTCACCCAGCAAGTTCCTTTGATCACACACAAATGCCAATACATATCAACTTGTTCTCATCTGAATATCTAATATTGCTTCAACATGCATTACAAATAAAAATAGTTTATTACTGACAACCAAAGCAAGATAAGTTTCCTTTTAAAGACAAACCAATCACACAGGGTCACCTGCGTTCTCTACAGGCTCTGTCACTTCTTCACCACATGGTTTCTCTACTACATACACGGCTTTTACACCAGCACCTTCGCCCACAGGGTTCAAATCTATCCCCCCCCCCCCGTGTTTGCGGCATCCTCGGCGGCGGGCTCCTCTACAGGAGGATAGTGTTTCAAGGTTTCAGGATTGGATCCCAACCCATCTTCAAATGACTTCAAAGTTGTAGGCACCTCACACTCTTGGTCGAACATCGCTTGAAAATATGCATGGTTATTATGGAGCTGCTCCTCCTAACATGCCACCTTCACCTCTCATACTTCCACCTTTGCGTCACACCTTTCAACTAGCGCTAAGCTTTTCCTCACTGCATTAGACCAAATTTGTAACTGTTCTTACTCTAGCTTTCTGATTCGGATCTACAGACATAGGATGGTCCCCTATGCGAGCTCACTCCCGTCTCTCACCTCCTTCAACTTTTCACTCGATGCCTTTTGCATCCTGGTAATGAGATCATCCAGGCATGCATCTGCACAAATCATACATACCTCAACTATTCAACTGTTATCGAGACATAAATTCAATTCAAAGTAAAAAAAATACTCTCCTGGCGCCAAACCACATTGGTACGATGCCTTGCGTCCTCTGGGTTTGTGTCATACAAGATTATTATCGACTCTGCCGACGCTCGAACGACCTCCACCTGTTCGGCCGTGAATTGCCTAACTTCGGCTGGGTCATCCCCTTCTGCCATCTGCTCATGACTCCTCTTTCGGCTGGTTGTCTTCGTCGATTGAGCGGTCGAGCTCTCGTCCGTGACTTTGTTCTTGCCCTATTGGGTCTAATGCACTACTTCTGGAATTACTTAGGTTACAGCTGCCCGAGTCAATATTGGAATTCCTCGACGGGTCTTCGGTACGAAGCTTGACTTACAGGTCAGATTGTTATAATCAATATCACTTACTTCTGCAGAAGTGCCTGTTTCTTATTTCCTCTTCGATGAACCAGCTGCAGTCAACACGTTCCTCAATAATGTATCGGTCTTCTTCCACCTTCTCCTTACAATCTTCAGCTTCTAGAATAACTTATTCACCCAGTCCTCACTCTCGTTAAAAAGGTCATCAATATAAAACCCCGGGTTCTTTAGTCCACTATTGACGGGATCTGCAAAATAATGACTAAAAAGTTAGCATTCAATTCCAACCAATACAATATCAAAATTTGACCATCAACTTCCCTTGTTAGAACAAACTATTCTTCAGCGCAAACTTTACCTCCCCATGAGCCCCTCATAGTTCTCCTTCACTACAACCAAATCATTATCCCACCCGCGCCCAGTCAAACATAATTTGAATAATCACGGTTTATCCGAGTGGCACTGGTTATGATACGTCCCTACTTTCTTAATTACTTTCTTCGATTAGAATGACACTACGTAAAACCACTCGATTAAAAACCTCCCTTCGCGCATGAGCTCAATATTCATACCTCCGATCACCCTCATCATCTCATAAAAGTTGCCACTCATCGGGCACGGGGACACGTCCTAGAAATTTAGTACCTTCTTTACCAGTCTCCGAAGGGGTAGCTGCATCCCTAATTGAATCTGTCCCTTGAACGCTATGATTCCGTCATAAAACGAATCCATAAATGAATACTCGGCCCCTAATGGCACTAGAATAATCTTCGTCCCCACCAACTCATGTTTTGACATAATTCGCTCCAACATCACCTTTTGCAAGGTAAAACTTGTTTCACATATGTCTCCTCTTCCTCTGTATTATCCCTACTCTTACTTTCTTCCTCTCCCCCTACCCCTTCGTCCCTATTATGCCCCGAATGCTTGACACTAGCCTCCTCACCCCTTACCACTTCTTCCTCTTATTTCTTTTCTTCATCACTCTCCCTGACTAATCGAGCCCTACGCCGGCTCCTCCTCAATAAACCAACATCTGACTCCACTATAGGACCTTAGGATCAAGATTGAGTGAGACAGGACCAAAAAGATGTGTAGCATATATCAGAGTGCTTATATCGATAATGTTTTGAAGAGGTATGGCATATAAGATTATAAAGTAGGTGAGGTCCCTTGTATCAAGGTAGATATCTTCTGGAAGAAGATGCCACATGAGATAGTTTCATCAGATATCGCTATGGAGTATGCTTCAGTAGTTCGTAACCTCATGTATGGCATGATATGCATGAGACCCGATATCAGTTTTGTAGTTGGTATGCTAGGAAGGTGCTAATAGAATCCTTCCATTGTTCACTAGCAAGTAGCCAAGAAGGTTCTTCATTAATTAAAGTTGATTAAAGATTACAGATTTGTTTATTGGATATCAAATGAACTCATGGTTTTGGGCTATTCTAACTTAGATTTTCTTGAGGACAAGATGAAAAGAAGTTTACTTCTGGTTATGTTGTTAAGCTTGCTCATGCCCTTTCTCATGGAGAAGTATCAAACAGTCTCTTATAGCTTCCTTGACTATCGAAGTGAAGTATCTGGCTTGTTTTGAGGCTTCTCGGCAGGCTGTATAGCTCAAGAAGTTTATTTATGAGCAGAAGATTATTGATTCAATTTTTAGACCGCTACGAGTATTTTACGACAACGAGGTTGCTGTCAAGTATGTTAAGAATGATAATGAGACTATAGAGAGCAAGTATATTTACATTAAGTATCAGATTATCATTGATAAAGTATATAAACCGATTATCAAGATTTCGCATTTGTTGACATTGAAGATGATTATTGATCCGCTTACTAAGGGAATTCCGATACCAGCCTTCAGAAGACATGTTACGCGTATGGGATTGCTAGAGTTCCTTTGACGATCGCTCTTTTATGTGAGAGTAGTTATTGATTTATTTTATTTACTGTTACTGCATTAGGATTATTTATCCTTGTGGGACTTATTCCCAGTTGTTATTTTTGTCGACATTTGGTTTTGATTTTGATTATTTAGCTGCGATTATATTTGGATCCGTTATTATATGTGCCATATTCAGTTTTAATTATAGTTATGCAATTATAATAAAGTTTTAAATATGAGTAATTTTATCACTTAGCGGTTGTCTAAGTATGAAGTACCTATAGTGAATACTGAATGGCTTCTCAAATTTACCTGGGCTGGATATAGACAGGCTCCACATCCATTGGCCTTCATTTTAGTATGAGCGATGGTCTTCACATGACAGTTTGTCTGCGTATTGAAATGATGTATATTTGATAAATACATGTTATAGAACACTAATAGAAATGTACCAGTACATGATTAAGATGTACATTTACCATTCATATGTTAAACTCTGCCAGTAAATAAATTCTACTTGAAAGCTATTATGGTTGCTAACCCAGCGTCCAACTATGAATTAGGCATGTGCTCAAAGGCCTGATTAAATTTGTCTGTGAACCGCGTTAGTTGTTTTCTTAGTCGGAGAGTGACAGTCACATTTGATGTAATATTTCCTTTAACAAATTATCATGTGTGGTTTTAAAAGCAAATGATGGCCATCCGCCTTTTATGAACCATGAATCTGGATAAATACTTTTTCTTAAAAAATCGGGTTAGCACCGGGTAAGAGATTATTAGATTTTCCATCTATACTGGCACTACTCAATATTTTTCTTCAAGTTAATAAACACGCATGTTAATTGATCGTATAGATGCTATTGGCCATGCCTAATTGTTCCACCAAGTTAAGGTTGGTAGGACCTAGTATTACCCTTTATTAAGGTTTAATGGTATAATAGGAAGACTACTAAAACCCTATCAAATTAAATAGAGGGAAAGTTCCTCTTTGAGGCTACAACACATAAAACTATCCCATAAAGGTCTATATCTAATTCAAGGGAAGACTCTTCTCAAGCTTAGGAAGATTTGCTAAAGTTGGGGAAGAGGTTATCTAATATATTTGGTTACCTAATATGGTTATCTAATTAACCATATTAATTGTAGTAAATTTTAACATATCCTTTAATAAATCTGGTTATCTAATATGGGAAGAGATGAATATGAGTCATTTTAAAGGGCAATTTTTATTCAAAAGATGCAATCCTTTAAAACATAAGATGGCAGTAGCTCAATAATTCAAAATTCTAATTTTAAATGTTGAGAAACCATGGTTAGAAAGTAGTGACATTGGAATTGCGGATTGAAACCAGAAATAAAATAACCAAAATAGAATGTCAAAGAGTTATGGAAGAACTCAAAAGGGAATGCAATAATAAAGGAGAGATCAATCAAAGTAGATATTGCTTGAATCATTAGATAATGATCAAATGGAGGTATTGTTAGACATTCTAGAGATATTTGCCTAATGGCATTTAAAAAAGAAAAATAAAGTTCCCAAGATGACAGTTATCTTACTTTTTTGCCAATACTAGAGAGATTTTCAATTTTTCGGTAAAATTAGGATGAAATGATAAAGCCAAAATTACTAAATATCAAGTTGAAGCACATGCTTTCTCCTAACTGAATCGCAAAGTGGAGGGTGATGAAGATATGCATAATGCTAGATAAGAAAGAATTTACTTTGAAAAAATCACATCACTTAAAGAAAAATCCATAAATATAATAACTAGGACCTTAATTTACAATTTATATTTGTTTCCCTTCTAATTTTCCTTTTAAGTTAGCTTGTGTTTGTACAGTTGATTCTCAAGGGAACTTCCCTTCTTTTGTAAATAATTTTATTTCAATGAAGTTTTTTTTTAGATTCCTTCCAAACCCCTGCTTCTTTCCTAAAAATAGGATTCCAAAGATTGTAGACCATGTAATTATGAACTCAATGATTTAATATCTCTAGAACGTACTCATTTAACTAAAAGCAGTTGACATCATAATCATGTAATACATCAAGGGAAGCAAAAATGAACCCATATCAAGCTTGCATTTCAAAATAATAATAAATCAATTTTTTTTAAGAAATAAACTTGCAGACTTAAATAATAGAAATAAATCTAAGAAAATTCCCTATACTAATTGTTGGAGCCAAGTCTCGTTGGAGGGGAAACTAGCTCTTACACCACGGGGTTATCTTCAACAAGGGTTTATGCAAGTATTTAAGACAATAATAAGCAATATCACTGAACTAACACACTTGCGTGGAGTCTTAGAATGGGTTTCTCCACGACCTCTAGCAAGGATTTTAATGGTTGAGGATATATATTGAGTTTAGATGATAGATTGAATAGAGGTCGGTTATAGGGTAGTCGAAGGTAATCTTGAAAGGCTAATGGGATAGATTTTTTAACCCCTTCATAGTGCCTCTTGCCTCTTATTTATAAGATATAGAAAGGGTTAAGTCACCATGGGATGTCAGATTACATGTATATCCTTTGGGAATATCTGTTATGTACTCAAAGTCAGTTCTGACCCTGTAGCCGTCAGGCGACTCGTTTCACTATTCTGTCTGGTGAGCTGGCCGTCTATCTTTGGCTTCAGCTATAATGTCTTCGAATATTTAATTGACGTCGAAATACTTCTTAGACTTAGTTACTGTCTAGTTGGGATTCAAGTCTCTGGGTAGGCTTTAATGCAGTCTTCGAGTATTCAACTAGTGCTAGAAGGCTGGGAATAGGCTACTACATTTGCCCCCTCTTAGCAGGGGCCTTAGAAATTTATGTAGATGGCGCGTGCTAAGAAAATCGGTTAGGCATGGAAAGTTGAAGAGTTGACTGGTTAACAGTGGGCAGTTTTGAGGAAAGTAATTACAGAGAGTAATTAATGTAAGTTGAGATTAAGGGGGTCATAAATACCCTTAATCGTGGTATAAATATGGGTTATTATGGGGAAATTCTTCATATTCTTCTTCTTCTTCTTTGAGTAAACCAAACCATGGAAACTAGACCAAACACATGGTACCAGATGAGGATGGAGGCGAGGGAGCGCCGTATTGATGAGAAGATGAGGGTCCAGAAGGAGAAATTCTTTAGAGATCAAGGGATAGATGCGGTATTGCCAGATTTGGTTGAGCTGGAGTAGGGGAGGCTATTTGCAGACATCCATACAAATACTGGTGGAGGGTGATGTAGTGGCTGGGTCCGAACGTCAGCAACCAATACTTCTTGTAGAAAAACCTGGCAGAAGACCAGGTAGATGTTGAGGACGTAATCAAGGATGTGACGGGGATCTGTATGAACTGCCCTGTATATAAATAGGAGGGTCTTCGATATGGTGGTGGGAATGTAGACAGTTTTTGTTGTTGTTGCAGTTATTGTTGTTGGTATTGTTCTTTATCTTTATCCCTTTATTGTAGTCCCGAGGGCTTTTTTATTTCTGAATGAAAAAACATGTTTGTCAAAATATGATAGTAGAACCATGTTAGGTGTTATAGATGACGATAATATAGCCGCGGTATTAATTGTTGAATGTCAATCTTAGGTAATGAAAATGACTAAAAATTGTAAGACACTAGGGTTCTTTTATAAAAAGAAAAGTACAGACCGAAGGTTCGAGCACTAATGTGTATTTACAATGGGATGTGCTAGAATGTAGGCGAAGGTTCAAAAATAAAAGCATGAGAGGGCTTGAAAATGTCTATGGACAAAGGCATGGGTGCTTTGACTGCAAAATCTGATAGCCGATATAGCAGGCATGCTAGAGGTGATACTGTTTCTAGGGCTGTGTACCGCTGCAGGTGATCATGATGTTTCCTCAGGTTATGGGAAAGAGGTATAGGTGACAGGTGGGTTTGAGTTGACAACTTTAGGCAGTGTGTTAGAAGCTTCGAGAGGTCTAAAGAAAGTATGAGTTAAAGTAAGCGTGTGACACGCACGTGGGAGCAAGTGAGGGTAATATTATCAAAACACATTATGGCCAAAAATGAGGGGGGGAGTGGAGGAGTGGTAATAATGGTAAGTTGGGAAATCAAGGTAGTTTTGTTATCGTTGGGTGGTATTTAAAGAGAGAAGAAGGAGTCACTATTCCCAAATAATAAATCAGAGCTGAAAATAGATGAGGAAGAGTAGAAAATTATATTGTTGAGAGAGGGACACCTTATTGTTGCAGTTGGCCTCGCTGGTGAGGAGAGAAGAATACCTTGTTACTGCTGAGAAATCTGATCCACTAAAATAGGTATGCCCCCTGATTTCCTGGTAAAAATAGGCGATTTACATTTATGCTCTGCTGCTTCTCCATTTGTATGTGTATTTTTATTTGTTGATATTGCTGGTTAAGTGCGGTTTGGCTTTTTGTCTGTAACTATGAGGAAGGGGGTAACCCATTTGGTTGGGAATCCGGCCAAGTGGTAAATTGGGAGGAGTGAGGGGGTGGTTGGTGTTGCAGTTGAACATTTGACTGTGGGTTGGTAAATTTGGGGAGGGTAGAAAATAATATGATATCAAAACTTGATACTCGAATATATTGTGTTAATTTTACTCCTCTCCTTCTGTAGGGTATAATGCGTGCCCGTTGAGCTTTGAGGATGAGGCTGGTAGATGTGGAGGATGAAGTAAGTAAACCAAGTATATCTTGCCGAGGTCGAGGGGGTGAGAGCAATGATGTAGAAGTGTTAGAAATTATAACGGATACCCCATTGGCTATGCTAGAACCAGAGGTTAGAACTTTGACTAATAGCTATTGTAGGGCTCGAATAGTCAGGGAGAGTGACGAAGAAGATAATGAGGAAGGGGAGGGAAATGGGGAAGAAGGTAGCATCGAACCTTCGAGTGATGAGAGGGAGGAAGGGGAAGAGGAGCAGAGTGATAATATGGATGATTCGAGGACAACGGCAGGGCCAGTCTTAGCTCAGGAAAAGGCAAGACTGGATTGATTCATGGTGAAACATGGGTTGTCAAAGGTGGGTGTTATACTGCTGCCAGTTGGGGCAACAATTTTGTTCAAGGATACCCCCCAAAAATGGGATTATGGCATTCAGAGGACAGATTCGATTAAGTATGCAGCTTCCTCTTCGAAGGCTGGTCAAGCAAATATTGAATTTCTTGGATGTTGCCCCATGCTAGATGAATGATAATTTTTATGAGATGATGAGAGTTGTCAAGGGGATGACTGTAGAGATGGAATGTGATAGAAGGGGTATGATTGAGTGGTTCGACATTGTATCGTTCAACTCGAGGAAGGCAAATAAAAGGGCAGATACGTATTATATTCAATGCCATAAGAGCAAACCATGGTTATTTAAACTGTGTTCGACTGATTGTGGGTAGGATAGTGAGTTGGTGGTGGTGAGGGGTAAATATGAAAATGTAGAGAGGGAAGAGGTGCATAAACTGAAGCATAGGCTGTATAATCCATATAAGTTGATAATTGAAGGCTGTTTATTATGTCGTTCGATTAGATTGTTGAACTTGTCTTCATTTTGTTGTAGATCCCTCGAATAATTCATTGAAGCACACTAGGAGTTATATTTATGAACTAATCAACCAGGACGAGGAGTGGGTAAATTAGGTGTTCGGGAAGTTGGGTATTATCAGAAAGAGGCAAAAGAAGATGGTCACTTTACTGAGGGACATTCCTGTAGCTGTTAGAAAATCAAAGAAAAGGGAAGGAGGAGGTTCTTCGATGAGGGCAGGGAGATGGATTATGACAGATTGAGCCAAAAGTTGAGTTATGTGCCGAGGGAGCGGTGAGGAGGGCCTGGGACAGTTTGGTCGAGCATGCCCTAGACTATTCCCAAGGTACCGCGGTAGACCAGCAATGGTAAAGTAATGTTACTGAAAAAACTTTGACTATGCAGCTGACGAGGACAACTTTGCAGAAAAAGCCTCGTTAGCAGGTGGCCGATAATGGGGATAAGCCGACCGCCGCTAGGCGACGCAAGGTCAAACTGGAGGAGAATACTCAGGTAACGGCCGTGTCGATGGCTAGCCTCTGTGACATGGGCTCTGATGAAGTGGGGAAGAAAATAAACAAGGCTCCACATCTAGTAAGTGTTTCTGAAATTGCAAAGTTGCAATTTTACTTTGAGAACTGCTGAGTAGTCGAGTGTTCGTGCAGGTGAATGGTTGGGCCCAAGCTTATAACAAAGCCCAAAAGGTATCGAGTAAAAAGCTGAAGCATACGAGGGATAGTCTAACTCTCGCACAGGGGACCATTATGTCGATGGAGACCCAGGTCGGTGTGGTAAGACGAGAGAAGTTGCGATTGCCAGCAGTAATCAAATACGAGCAATGTTGGAGGTAAAGGATAAAAAAGCATATTTGCAGGCGTAATATGATGAGGAGTGTGACACAACCACGGCTCTGAAGAACTTCATAGATGGGTTCGGGTACAGTCTAGAGACCTTCGAGCACTTTCATTCGACCGAAGAGCCTTCTTTCAAAGATGTTGTGCAGGCAGAGGGGATGGAAGTGGACCCTATAAGGGGAGGTGCTGGAGATGTTGTAGTTGAGTCCATTGTCAAAGAGGATGGTGCTGGAAATGCTGAAAGGGGTTCTATAATCGAAGGTGCTACTAATACTTCGGGAATGAACCTAGCTGTCGAAGTCAGTGGAGGTGCTACTGTCCAGATCATGTAGAAGGTGTAAGTGTGGCCACTCCTATGTAAGTGGGGTATTTGTAGAAGCTATGTCGTTGGCTTCTGCGGATTGTAATGAACTATTTTTTCTTGAATTGCTGGTACATTGAACTCGAACACTTGTGTATTGAATATTTAGAATTTGAACCATAAGTAATGTAATGGAACTTGACCTGGTTGTATTCTTTTGGCTTTTGAACTATTGGTATGTCTGTATGTGTGTATTGTTGTACGAGAATTAAAGTATAGAATGCACCATTCTGGTTTGCTCGAGCTAGATATTCGAAGAACTTAGAGGTCGTCCCTGAGTATTAGTCAAGTCGAGGGTTTGATGAGATAGTTAGGTTTAACCAATTCAGTTCACTAGAGTTTGAAGGTCGCCCCAGGGCTTATTCGTGGGTTTGAGCCAAAACGAAGCATTATGAGGTTGGCCCAAATGCATCACCGAGAGTCCGCTCTGTCGACTATTCCTGCCCCTCGGCTTTGCTCGAATTAGAACCTTAAAAATATTTAACGTCGCCCCCAAGTATCAGTCAATTTGAATGGTTGACATGATACTTAGGTTTTCCCAAGAAGTTCACTTTGAGATAGGGCATGAAGCTCAGAGGATAAAAATATGTTTATTGATTATACTAAATTTATATCAGTCGAATAAAGTGGTCGCCGCGGCCGGTTGTATAAGACTATGTTCATTGTGTTCCAAGGGTTGGGTAGAGGCTCCTCAGCTTCTCTCATTAAATAATTTGATCCTTTGTCAGCTTTTTCATAGACGACATAAGGTCCTTCCAAAGATTTTGCTAACTTGTCAGCATTGTGAGGCTTCAAAGAGGGTGTGACTCGTCGATGTACCAAATCTCCAATATTGAAACTACGTGGTCGAACTCTTTTGTTGTTGGACTTCTGGGGAGGGAGATGGTAACGGACAAGGTTAGCGATAACCCGGTCCCCGGTTTCATCAATCCATAACAAATTACATCCAGGTTCGAACCCGTTATCTCCATCAGGGAGGTCTGGGTCGCGCGTTGGCACTTTGAACTGGGTTGGCAGCACAACTTTGGCATTGTAAGCCAGAAGGAAAGGAGTACAGCCCATCGCCTTTCTTGGTGTAGTATGGTAGGCCCAGAGTACATTATAATTCTTGAACCCATCAGCCTTTCTTCCCATCGACACGTTTCTTAAGACCGTCGATTGTAGTTTTATTGATTACTCCAACCGGACCATTCCCCTGCGGGTAATAAGGTGTTGAAGGGGAGAGGATTATGTTATACTTCTTAAGGAAGTTACAGAATTGTATCCCTACAAACTGCAGACCGTTGTCTCATCGAATCATATGAGGGTAGCCAAAATGTGAGATGATATTTTCTTATAAGAACTTGATGACTTCTTCTTCCCTGGTTCAACATAGAAGTACGGGATTGACCCATGTAGTAAAGTAATCTGTGGCTACTAGAATATGTTCTTGGCTGCTCGAAGCTTTGGGGAAAGGGCCAACAAGTTCAATGGCCCACCGCTTGAACGTCCAAGCAACTTGGCTGCAATAGAGGTCTTGTGAAAGGCTTCAAATGTTATGGGCATGACATTTGCATTAGTCATAGTGTTTCACATACTCTTCTGTTTGTTTCTTCATATTAGGCTAGAATAGCCCTTGTGTTATAGCTCGAAGAGCCATAGATAGACCAGCAGTGTCAGCACTGTAGTTACCTTCATAGAGTTCAGTAAGTTTGGTAGTGGCTTCATTTTGGGAGATGCAGCGGAGGTGTACACAATTTGGGAATTTGCAGTGTAGTCCACCTTTGAGAATGGTGTATCTGCAGTAATTTTCCAGTAATGAACGTTTGGTTGTAGGATCTTTCGGGAGGGTTGAACTATTGAAATAAGTAAGGAAGGGTGTTTGCCAGCCATTAGGATCGAGACTCTCACCCCCAGTAATAATGGCATTGACTTCCATCTGGTCGATACTTAGGCTTTTGAGTACTTCGATATGGAGTCTTCGAGATTGACTTGCCTAACATAGAAGTTATGTAGGCGAGGACATCGACATGTCTGTTTTCACCTCGAGGGTAATGCGTAATGGAAAATTTAATACAGAAACGATACATACGCTGGTGGACAAGTGTGGTGTACTCAGCAATGCGACCGTTGGCCTAATTTTTTCTTGTATACTGTCACTGAACGAGCTGAGTATCTGTAAATATTGTAAGTTTGGGAGTGCCGAGTTCAAGAAAAAGATCGAGACCATGTATTAAAGTTTCGTATTCGGCCTCATTGTTGGATCATTCGAAATTTAACTTGACAGCCTTTTCGATTCGGTCATTGGAAGGGGTAACCAAAACTATACCTATTCTCGAATTGTTAGGTCCAGCGAATCCATCTGTAAATAGACACCAGCCCGGGGTTGGGTTCCAAGTGTCAATTTTCTTGAGCTGGTCTTTGGGTAGGGCGTCTTCGTGTTTCTCCCAGTTAATATCTTTTACCCGGAAGTCGATAAGGAAATCGGCGACTGCTTGGCCCTTTGACTAATGATTGCTGTCAATTAAATCTCCACAAGTTTTTGTGCTATTTTTTATTTTTTTTCTTCCTTCCTCTCTCACTACTCTTCAAGTTTTCAGAAGTTGAGAAACGCTTGATTGACAAAATATTTCACAACAATCGTAAACAACATTCACAAAAATAGAGGATCAATTCATCAACAATTTCTTTCAAATTATTCAAACTCATACAGTTACATACATTTTGTCACCCCTATTTACATTCACTTCATCACCTCACATATAATTACATCTAAAGCAACCTTGATGTCCCGGGAAACCACATCCAATTAGATATCCTCCTGTAATCCTCACATCTTCCAATTCGATCTCCCCTATAGCAAGCAATCTCACAAAATGTATTCGAACTGCAGGATCCACAACAATCTCTTGAAACATCTCTTCATAAAAACGATGTTCATACTCATGTTCCCTCCCAATACTATCTAAACCTTCCAGTTGAACCTCCCTCACTGGCAGCTCAGAATCATAATCCAACAATCCAAAAATTTGATCACGCACTTCAGCGATCTTTATCGCAAATTTCCCTTGAACGGCATACCAGATTCTCTCGAATTGAGTCCACACCATTTTATTTCCTATAATATTCGAAAGTCTTCAAATCATACAGCTCGATATCCAGAGTTATTCTATTTCCATATCAGCGCAGAGTTTAGATAGCAAATTTATTCATCTCGAAGCAAATTACATGTGCTTTTACAGATAACAAGTCTTTTAAGTATTCAATATTAGGTACTTTACAAATAACATGCCTTTCAAGTACTCAACATCAAGTGCTTTGCAGTTACATGTTTTTCAAGTACTTTTATAGCCAACAAGTCTTTCAGGCACTCTGAAGTGTCAAATCCTTTAGTTCGTTCTACTTCAGTTAACTTTCTTTCTAATGCAAAATAGACATTGGAAACAATGAGTATCCCCCCTCTATGAGTTTGGTCGAACTCTAGATGAACTTCAAATGGGAATTATGAAAGTAGGAGACTCAGTGCTTTAACCAACTCTTCAAACTTAAGGTCTTCTCAGGGCAAAGTAGCGATGGAAGTACTGAAATAGACTTCCATTCACCATCTTCTTCCTCCACTACCACCACCACCTCTCTTATAACCACCATCCCCTCATAGTTGGTAAAGATGAAGAGAGCCCAACCTTAGAATCTATTCGAGCGTAAGACATTAGCATAACTGCCCCGCAGTCACGCCTATCCTTGTATCTGCCTCCCCAACCTTGTCTTCCACAAGAATGCGAAGACAAACCAAATGTTGCTCGCCTGACAAAACAATGTGGTGAAACCTCCATCTACGATAAAACTACTCCTCAGCTTCAGCCGCTTCATTTTTTAACATTCCTTCATATGTCAGAGGAAGAAGAATAGGGGTAAGATTCTCCAAGAATTGATCTCCAAAATACTTCAACTTTAACCTCTGTATTTTAGAAGCAATTCTTTCTTCAAGAGCTATTCTGTGGGTCTTCACCATCTTTAACAATTTCAGAGAATATTACAGCAAAACAAACGTACTTGGCCACAAACCTTGGTATAGGTACTATTTATAAAAGCCTACATTTATTGTGCAGGAACGTTTCCCCAAGCATCATCATTCAATAGAGACAAAACTCTTCTAACCCTAACCTCCACATATATCAATATTCTCAACAACATTCAATGCATGCACATCCCCCCTTGACACGCCCATTTTTTATGCAGTCAAACACCATCATTACTTTGCTCCCTATTCAAATTTCCAACCCATATACCCAAAAATTCTTTCTCAACCCAAGCTACCCATAACTTCGGTTGTGAGGGGTCAATTGTAAGGGACTACCCCTCGATCTTACCTAAATTGAGCTATCTCTAGTTTGAGCTACCTCTACGTCAGACCCACGCATCCTCCACATGGCTTCTCCAGTCAATATTTCCACCTACTCCACGAACAAATGAAAAAACGTGGGTCGAGCTCAAATTGAAAAACCTGAACAAGTCAAAACACCTGTCTCTTATAAACTCAGCAGTTGTTTTGTCAACTGCCACTAACCACATTATTCGGAGAACGTGCTTCTGCACGATGAAGAACTGTGGAAAAGGCATATATAATGGAAAAGTTCTAGAAGAGACAAGGAATAGAAAATTATAGGAAAAATTACCAAGAAAGCTATACTTCTAGATTCTCAAAACTTCAAACTACTTATTCACAAGATCAAGCATTTCTAAGTCAAGAGATCACTTGTAATAAGATATCAGCCTCAAGCAATAAACGTCACTATTACAAAAATCTTCAACCTCAGGTTGTGACTTTTTACCTATTCATAGGCTTTCCACGCTAAACACCTGTATCATTTCTTGTTTTTTATTAGATTTTGCCACAGGTTCATTGGTGTAAGAGCTAATTCCAGGCTACTTTGAGCTTACAGAATAGGGCATTACAGTATTCAAGGCCCTATTCACCTTTATTTTGCTGATGACATTTTTATGTTTGTTAATGGTGCTTTTAAGTGTTTAAGAAATCTGCAAAGAAGTCCTCATCAATTATCAACAAGCTTCAGGGCAGGTGGTTACTGTTGAAAAGAGCATGATCTTTCATGGTCATATTCCTAATTATAGAAGAAGAGAGGTGATTCATTTGTTTGGGTTTAAGGAGGGAGAGTTCTCTGAAACTTATCTTGGCATTCCTCTGGTACAAGGAAGGATTTCAAAGAGTATTATTACTCCCCTTGTGAAAAAAATTAGGAAGAGAGTTAATAGTTGGAATGGGAAAATGTTATCATTTTAAGGTAGAGTTGTGCTTGCCAATTCAATTCTTAATAGCATCCCCATATATAATATGGATATCCATAAATGGACTCATTCCTTAATTAAAGATGGTGATGCCATTATTAGGGATTTTATTTAGACCGGGGATCCTACAAAGAGAAAGGGGATTACTCTTAGATGGGAAAAGGTGTGCAAGCCTTATAATGAAGGTGGCATGGGAATTAGAAGTTTGAGAGAGGTTAATAATGCTATGCTTTGCAAGATGAACTGGATATTTATGCAAAGAGAAGAAACTTGGGATTAAATTTTAAATGCAAAATTTCATTCTAAAAGTTGGGATATCATTAAATACCATAAAGGTCCTCAGTCTAGCCTTGTATTAAGTATGTTGATGGTATTACTAAACCTTTTATAGGTTGGATTATTGAAAATGATGTGAAGATTGATTTTTGGAGAGATTTTTGGGCTTCTAACAATCCTTTAGGGGAACATATTAAGCTTCCTCAACACCTTTGGAAACACTGCAAAGCTAGGGTCAGTGATTTTATTAACTCTGATGGATGGAATATTCCTCCTGACATCTCTTTAGCCCTTTTGGCTATATGGATTAAAATTTCCAGCATTCCCTATAATCCTAATATAGAAGATATTCAGATCTGGAAACCTGATATACATGGTGATTTTTCTATCAAGAATGCTTTTGAAAATACCATAAATCATTTAGCTACTGCTTGGTGGTGGAGATTTACTTGGCATAAGTGCTTACATCCTAGTCTTAGTGGGTTTGCTTGGAGACATATAAATCATATTCTTCCTTATGATGGGATTGTTCAAAGGAAGGGCATACCTTTAGCTTCTGATTCCTATCATTGCTTTAGTGCTACTGAAACTGAAGATCATATGTTCTTTTATTGTCATACTGCTAAGGTTTTGTGATGTTGGGATTTTAGTACCTTTAGTTTTTTTGCTATATAATTACATGATGGTTGGAAAGATATATTGGAAATGAGTAAAGCGCTGAGCTCATATCTTAATGACCTCAGAATTACGATGGTGTTTTCTATATGCAGATGGTTTTAGAATTCAAGAAACAAGATAAGATTTGATGAGGAGAAGATATTTATTAAGGAGATTCAGAACAACGTGCTACGTGATATATCAAATAGTATAAGCTTATCTAAGAACAGTAAGCACAATACAACTTTGATCTACTGGTGATTAAGTCTCATAATATCAATTATAAATTTGGTAAAGTTCCTTCTATCAAAAGTTGTATGTGGATTATTCCTGATAATAATGAGGTTAAGTTGTGTTGTGTTAGATCTTCTTTGGGTAATCCTGGATCTTCTGGGATTGGCATAATTTACAGGGACTGGGAGGGCAGGGTTCTTGGTACTTTCTTCAAATCAGTGGGGTCGACTACAAACTACCTAGCAGAAGTTCAAGCTATTATTGATAGGGTGGAGAAAGCGGTTCAAAGAGGCCGGTATAAATTATGGATTATTTCTGATTCTTATGCAGCCATGATAGACATAGAAATACGTAGGATTAATACACCTAAAAGTATATCTTTGTTAATCCCGATTTATTATTTTCTAATGTAAGTAGCATTTTGTTATTTTCAGGCACTTATCACTGTTGGAGCTAATAAGTAGAAAAAGACATATAATAGACGGCATAAAGAGCTCAAGCATCTCCAACAATCTCTCAGGTACAAGGAAGATGTCTACATTCAATGTACTTGTAGATTTACTCCATGGAATAAAGATGATGAAGGACTCTAGAAGGATTTATCCTTACTTAGGGATAGAGTTTCAGAATTGTAAACAACTCTCTCCTATCTCCTGTAAATAGGATAGTAATTCTATGTATTTTTATATCTCAATCTTAGGAAAGAATAAAGCTTGCATTTTTTAGTATCTCTCTTTCTCTCTCTCTTTTATTTTATGAGTTTAATTTATGTTGTGATCCACACCATTAATGTAGAGCTAGTCTCCTTAGCTTGGGCTAAGGATTGAACCTCCGGTGAAGTGAGCTAAATTAATATTAATAGTAGTTTAGATCTAGAATTAATCTTCAATTTTCTGATTTGTTGTTACGAAGAGGTGATCTAGCCATGACAACTCTAAGTTACTGCAGATATGAGGAAGATGTCTAATTAGCCATATTCAATTGTTTTCACGCTTAAAGGGAATTCTAGATCACTAGAGTTAATACTCTCCACCTAGCAATCGAAAGAAGTTTATAAACTCTAGATCCGATTGTCCATGAACAACAAAGTTTTACTTAGGGTTTTAGCCACAAACCCTAGATCTTAGACCCGAATAAACCTAGCCATGGATATTACGAGCGGATAGAAGCCACCATTTTCATATCGTTTAGTAAACTTAGTAAGAGGTTATCCAAATCCTAGGTTATTTTCCATATAATCGTACCAAAAGTTAGTAATCTAGATTTATGTTTTAGATCAAAACTTTTTAATCAAAATTAGTTTAGTTTCGTTTATTAGTTAATTAAGAAATTATATTTTTAATACGTTTACACCCCGTGGATTCGACCCCCGCTTACCCTTATTATATTACGATACCCGTAGTTTTGAGTGGGGTATTTAAAGACAGAATTTTTCTCGCATCAAAATTGGCGCCGTTGCCGGGGAGGCAACGGTCTATTAAATCTTTATTTTTTTATTTTAACTAATTTAGTTTCTTTTTTTAGTTTGTAAGTTTACAAATTTATTTATTTTATGATTATATATCTGAGATTTCTTTTCCAATAAATTAGTCTCAATATTTTCTTATAAGCGGTTTCAGAGATATTAATTTTTGAAGAAACATACTGAGTTTTTATCGAAAGTGTTCCTAAATGTTTCACTATTTTTGACAATCTATAATTCAAAACCCTTTACGAATTTCTATAGATCATATTTTTCTTTTTATCCGATGGAGAGTTGTAGCTTTTTGAAACAACAGTAAAAGCAGTCTCAGTAAAGAACGTCGCTCTTTATTAATCGGTTATTTTAAGCGGTAGGGAAGCAAAATTACAAAAAAATTCTTGTTCAATGTATTTCTTTCCTGAATTATCTTTCCAAATTGGCATTATTTAATGTTCTCTCTCAACTGAGCTGAATGATATACGCATTTCAAAATTTGGACGTCATAGACTACAATAAACATGGAATTTGAATTTATATTCTTGTTGTAGTAAGTTCACTAATTATTTTTATTTCTCTTGTTTTGTATGATAATCACAAAGTTTGTACTCAGAGATCATGAGAAATTTACAAAATCTATTGACAAATTTCTCTCTAAATCCTTCTTGTACCCCCAAAGTGAAGGGGCGACCACAGCTTCACCGGGAAATAATTCCCGTTAGTTGGTCCTCTCTTAAAACTTGACAAATAAAAGGGGTTCATCACCGCTCTGCCCCGGCATTAGGAAAGTAAGTCGTGTGGACTGCACAAATACACGTTGCTCTTAAATTATAAAATTTGATGTGTTTTGATTGACCTGTTATCGTGTTTCAATTTTTGCACCATGCGTAACATAGTAAAGGTTTTTAACCGCTAGGGCTCTTCCGCAGGATTTCATGACCCAAAGGAATTTCCAGTGAGTGGGACCTCCCACCTAGGGATACGAAGAAATTTGTATCACACGTTCCTAACTGTCCCGACCTTTAAATTTAATTAAAACTTAAAAAGTTATTAATAGGATTTCCAAGGGATTTCATCACCAGAGGAATTAGGAGGTACCGGACCGGGGTACCAACAATGATTCATATGAACCACTTCAGCCAAGCGCCGTAAACCATCATTGGGTGTTAAGTGACGTCACCGTTTCGTGTAAGTCACGTATGATAAAGCAAAGCACACGGGCGTGAGGACTGATGCTCAAACACTAAGACCGTTATTAGCATAGTGAAGCTTTCGTGTTAGGAATCACTCACTAGCCCGACCTACCCTGTTGATTAACATCTAGATTCAGATTGACTTAGTTAATTTAACTTTAAAAACCGTTAATGTGTTTATCTTAAATTGTGTGTTTAAATTCCCGTTGAATTTTGTAATTTTATTTCATTTTATTAGTATATGCCCAAGTACGATCAGATTAAACAACACATTGATATACCACCAATTCCTAAAGTAGCTAATACGGCTAACCAGGTCCAACAGGGAGACCTTCAGGCTATATACGACCTTGAAACTGAAAACGAATTTCTTCCTGAACCAATGGGTGATAAGTCACTGAGGGAGCTTTTAGCTCCCATTTCAGAAAACTCACCAAAATGTATTATGTTGCCAGCAATTATGGCAACCCAGTTCGATATTAAGCCTGTGATTTTGAACCTAATCCCACCATTTTATGGACTCGATAAACAAGACCCATTCTTACATATCGATGAATTTGAGTCTATCTGCCAAACGTTTTGATGTAAGGATATAACAATGGAGTACATCTATTTACTCTTTTTCTCATTTTCTCTTAAAGATAAGGCAAAACATTTGTTGAACTCTCTATCATCTGAGTCAATTGACAAGTGGGACACCCTTAAACAAAAGTTTAAAATCAAGTTTTTCACCATGCAAAAAACTGACCTTTTAAAATGTGATCTCTTATTTCCTTCAAGAAAATGGAGAAAAAATTTACGAAGCATGAGAGCATTTTAAGAAAAAATTGTTAAGGTGCCCTCATCATAGTTTTGAGAAATGGAGACTAATCCAATTCTTTCTGCACGGGTTATCTTATTCAACCCGTGAATCAATCGAAGCCTGTAACTCCAAAAAAAATTGACGATATGGATGAAACTGCTGTATATGCATTTCTTGATAAATACACTGAGACATCCCATCAATGGGACTTTACTTCTTGTGATCAAAGGCCCATTAGAAAAGGATGCATCCTTAATTTACCTGAAAGCCTCGAATTAAAAGTCCAACTGGACTCCCTTACACCTATAGTCGAGGCTATGGCCGCAGGGAAAGTAACGGCCCCTAAACCAGCATCCATTCCTAGGGTCTGCAATTTATGCAATAATCTGACCCATTATGGACACACGTGTCCACAACTCTCTGAGTTAATTAATTCCAATCCGGACCACGTAAATGCTATCTTGGATAATGAAAGGAGACAACAACAAAATAATTTTGGTAGATCTCCTTGGCAAAGTAACCCAACATTTTCTTGGAGGAGTCAACCACAAGGGCAATCCAGTTATAATCTTCCACCATATCTGTAGAATCAAAGATACCCGACCAGAAAGTCCCACTTAGTTAGTTTAGAATCCACACTCCAACAGTTTATAACAGAGATTAGGGGGGTTACCCAACAAAATTCTACAGAACTTTTAGAAATGCGAGCATTTACACAAAAGATTAACACCAAAATAGGACAAATAAGAAGCCAATTAAGTGAACGCAAAAAGAGAAAATTCCCTAGTGAACCAATTGCTAACCCGAGGGCCGCCTTTAAGGTTCGTACCCAACAGAGCTTACCTGACAACATTGAAACTAATCAAGCAGTTTTGACCCTTCGGAATTAGAGAACTATAGAAACGCGACCTGACCATATACCACCAACTAAGAGCAATTTAGTTCCCAAATCTCAGGAAAAATTCCATAAAAATCTAGCATCTAGCCAACCCGAAATAGTAGCATCTAGGCTACATCATGTTCCAACTCTACCAGATCTAGTAGACAAGCCTTATGTGCCTAGGGCCCTATTCCCTAACCGACTTGTTCCTGCCAAAAAGAACAAAGGCCTGAAAGATATTCTTGAGTTATTTAAACAAGTACGGATTGGCATTCCGCTCTTGGACAATATCGATCAAGTTCCGTCATATGTTAAATTCCTTAAGGAACTATGTACAAAGAAACGTAGAACCGGAGTTAGGAAGAATTCCTTTAGTGTTAAGCAGGTTTGTTTTGTTCTACCATTTGAAATTTTGATCAAACAAAAGGACCCTGGATGTCCCACCATTCCCTTAGTAATTGAAGAACACTACATCTAGTAGGCCCTTCTTGATCTTGGGGCTCGTGTAAACCTTATTCCATTTTGTGTTTATGAGGACCTCGATTTAGGAGAACTTAAGCCCACCAGGATACAACTTCATCTCGCTGATAGATCCACCAAAACTGTTAGGGGTATTGTTAAGGATGTGATAATTAAGGTGAATGAATTTTACTTTATAGTAGATTTTGTAGTCTTTGATACACCACTGATTTCGAATGTCCATGGAAAAATCCCCATTATTTTAAGTCGACCATTCCTAGCTACTTCCAATGCTATAATTAATTGTAGAAATGGAATAATGAACCTAACATTCGGTAACATGACCATGGAATTGAACATTTTTAACGCCATGAGGCAATATAAAGATTCTGCTGAAGAGTGTAATATGGTAGGTACCATTATCTCCGAACAATCTAGGGATGACCTCTTAGAAGATTGTTCGGAGGACGACATCGTTGGTATTTACGAGTCAATCCTAAAAGACATTTCAGCTGCTCTTGAAAATAATCCTCCTGCATACACTCTTCCTTATCGGTATACTCCCAAATTTGAGTCGCTTCCTATATCTTCTATCCCCCCAGTTACTTTTATTATGTCACCACCAAAGCTTGATCTTAAAGTACTTCCAGATAATCTAGGATATCAGTTCCTCATACCTAACAAAACTCTTCCCGTTATCATTTCATCTTTATTGGACTTAGATCAGGAAAATAAACTCATTGCCGTCCTAGACACCCACAAAGAAGAAATTGGATGGTCAATAACATATATCAAAGGAATAAGTCCATCTGTGGTTATGCATAGGTTCACTTAGAGGAAGGATCCAAAACATCTCTAGAACCACAACGACGTGTAAACCCCCCAATGAAGGAAGTAGTAAAGGCAGAGGTTATGAAGCTTCATGATGCGGGTATTATTTATTCCATCTTCGACAGCTTTTGGGTAAGCCCAGTCCAAGTGGTACCTAAGAAATCAGGTATTACTATCATAAAAAATGTAGACAATAAAGTAATACCTACCCGCACTCAGACAGGATGACGAGTTTGCATTGATTACAGAAAGTTAAATGCATCCACTCGAAAAGACCGTTTCCCATTACCATTCATGGATCCAATATTAGAACGTTTAGTTGGTCATTCATTTTACTATTTCCTGGATGGTTATTCAGGATACAACTAAATTTCAGTAGCCCCCGAAGACTAAGATAAAACCACTTTTACTTGCCCATTTAGAACTTTTGCCTATCGTCGCATGCCTTTTGGCCTATGTAATGTACCTGCGGCCTTTCAACGGTGTATGTTAAGTATTTTCTCAGATATGATAGAAAAGTTCTTAAAGGTCTTCATGGATAACTTTTCCATTTATGGCTCCAAATTTGATGAATGTTTTCTAAACTTAGAATTGGTCTTGATTCGGTGTAAAGAGAAAAACCTAATCCTAAATTGGGAAAAATGTCTTTTTATGGTAAATCATGGAATAGTATTGGGCCATTTGATATCATCTAAGGGGATAGAAGTTGATAAAGCAAAAATTGATTTGATTTCTTCTCTACCTCCTCCAAAAATAGTGAAGGACGTTCGCGCATTCCTCGGGCACGTAAGTTTTTATCGACATTTTATTTGAGACTTTAGCAAAATCTCATGACCTTTATACAGTTTACTTGCTAAAGACATTTATTTTGATTTTAACAATAAATGTTACAAGTCTTTTATAATACTTAAGTCCTCATTGACCAAATCACCGATTATCCAACCACCCGATTGGACCTTATCCTATGAAATTATGTATAATGCTTTAAATTATGTCGTAGGTACCGTGTTAGGACAACATTTTGTAAAAGCATCCCATGTCATTTGCTATGCGAGTAAAACGCTGAATGATGCCCAAATTAATTATACGACGACTGAAAAAGAGTTGTTAGCCATCATCTTCGCGTTAGAAAAATTTCGGTCATACATTTTAGGGTCAAAAGTCATTGTGCACTCCGACCATTCAGCCCTTCGATATCTTCTTAATAAAAAGGACGCTAAACCACGCCTTATCCGTTGGATCCTTTTACTCCAAGAATTTGACCTTGAAATACGTGATAAAAAAGGTAAAGAAAATGTTGTTGCCGACCATTTATCGCGTTTGATAGTTGACCACATTAACGGAGACCTTCCTATTTCTGAGCATTTTCCCGATAAATAGTTAATGAATATTAATAGGGCACCTTGGTTCGCCGATATTAAAAATTACTTAGCCTCAGGGTACATACCACCTGATTTGAGCAAACAAGATAATAAGAGATTTGAAACAATCTTTAGACGATTTATATGGGAGTATCCCTATTTATTTAAAGTTGGCGCTGACCTAGTGATTCGTCGTTGTGTCCATGAAAATGACATTTCAAATTTTTAAAAAAGTCTTCATGATGATGGTAGTCATTTTGGGCCCCGTAGAACGGCTAATAAAGTACTTTAATGTAGTTTTTATTGGCCTACTTTGTTTAAGAGCACATTCGACCATTGCTCACGATGTGACCGTTGCCAATGGGTTAGCAACATGGGTCGTCGGGATGAGATGCCTCTTAGTAACATTTTAGAGGTTAAAATTTTTATGTCTGGGCATTAACTTTGTGGGCTCCTTTCCGGTATATATAGGTTATTTGTGGATCTTAGTAGCAGTTGACTATGTTTCTAAATGGTTAGAAGTTGTACCATGTCAGACAAATGATCACGCTGCCGTAAATAACTTTTTAAACGATAATATTTTTGTCCGATTTGGTACACCTCGTACAATTATAAGTGATGGTGGAACACATTTTTGTAATCGTTAATTTAAAAGTCTTAAACATAAATATGGTATTACTCATAAAGTTGTCACCCCATATAATCTACAGACAAAGGGGCAAGTAGAGGTTTCAAATCGGAAGATAAAGAAAATTTTAGAGAAAACTGCCCGACCAGATCGTAAAGATTGGTCCACTCGCCTTAATGATGCTCCTTGGGCCTATCGGACTGCTTATAAAACCCCGATTAGAATGTCACCTTATTGATATATTTTTGGCAAAACTTGTCACTTGCCTATAGAATTTGAACATAAAGCTTAATGGGAATTAAGTGATTTAATTATCATATAGACGCAACAGGACTTTATTGAAAACTTCAACTAAGTGAGTTAGAAGAATTAAGACAAGAGGCATACGATAATGCTAAAATATATAACGATCGGACCAAAACATATCATGATAAACATTTAGCCCAAAAATTCTTTACACAAGGACAAAATGTCTTATTGTTTAACATAAAGCTGCGTCTTTTTCAGGGAAAATTACAAACACGTTGGCATGATCCGTTTGAAGTCGTAAACATACACCAAAATGGTTGGGCTGAAGTAAAAAATTATTATACTGGGAAAACTTTTAACGTCAATGGCCAACGTCTTAAACCTTATCTCGAGACAATCCCTTTAGAAAATTTCTCTGATATAGATCTTTGCGAGCCTAAATACAGGGAATTGCTCGTCCCCAAATAATTCCTTGAATTCACATAAGTTTGGGGGTACGGGAGTTTTGTCTGGCTGAAGACGGTAAACTTAATACTTTCTGAGAGGCAATCCACAACACATTCAGGTGATAAATTCCAATTTTCCTTTTTATTTTTAGTTTTTGTTCTCTAATATTAGGGATAATATTTCATTTAAGTTTGGGGATACGGGAGTTTTGTCTAGCTGAAGACGATAAATTAGTGCTTTCTGGGAGGCAACCCACGATACATTCAGGTGAGAAATTCTAATTTTCCTTTCCATTTTTATTTTTTGTTCTTCAATATTAGGGACAATTTTCATTTAAGTTTAGGGGTAAGAAAATATTTTTTAAAATATTTTTTTGAAGAAAAGTGAAATAATGGCACTCTTTGCAATATATGATGTACTTTTGATAAATTTTTAACATTTAGACTGAATTTATTTTGACATAAATATTAGTTGGGAAACCTGAATAAATCTAAAATGAAACCAATAACTTAAAATTTTACAAGTATACACTAAAATATTTTCTATGCCATCATAAGTTAGATGTACTATCTTTTAATTAACGACTAATTCAAGTTAACGTGGTATATTTTGAAAACTTGCACTTCACTATTGTTTTGTAATTGATACATTCGATAGGCTATTGACCAGTTTTAGGGAAATCTAGTATTTATGTTAGGAATAATTCACTCCCTGCCAAAGAATAAGTTCATTCTCGAAAGAAAAAAAAGCCAAAGTTGCTCCTAAAACATTCACGCTGAGAGGCTACTCGCATGATTAAGAACTGAAAGAGGGAAAATTATCACCAATCTCGAGTATGACCATGAACTATGTAAAAAGAGCACGAAAAATGTTACTTGTGAGAATCTTGAGTCTAGGTCACGAAGTGGCACCAAACCCTGTCAACCTTAGCCAACTGACGGGGATTGTCGACTAAAAACTCTTTGTTACGGAGGCTTCACTAAGAAACAATGTACTCAAAAAAGGCTATAAAAAATACGATATCGGGGAGTAAAATTTACTAAAGAACTTGTCAAACTGACCGTTAAATTTATTTCAGTAAGTACTCGACTACCATATACTGACTTAATGATTCTAGACAATGTATTAAGCAATAAAACTATCTTCACAATTCACTCAGATATATATGGTAAAATACTTGAATTTCTTTCTAATCATGAGGTAGTATCTCCAGTATTGGATAAGTAAAATATATTCTATGGTATAGTCAGGAAATAATAGGTTTTAAGGAATTTCCTGCTCGCATATTTTTGTCATAACTAAATAAGGATAAATTGACTGAAAATGAGTCTCTTGTTATTTAGAATTGCCATAATGTCATTATTGACTTTTGTGGGTATAGTCACTGTAAACCCTCACGAGACAACACTCGTCCCCCAGGGCACCTGGGGGTTTAACGGCTAGTTGCATACGCTAAATAGAATCGCTAGTCCTGCAAAATTGGTTTCCTTTCTTAGTTTTTTTTTATTTTTTTATTTTACTCGGGAAAGCAATATGGTAAGTTCGGGGGTATTTGATTGACGTAGAAATACGTAGAATTAATACGCCTTAAAGTATCGTTTTGTTAATCCCAATTTATTATTTTCAAATGATAGTAGCATTTTCTTATTTTTCAGGCACTTATCACTGTTGGTGCTAATAAGTAGAAAAATATATCTAATAGAAGGCATAAAGAGCTGAAGCATCTCCAGCAATCTCTCAGGTACAAGGAAGATGTCTACATTCAATGTACTTGTAGATTTACTCCATGGAATAAAGATGATGAATGACTCTAGAAGGATTTATCCTTACTTAGGGATAGAGTTTCAGAATTGTAAACAACTCTCTCCTATCTCCTGTAAATAGGATAGTAATTCTATGTATTTTTATATCTCAATCTTAGGAAAGAATAAAGCTTGCATTTTTTAGTATCTCTCTCTCTCTCTCTCTTTTATTTTATGAGTTTAATTTATGTTGTGATCCACACCATTAATGTAGAGCTAGTCTCCTTAGCTTGGGCTAAGGATTGAACCTCCGGTGAAGTGAGCTAAATTAATGTTAATAGTAGGTTAGATCTAGAATTTATCTTCAATTCTCTAATTTGTAGTTACGAAAAGTTGATCTAGCCATGACAACTGTAAGTTTCTACAGATATGAGGAAGATGTAGAATTAACCATATTCAATTGTTTTCACGCTCAAAGAGAATTCTAGATCACAAGAGTTAATACTCTCCACCTAGCCATAAAAAGAAGTTTAAAAACCCTAGATCCGATTGTCCATGAACAACGATGTTCTTACTTAGGGTTTTAGCCACAAACCCTAGATCTTAGACCCGAATAGACCTAGCCATGGCTATTACATGCGGATAGAAGCTACCGCTTTCATATCATTTAGTAAACTAAGTCGGAGGTGATCCAAAGCCTAGGTTCTTATAATCGTACTGAAGTTAGTAATTTAGATTTATGTTTTAGATCAAAACATTTTTATCAAAATTAGTTTAGATTCGTTTATTAGTTAATTAGGAAATTATATTTTTAATACGCTTACGCCCTGTGGATTCGACCCTCGCTTACCCTTATTATATTATGACACCTGTAGTTTTGAGCGGGATATTTAAAGACCAAGTTTTTCTCGCATTAAGCCATTCAAGCTTTTATCACAAACAAGATTCCTTGTAAATTTAGAAGTAAGTCGATCCTTCTCCTTTCTTATATACAGTCTATTAAATTTACCCCAACCTGGAGAGTGGCAAACTTCTCTGCAGACACATTGGCTAAGAGAGGCTCCAGAACTTTGTTTCCTTTTGACGAATGGGTTGATGGTAGACTAGAATAAAAGACCCTCGTACAGAGTATTTTAGCTTCAGTAGGTTGTAATTTTTTATTTTAGGTGTCTGTTGTTCTTTTTATTTAGTTTTTTTTTTGGGCTTTTTTTGTCTTATATTTAGACTTAGTCCCCTTAGTTGTTTTTTTGGTTCGTCTTTAATAAATTCAAAGCTTTTTACTAATTTTTTTTTACTTTGTCGCTAGTTTACAAAAGAAATTATAGTAATAAAAATAAGTATATACAGGGATGATTGAGATACTTTTTTGGATCCGGTTGGTCGCTAACCGTTAACCAATACATTTGCTCGATCATGTGGCTGTTGTTACTTCTCTAGCAAATTCACAGGTTCGCGGTCAATTACTACCCAGATCCAGATAAATCTCTCACTCATCCCTATATATTCCTCATTTTTGTACGATTAATTTTTTCACAAACTAGTCATAAAGTAATCAAGGTATAGATTTGTGTTTTTACTTAATTGTAATATTACCATTATTTTAGTTTATATTCATCCAAATTTAAAATTAACTCTAGATCCAACATTTTGCCATACGAGTATGTATTTTTGAAGTGCATGTTTTAGTAAATCGGGGTTGTTTCGCCCCTGCTTCATTATTTCTTGATGAAATTAGTACAATGAATCTTCTTTGATTTATTTCTTCTTATTTGGTTTGTAAATCTTTTCTTTCAATTTTTTGAATTATTTCAGAATACAAGCTTGAATATATTTGTTCATTTGGTCCCCCTTGATGTATTACATAATTATGATGTCAAGTGTATTTTGTTAAATGATTATAATGTGATGATTTTAAATCATTGAGTCCATAATTACATGGTCTGGAATTTGTGGAAAAAAAAATTAAGGAAGGAAGGTTGCTGCGGTTTAACCAAGCCCCCCACCAATATATCATTATATAAACTTATTTACAAAAAAAAATGAAGTTCCCTTGAGAACCAACTGTGCAAGTACAAGCTAACTCAAAATAAAAATTCAAAGGAAAGGAAATAAAAATTGTACATTGTAATAATATGGTCCTAGTGGTTGTATTTTAGGATTTGCCTATAAGTGATTGGGATCTTTTCAAAGTAAATTCTTTTCTTATCTAGCATTATGTATATCTCCATCATCCTCCACTTTTGGGGCTTAGTTGGGAAAAATCATGCACTACAACATCATATTCAATGATTTTTGTATTATCCTTCCAACCCAATTTTGCTACAAAATCTAAGCCATCTAGTATTGACAAAAAGTTATGAAACATTAATCTTGAGAACCTTAATGCCATTAAAGGAATACCATTGGATAATATAAAAATACCACCATATGAGGATTCCCATATGATATAAGCAATATGCATTATGATTGAACTCTCTTTTATGACTGTGTTATCTTTCGAGTTCTTCCATAACTGTTTCACATTCAGTTTTGGTTGTTTTATTTTAGGATTCATTGCCTAATTTTGTAGCCAATATTCATGTTAGTCATTGCTTCCCAGCATTGAAAGTTTGAATTATGAATTTTCTGAGCTAATGCATTCTTAATTTTGGTAAGCAATACTTCTTTTAGAGTAGTTTGCCCTTTGAAATTACACATATTTCTTACTTCCCATATTAGATAATTGCATGTATTGAAGGATACTCTTAAAATCACCTTCAATGTAGGAGAAAAATTTAATTAGTGTAAAAAGCTGGATTCTTATTCATATCCTTAATGTTTTCTCATAATGCCAACAGTATTAATTAAGAATACATGCCTAAATGTAATTTGATTAGTTGCATTTAAAACATTAGTGTCACCTATTTGCTTCTTTGGCATCACATTCAAAACAATATGACTCTTGATTAACTTTAATATGGACTAAGAAATCGCTTGTTTTCAATTTGTCTCTAGCATCTAGCCAGGAAATGAGAGAGTGTATTGGTCTAGTTGTCTTGCTTGACACCATTTTAAACCAAGGAACATTTGGTTTAGTAGAGATCAGTTTGTTCGAAGTAACTTTGGTATTGAACTTTCAATCATTACCAGAGGTTCAAATAATCAAATTCTTATATTTCTTTTAAGGGTTATCCATGCTTTGTACCACTTAGCTCATTTCACCATTTTCTTCCTCGAAAATAAACCATGTATCCCCTCAGCAAAGCTTGATGCCTTCTCATTATTCTTGTTACCTAAAAGCATTTTGTTAGAATTACTAAATCTTTGGTGCAAAGCATTATTTTCTATTGGTCGTGCCAGAAAGATATTCTCTTCCCACATCTAACAATGTATTTATTGTTTGCTTGCATGAGTATTCTTCTTTATAATAATTGATCTCAATCCTCGAGAACAATTATCATGTTCCTTCATATTCTGAAATTATGACCTTTTAGATGCCTTGCTCATATCCACGTTATCCAAAGATTATGTGTACCCATAATTAAATTCCAACATGTCCTGGATATGATAGAATTAACAAATTCTTATAGATTTTTATTCCCAATCTTACTTCCTTTTTAGGTAAGCATATGCTTGCCCATGTTACATAGGATATTACTCTGGTATTAAAACATTGATCAAAGAAAATCTTTAAATACTATTTATACTTTGTTATTAAATTTTTTGGAAGTATGTAGTAGTTTAAAAAATAAATTGTAAAAGATTGAAGTATACATCTTAGTAATTTAACTTTTGCCCTGAAGGATAGAAATTTTTGCTTTAAATTAATTAAGTATTTTTTCCTGTATCCTATCTACCAAGAGAGAATAATCTTATTAAGAGGTCTTTGAACATAAGAGACGCGGACCTTGATATTGTAAACAAGGAGCTCGTTTTCCTGCAATTAAAGTAGGTTTACTTACATCCCCATTTGTAGAGCACAAGAAGTAAAGAGAACTGATAGTAGTGTTATTCTTCAGTTCATGTAGTCTTGCAAAAGAATGAAGAATATTCTTAGTTATAGTAGTAGCTTGTTCAGCTCTTATCGGAATTATAGAAGATTATATCCAAGCAATAAGTATGATATTTGTAATTTTTTACAACTTTATTCACTCGTTGTGAAGTTGACAAAATGATAGATATGGAGTCAATTTTAAATTTGGATGTAATTTTACTGAAACAGTTCTAATACTATAATTATGCTAAAAGAACAAATCTATAACTTGACTATATGATTAGTTTACGAAAAAATTAATAGTACTAAGAAGAAAAATATTTAAGAACAAGTGAGAAAATTATCAGGATCGAAGTGGTGATTTACCGCTAGCCTGTACATTTACTCGAAGATATGGTTCTTACTTCTAATGATGTGAGGTGCTCAACAATTTACTCTCAGATTCAGTGCGGCAGTAAAAAAAAATTATGGGAATTTTATAAGTAGAAGTCAACAAAAATTAGTTTTATAAAAGTTTAACACATTTTTAAATTTACATTTTTGCCCATTCTACTTGGAATGGACGAATTAGGAAGAAAAAAAATATAATAACTATTTTTGGAAATGAGGAAGCATTATACTTCAATTATACATAGACATATTTTTGATTTAGAGGATGATAATATCCATATTTGACATCTATCTATTTATCTATCTATACTATTAAGCCAATGACCCCTAGACTATTAGTGGTTTGCGATCGTCTTTTTTGGTGGTTCCTTCATCCAATAATAAAGTAACATGCATTACTCATTAAGAGGTACAACTCTTTGATCACTACTCTTTTTGTGGGCCCAACGATCGACTTGAAACTAAATATGTTTTACTAATATTACCCTCTATATTTAGATTAATCATTAAAATTGAAGGGTACCAATGTAAATTTACTGCACTAACCTAACTCCCCAACGAATGCTTCTCATATCTCTCGAACGTCTCTAACTTATTACCACATCATATTTTATTTACTTTTTGAAACAATTGTGTACGTTAATGATACCCTTCCAATGGCAACTCTTGACTTCAATCACAACTCTTCCTAGGCCTTCTATAAAAGTCTCACCAAATAGTTCTGTCATCTTTACAAAATAATTTTTTTTCTCATCTTTCTCCAACCCAAGAAGAACTGAAGATCTAAGTTTAACATCTCTACAATTTCATATCTCCTTACTCTATTTCCTATAGTTTGATGACTCACTAAACATTCATACATTTAAATTTAAGACTCTCTCTCTCTTTTTCCCCTTTTTTTTTCCTCTCTCTTAAGTTATATGAATCAAAGATTATTAGTTATTAATTTTTTGTTCTTGGTGAATCATAAAAATTGGGAGTTTATGATGACTGGGAATCAGTTTGTCTTTTTAGAGGAATAGTTTTGCCTTTTAACGATAATTATATCAACAGGTTTTGTAGTGATATGTAACTGAAGCTTTAATTATGAACTTTTTGTGATTCTATAACGATATTAACGCCATTGTTGTTTAATATCCAGATGTCCCAATGTGATTATGACTTCTTTATGGGTCCAATTCTAGAATAAGTGCAAGTCTTATAAGCTTTCACAAACAAATATCTTATATTGTTGTCATGGTTCTAGAGTCATGGTCATTTTATTTAAAGTTTCCTACTAATTGCTCCAAACTTTCAACAAAATAATATGGTTTCGTATTTCTTCATTTAATGAAGCCATGCATATAATAGTTCATTATGATCATTGCATATTCATTATTTTTGTAATGATAAAGGGAAGTTGCACGCGCATCGCATGTGTCAGTTCACTCGTATAGTTAAAAGTCATATTAATATTTCAGAGATTCAAGATGCAAGTATTATTGATTCTTTACATGTTTTTAAACTCAAGAACCATTTAGGCACGCTCTTTGCATTGGATATTTCAAATATCCAAAGAGCATCTATGTGAAAAATTATATTGCAAGTGTGGGTATTTGTTAAAAAGATATGTGAGAGGCCAAAAAATTTATGTTTGGTTTGCGGGTATTTGTTAAAATGATGTGAGATATCTGAAAGTTAGACTTTTCTATAGGTTTTATACCAAAATACGAAAATTTGGAAAAATTTTCTTAAAAGACCACTATATATGACCCGTAACATTTGGGTAAATAAAGTACCATCTAGTTGACGAAATTTTATTTATATTTAATAAAATTCATCAATATATTAAATCCAAGTAAAATGTAAACAAATTTCATGAGAAGTCATAAAATACTATGAGTTTAAGTCCTTATGAGTCGAAAAGTGACATTAATTTCATTTCTGAAACTAATAGCTTTGAATCTTCATGAAATAAAGATAATGGTACGTGTAGGAGCACGCTCCAGCTAACCATGAGGCTTGAAGGTTGTCAGACGACCTCCCTACTGATAGGCGTGAGGGTCGTAGGGGAAGCTCTCTTAATGACCCACAAACCACGACAAACGCAACTAATAATGACAAATACTTTATGTTAAGCCCACGTGGAAAGAAAAAGTCTAAGACCCCGAAGGGCTATCCTAGGAACTACACGCGTCATGTGGGCCTGACCACTACAAGGTCAAAACTCCCCCTATATATAGGTAGAGAAGGTAACATAGGAAGGGACCTTTTTTCATAACCTCCTCTCCATCGACAAGCCCTAGCAGCTCTAGAGGAGGAGGGAGAAGAGACCCAAAGATAGTCGAGTGGTGCTCTCCTCTGGTGAGATATGTCAAGCCCAAAACAAATAGTCATATATTGTCATCCTTGAGAAATATTTTAAAACTACAATTGGCACCGTCTGTGTCCACCCGACTGACCTCTGCACAGCCGCGCGAAGATGGTGGCTTTTACGCAAAACCAAACCCAGGAGCAAGTGATGGCAGAGATACAAGTTACGATCCTACAACTATAAGAATGGATGCTAAAAAAAGAAGACCTAATAAGATAGCTCCAGGTGGAGAACGATGCGATGAGAGAAAACCTCGCTATCGGACATCAATCCCCACCTGCCGACCCGACCGCATTCGAAACCATTAAAAATTCTATGCCACACGAGGGGGTACTGAACGGACTAAACATGGAAAATCGTCCCCATTTACTACCATTATATGGGTTTGTTTATGAGTCACGGACCACCCCAGCTTACAGTCCCTATCCATTACCGTGAGGGACAGTACTATAACTTGTAATCCAACGACCACTACTACCGAGGCAACCATTACAACATGTTAGTAGACAATAACCACCACTGCCATGATCAACACACCAACTTAGTCACACGGGCCCACCACCACCTGGCCGATAATTTGCATAGTACCAGGGTATGTGTCCCCCCGTGCCTACAACATACCCATGGGCCTCATATGATCATGATCATGGGAACCTTCCTCAGTACCAAGGAATGCCACAGTTTGGATAACCATAAAAGCAATAGCCAACCCGGAACGACTGCCTCCGTCGAGGCGCTGATCTGAAACATACAAATAATGATCTGACCAAACGATTAATGAAGGGGACTCTACACAGGATATATAGCACCCCATTCACAGAGACAATTAGGAATTATGTACTGAGGTAGAGGTATTCTAGACCAAAAATAGAGGCCTTTGCTGGGAGTACCCAGGCCAGTACATCTCGAAGTTCCAGTATAGTATTGACTTGAAATACTAGACAGACGGGCACATGTGCCGCCTAGTCCCCTCAACCTTGTCAGATGGGGTCCTCAATTTAAATCCTTGAATCCAATTCGATATCCATCTTTGAAGCTATCCCTGGCATTCATGGAAAAATACCTGTATAGCCTGTAATCGAAGATGTAACTAGCGAATTATTTTTTCTAAAGTAGCAAGTCAGAGAAACCATCAATTCTTTTTTAAAGAGGTTCAAGAATGACCTAATACTTATTTAAAGAATGGATTACAAGATAGCTTGCTTGGTATTCATGGACGCATGCTTACACGGTTCAAAGTTACGCGAAGCTTTGCACATAAAACGACTAGAGACAGTAAAAAATCTATACAAAAAGGTACAAAATTACAAGAATATAGATGTGGTAAATAATGCATCTGCTTCTTAGGCAGCCGCTCATCTTAGTACTGCCTATCCTCCATTGCAAGTCACCCATTCAGAAAACGCCCAAACACCTTAGAGATATGAACAAAAGGCAGCGCGGATACGACGAGGGTGTTAGGAATACGGCTCAAAAAATAGGAAAGTCATTCGAATGAGTAGGAAGTCTTTCGAACGAAAATAACACATGGGCCAAAATTCCAGGGGATTGTCTAATTCGTTCGAATGACCTCATGACTCGTTCGAACGACTTTGGCTCTGTTTGATTGTTTCTAAATTTGTTTTGAAGGGGATTTGATCCAAAGTGATGTATTATCTCGTGATACGTATTTCTGAGATGACCTAATGGAAAGTCTATAAATAGAGAGTATATGTAAAAGGCCTCTGTACTGTGAGAACGAGTTAGAGAGAGAAAAGGGAGAAATCTAGGGTTTAGCTCTGGAGAGGTTTCTTGGGTTTCTTTCTAGGGTTTCTTGCTGAGATTATTTGTGAGGGTAGAGGTGAGGTTTGAGTGATCTCTGTAACATTTTGTAACCCTTAGTGTGATAATAAATTCGTCGCACTTTTCGGGGGTTGTTTTGATCCTGTTTAGGGTTTCCACCTAATTAAACCTCGTGTTGTGTTTTTATTGCCTTTATTCGAATTCTCATTGGTTAGGGTTAGTTCTTCGAGTTCTTGTTGGTCGTATTGTGCTTCCGCGTACGATTTTCCCCCTCGGTTTCTCAACAATTGGTATTTGAGCGAGGTTTGTGGTAAGTAAAGTAGCAAGATGGGAAGATCCAAGTTTTCTAACGCAATCAGGTTTGATGTGGAGAAGTTTGATGGGAAGATCAATTTTGGACTATGCCAAATTTAAGTCTTATACCGAAAACTCTGGTTAATGGTATAGCGGCCCAGAAAGCGATCGACGATGAAGAAGTGGACTGGGAAGATCTGGATTCAAGGGCTGCCAGTGGGATATGCCTTTGTCTCGCTAAAAACATTTTGGCAAATGATGCTGGAGAGAAGACCGCAAAGGGTCTTTGGGAAAAGCTTAAAAGTTTGTACCAAACAAAAAGTCTTTCGAATCGCTTATACCACAAGGAGCGGCTTCATACACTTAAGATGAATGAGAGTACGAGCGTTAGGATCACCTAGGTTCTTTGAACGGGATCGTTTCGGAATTGGAATCGATCAGAGTTAAAGTTAAGGATGAAGATAAGGCGCATCAACTCATATGGTCTCTTCCGTCTTGCTTCAAGCATCTTTAACTTGCGTTGATGTATGGGAAGGAAACCTTGATTTTTGAGGAGGTTACAAGTACGATTCTTTCTGAGGAGAGTAGATTTAAGGGTAGCGATTCTGTCACGCCCCCAAAATCGGCATCTTAATATACTATTAAGAATGCGGACTCTGGGGTGCAATGAAGGCCAACCTGTACCCCACAGACGACCTAGCCATAAACAAATTCAGGCCCAGATGTCTATGAGAGCACAACACAAAGATATATAGAATAATATAACAACGAACAATCGAGTCGTAGACAAATTCTGGCTCGATCCTCACTTAACACAAACAGAGCAAAATATAATAATAGCGGACGACAAATAACAATAGCTATACAGAAAGTATAATACAACTTCTGCAGATTGGATACAATTATCTGAAGAAATAAACTATCTCAAAGATACAACTAAACCGATCCAAAATACTTAATAAAGAATCAGGCCTCCAGTTTGAGCTCTCTAACAGGATCACCACTGCAACAGCTACAGATCTTCAATGCTGTTATGCGAGAATGAGCAAACCACGGCTCACTATAACCCTACAAGGCTAAACAACATACTAATCAGCAAGCTGATAATTAATAATAGCAAGATATAACAATTTCTAGCGATACAATGATATATACCGACGGTACTAAAAATGTCTAATGGAGATAGGCAACAAGTTTAATGATCTATTAAACTAAACAATATGCACATATATATATAAATAGTTCAAAGGAGTGCTAAAACTGTCACCTACACTCAAATCACAACTGTGGCTCTCAGCGCGACATGCAACTATCCTGCCTTAGAAATGCAATAACATGCAAGAGTACTTAAAATACATCAACACTAAGAGAAGATGATTTATTGATAAGAGGAGAGGAATAGGAATAGGAATGGAGGAATAGAATAGGAATAGAGTAGGAATAGAGTTATACGGAAAGATGAATTATAGACCTATGATTACATTGGATGATCAACTGCTAGCGCAAGATTACCTTAATGATATCATGATTGGATACAAGGGGTTCAATTTGTTTCAAGCTTGACCAGGCTAGGATATTAACATAGGTATTTCAACCTCACAGGAGAAGTCTGGGCACCAGGAGAACTGTCTCATACCATCCTGATTGGGTATGACAGTGTTCAACCATAACTTCACTCGCAGGAGAAGACTGGGCACCAGGAGAACTATTCCAACCATATCTTCACCTCTAAAACTTTGACCTGATCTAGGGATCCTATCAACCCATCGGGGTTCAGCCGATTAGAGTAGTTTATGCATCCGATCTCATCACGATAAGAAGAAAAGATTATACGATCTATAGACCTAAAACAGATCCATCAGAGATCAAAACACTGCATCCGCTAACCTGGCATGCATACGTAGGATAACCACCAACTAAGAGAAAGTAGTTAACAATCCTATCACTGACGAACAGTAACTTAGTCGCAACATCTAACCCGATGGCCAGAGACTTACTGGTCACACGTCAATAAGCAGATGGATAGTGACTAATTTGTTACAACATCAAACAACAAATGAGCAGTGACTAATTTATTGTCATAACATCAAAACATCAGATAAACAACAACTAATAACCAGTTGTGACATCAATCTCGGACACTTAGTGATTCAGCTATCACAGCGTCGATATCTGGATGCATAGTGACTTAATAGTCACAGCATCAACACACAGATGCATTGTGACTCTACGGTCACAGCATTAAAACAACATCAGTCTCTAAGAGACAAAAAGGTATTCAAGGATAAACTGTTAGTCCACGACAAGCAGCTAAACAATCTAAGATAATCACCCTCGATAACTGAACCCAAGGTTCATGTATAGAGTACCAAATCCAAATACCGTGCTCAAGGTAAAAGCCACAAGAGCACTACAAATGTACAACTTCCTAAACAATAAAGGAGAAGCACAGCTCTACCCACATTAGGGTACTAACTTGCTATACACAACCACTTGGGATAAGCCAAGAGCAATTACACCTTTAGAGTTCAAGGACGAAGCCGCGAGAACAGGCGTAATAACCTTCAGTTAATTCTCGAAGTCCAATTACAAACAAGCAACTAAGCTAACATATCTAACATAGATAATAACTAACTATACAAGATGAACACAAGTCTATACTAAGTTAAGACTAGTTATTGTCCCCAACATAGTATTAACAACTATCATAATAAGAATGCTATTCATACTAGGAAATCAACATCTATGACAACTAGTAGTACTCTAAATCAACTATCAGTAAACTAGTAATGGAATTTAGCAATGTAGGGAAAACTCGCCTGATCGACCACGCTCGATGATGACGAACCCGGCAAAAATATCCTAACAACACCTCGATGGTAAAATGCTTCGTGAATCGACTTCCAGAACCCAAATGAGTCACGGAAAAGAGCAGGAACACCACAAACGTCAACCACTACGAAGTACCAGAACCCAATCGCAAAACCAACAAGGTATTCCATACCCAAAACTGAATTCAAATCAGCCCTACAGCTGAATTCAGCAACACAAACAGCAACAAAGCCAACCAATTCACCATGCTATGCTACGCTATCTGATCGCCCACAATCACATAGGATACACTACCTTAAGCCCACCTAATCAGCCGCCTAATAATCACGAACATGGTATTTAAAGGCATAAAAGTAACCCTAACCCTTCCTCTAGAATAACAGCAACTAAGGCAGTAATTACGTTAGCGAAGCTCGCTAAATATCCACGGATGAAATCAAAAATTTGGCGAAGCAACATCTGAACCAAAACGACCACAATCGCCGGTTCAGGCAGCCCTCTCCGAAACAACATCAAAGCCCATCAATCCACCACTGAACACCCAAATCCCCCAATCAATCACAAACCAACCATCAATCCAACACAAACAGCCCATACCTACAAATAAATCATAAGCTTCTATAAACTCCAATACTCCATAATTATAAACTCTAAAATCAGCCCATCATTAACTCAAACCAACACCGGAATCAAATATGCAATTAGGAAGAGGAAATAGGGAATTACCCCTCCAAAGAGGGAACGGCTGTAACCGGCGAGGGAACGGCGTCCAATTGATGAATTGACGACGAAAACACAACCTTCTCTTTCTGTATCTAGAATAGAAAATCTTACCCTTTAAAGAACTGAAATCATGATATAGGTGATGATAACTCAAGCTCTAAACCAACCAAAAGAAAAGGAAAAGAAGGATTGAAGGGAGGAGAAGGGTTCTTTGGAGTCGGTTTGTTAGAGAAAAAAATGATTTGTGAAGAGGGAAAATAACTTATATATATAAGGGGAACTTAACACTTATCTCGTGGAAGAAAATCAACGTCCAAAAAAACTCCCAAAAGACCCACTTGGTCGTCTGAACACGTCCTATGTTCGAACACGAAACATCTATGTTCCCAAGGTCACAATATAATCTAATCCGCCCTAAACCGCTGAAACCATAGAACTTGTAGAGCACCAAACTCCAAATCACCATAATCATCATATACTAAGAAAAGATATTTCCGGGTCATTACAGATTCCTTAGGGGAAAGTCTGCAATGGTGGTTAGTGGGAAGAGAAGCTTTAATAAGTTCAGAAAAGGAACTTGTTGGAGCTGTGGTCAATCAGGTCATTATAGATCGGATTGCAAAACGGGTAAAGGTAATGGAGCAAGTTCGGCAAGAGGCTCTAAAAGTGATACTAACAAACTGGCAATAGTTACTAGTAATGATGGTGACGAGGCACTCCTTGTGGTGGCCGCTGATAATTCTTGCCACGATAGAGGATGGGTGTTTGATAGTGGGGCTACAACGCATGTGTGCACACACAAGGCATTGTTCGACAATTATGCAAGGTGTGAGGGTAGCAAGTTTGTGTTGACGAACGATGGCTCTCGAAGGCCAATTTTGGGAGTGGGTAATATTCGCGTGAGGATGTTCGATGGACGCATCATAGTTCTTCATGATGTTCAACATGTGCTGAGTATGACTCATAATCTAATTTCTCTTTCCAAGTTAGATAATGAGGGTTACAATTACTCTGGGCGAGGTGGAGTAATAAAAGTTTATCAAAAATCTTCTTTGATCATAAAGGGGGTTTTAAGCGGGAACTTGCATGCATTGGTTGGTAAATCAATGGGTGGAGATGCGAAGGTTACATGTACCAAGGGAGCTATGGAGATTTCTCAAAAGGAGAATTTAGTTCAAGGTGGAGTAATGGCACGGTCTACAAAGATTATCAAAAAGTGGGTTCCGATTGGTGGGTCTAGGAAAAGCCTAGACTCGGGAAATTTTCTTAATTGAGAGGTGACAAGGATACACAACAAATACAGTAGAAGATACGGTAGAAAGTCATTCGAACAAGTAGGAAGTTGTTCGAACAAAAATAACGCTTGGTACAAAATTCCAGGGGATTGTCTAATTCGTTCGAACGACCTCATGACTCGTTCGAATGACTTTGGCTCAGTTTGATTGTTTCTAAATTCGTTTTGAAGGTGATTTGATCCAAAGCGATGGATTATCTCATGATGCATATTTCAGAGATGACCTAATGGAAAACCTATTAATAGAGAGTGTATGTTAAAGGCCTATATACTGTGAGAACGAGTTAGAGAGAGAAAAAGAAGAAATCTAGGGTTTAGCCCTGGAGAGGTTTCTTGGCTTTCTTTCAAGGGTTTCTTGCTGCGATTATCTGTAAGGATAGTGGTGAGGTTTGAGTGATCTTTGTAACCTTTTGTAACTCTTACTGCGATAATAAATTTATCGCGCTTGTTGGGGGTGGTTTTGATCCTGTTTAGGGTTTTCACCTAATTAAACTTTGTATTGTGTTTTTATTGCCTTCATTCGAATTTTCTTTGGTTAGGGTTGGTTTGTTGAGTTCTTGTTTATCGTATTGTGCTTCCGCGTGCGATTTGCTCCATCGGTTTCTTAACATAGGGGAGGAACATAACGAGAGTAAACAAAGATCATTGGGGTAAAGTTGAACCCCCCCCCCCCCATCAAGAAGGTAATCCAAAAGTTGAGTGTTGGGAATGATACTCACCCAGCAAACTCACTATTATACGAGCAGATACTTTTATTATTAGTGAGAAAGGCCCGGAGTACATGAGGCCAAACTCAAAGTTCAACCATCCCGAATGACCATTTTGCGCTCATCACGAAGTCTACGACCATGAAACTAAAAAGTGCTATAACCTGATCAATATGACTGAGACATGGTTCAAGAAAGGGCGCTACACTCAGTACCTAAAATGACCAATCCCAGCATAAAATATGCTCCGTTATACGTAGAACCAGCAGCGGCCATGCAAGCACATGGGCGTGTGACAGTATGCGAGATGATATTGGGAGACATCAATAGGACACAATCCTATAACGCCATCTCCAACTCCATAAGGCAATGATGCCAACTAAGTAAAAGTTAGCAAATAGCCCACAAGATCACAAGTGTTCTAGAGAGGCACCATAGGGAAGTCGTCTACTTTGTAGATAATGACATGGGGTCGGTATCCCATACTCATGACAATGCCTTAGTCATTTGGATCATGATCGGGGGAGTCTTGGCCAGCGCATGTTAGTCGACTCGGGAAGCAAAACAAACATCTTCTACCACGATGTTCTAAAAAATATGAACATGCAAGTCTGCATGACACCCTCCAAGACCCAGATATATGGCTTCAACAGGTCTACCGAGCAAGTGGCCGGGGAACTTGTTACTCAAGTACGAGCCAGACTCATTGTGATGTCTGCGACCTTCGTCGTCGTAAATAGCTCCCTGGTCTACTATAACAGCATCCTCAAACTAGAGAGGATCCATGCAATGAAGGTAGTACCATCTTCCTACCACAAGGTAATATGTTTCCCAACAAAGTTTGGAATGTACCAAATACGAGGCTGCCAAGTCACCACTCGTATTTGTTGCGCCAACTCTTTAAAAGACTTGAATACCCTTGAGAATTCATGAAATAAAGGAAAAGTTTAAAAATTAGGGAATAGCAGTGAATAGGCAACGAGCTCATGGCGGTGGACTCATCCCCCGTTCCTTCCTACCCAAGCAATATGGTAGTCGATACACAACTTTCCTCTACAAAAGTGATGTAATTATAAATACGTTTAGCAAAGAGTAGACTGCCTCTCGTAGAGCCAGCCGATAAGATTAACCACGACGGCCCTACGAGAACTACATATATTAGTTCACTTTTGACAAATGATAAAAGATTAGACCTTGTAACCTTCCACCAATGATTCAAGGATGTATTTTCCTAGTTGTTTGTGGACATGATGGGTATCGTCCCTGACTTTGCCTACCACCGCTTGCACTTTAACACCAAAGTAACACTTGTTAAACAAAAGCAGAAATAGACAATGAGATCTCTAAACATTACTCAAGGCAGGATTCATCAGATCCATGGATTATCCTCGATGGGTATCAAACGCGGTGGCAGTCTCCAAGAAGAATGACAAAACAATAGTCTGTATTAATTTTACTAACTTAAGCAAAAACTGTCCGAAAGATATTTTTCCCATACCCCTTATAACAAGAGTAGTGGACTCTATAGCCGACCATCAATGAATATTATTTTTGGATAGTTCCTCAGGGTACAACCAAATACCTCTGGCGCTCAAGGACAAAGAATGCACTTCCTTCACCACAGAGCAGAGCTTGAATTATTAAATCGTGATGCCTTTCCTTAAAGAATGTAGGATCCACATACCAAAGACTGGTTACGACGATGTTTGATGAGTAGTCAGATAAAATAGTAGAAGTCTACATTGATGACATGCTTGTCACAAGCAAGTTATATAGCGACCATCAAGCCGACCTCGAGACCGTGTTCACCAAGCTAAAATATTACAGAATGCTACTCAACCCCAAGAAGTGTAGTTTTGGTGTTTCTTTAGGAAACTTCTTGGGGCATTTAGTCACTCAACAGGTAGGTTCAGAGGCTCATAAGTAAAATTACCGCACTCAGAAATTTCATTTATAAAGTTTCATATAAATACCGACCACTATTTTAATGTATCAGGGATAATAAGAAATGCCAGACATCTTCTCTGGATATATTACGATACTTGGCCACATCCCTAATCCTCAATCAATGAAGTCCTTGTCAGGACAGACGTTAAAACAAAGAACACTGCATACTACGTCAATAAGACCCTCTTCAGGCAAAATTACAGTATTCTACTGTTAAAAAGCCAGCGTTCGCCTTGGTATACACATCACTGGACCTAAGACCATACTTCCAAACCACCAAAATCAAGGTGATAGCAACTCAGCCATTGTGAGAGGTCTTTACAAAGAAAAATAAGGCTTGTCAAATAGTAAAATAGGCAATTACCCTAGAAGAGTTCGACATTCGATTCGAGCCACAGGTAGCTGATAAACGCGTAATTATGATATTTTTAATATATTCAAACATATATTTTAGTCGTCCATTATATTTAATTTTGGGTACTTATGTACGTTTGTTTAATTGCAGCTATTAGAGATGGATATTTGAATCCAAGCTTTTAAAGTCAAGTAAAAGTGTCTCCAGCAGTTCACAGCACAAAAAGTCAAAGGCACAATATATTTGGTCTCAAGATTGAAGAAATATATAAAAAAATATTCTTGGAGAAAAAGATCAAAGAATATATTGCATCCAAGATCCTTGAAGATATTTTATATTGAAAATATATGCAAGAGTTTCCATGAAGAATGATATCTACATCACTTAAGGAAATTATTCTATCAAAGGCATCATTGAAAACTATTCTATATAATATCAAATTTTCCTTGTTAATTATTTCTAATACCGTGCCAATGATTTCTAAATTATTTATTTATAATATTCGAAGTATAGTAGGCCGGTAATGCTATAATATACTGTTTCTATTATTGTCATTGTTTCTCTTTCTGCTTCTCTAGTTTAAACTAAAAATAATAATAATTGTTTCAGGCTTTTGGGCGCTGCAGTAGCTTTGTGGTTGTTTATAATATTTCTAAATTTTACAATCGTGCTTTTGGAGGTGGTTAAGAAGAGAGCAATAAATTTTTGAGCTGTTATTATTTATTACAAGCTCATCTCAATATTTTTTTTAACTGTGAAGTTTGTTCCTGAATATTTTATAGTTTTTGGTCATCTATACTTCACAATTGGGAAATACATTTGCTACAAAATTTTTAGATAATTCAAAACCCTTTCCGAATTGCTATATATCATATTTTTCTGCTGAGTCATTTGAGAGTTACAGACTATTGAATCAACAATAAAAACAGTCTCAGTAAATGACGCCGTTGTTCATTAATCGCTTTTTTTGAGCGACAGGAAAACTAAATTCTAGAAAACTTCCATCTTTAATATTTTTCCTTTCTGAATTATATTTCCAAATCGATATTATTTAGTACTTTTTCTCAATCGAGTTAAAAGATATGCGTATTTGAAAATCAGGATATTATAGACTGTAATAAACTTTGAAATTGGATTAATATCACTGTCGCAAGTTCACTAATCTTTTATTCTCATGTTTTGCAGGATAGTCACAAAGTTGGTACACAAAGATTGTGAGGAATTTTTGAAGTACATTGACAAACTTCTATCTAATCCTTCTTGTTCTCGTAAGTAAAGGGGCATTTCCTTTTTTCGCCCCCTAAGTGAAGTGGCTGCCACAGCTTCACCGGGAAACACTTCTCAGAAGTTGGTGCCTCTATAAACATGACATCCAGAAGGGGTTCATATCTGCTCTACCCCGGCACTAGGAACATAAAGTCATTTGGACTATACATATACACGCTGCCCTAATAAAAATTTTGTTGTGTTTGGATTAACCTATTGCTTTGTTTAAAATTTATTTTCATTCCAATATTAGTAAAGGTAAAAACTGCTAGAGAGTTGCGGGATTTCATCACCCAAGAAGCTCTTTAGCAAGTGGGACCCCCCATTAAGGATACGAAGAAATTCATATCACACGAAAATTGAACGTCCCGGACCTAAAAATAACTGATAATAAAAAAAAGTAGCAAGATTCCCACGGGATTTCATCACCTAATGGATAGGTGTACCGGACTAGGGTACAAACACGGGTTCGTAGGTTACGGCCCCAGCCTAGCGCCGCAAAATACTGGTTTGCGATGTCACCGTTTCGAGTGCTGATGTACGATAAGGCGACTCGCTCGGGCGTGAGGACTGAACATCTACTCTAAGGTAGTACTAGCACAGTAACTTAGGGGAGGGTAGGAACTAAAGCCTTTGACCATCCTACCCTTCGTAAACATCGAAGAATATAGGGGAAACCTAATTATTTATTCTAAAAAAAACGTTTAAGTGCTATATTTTTAGGCTTGATTAATTTTTTTTATTGGGTATTAATTTAAATATAAAATATCGTACATGCAAGAACATTGGAATTCATATGGCTCACATTTTGTTATCCCACAATATCCTCAAAATCATTTTCAATCGCGGGATCACCAAAATTCTCAATACATGGAACCTTTCCAACCTCATTCTTATATACAGTCTCAGTAATCCTTTCAGTCATCCAAAAAGTTCCCACCTACTCCAATCAAACAATCATTGGAATACACCATTTCTCTCTTCATGCAGCAATCAATGGAAGTATAAAACAAGCGTTGCAATTTCAGCAACAAATGATGCAATTCTAACAACAAATATTGGTTAATTAAACATCTACGACCCCATCTATCTCTAGATTACAGGCTCAGATAAGCAGTTATCAGCCACGTGGAGTGAAATGAAGTACGAAAAACTTCTTAGCAATGAAGAAGAACAATCCGAAGTTAGGCCCCCTTGTGATTTAGAAAATAATGAATTCAAGCGTATTCAAGGAATGTTTTCCCCGTGGGGTGAATGGATACCATATTATGAGACAGATTTAGATGATGAATATTTTAAGGTCGACAATCCTATGTCACAAGAAGTTCTAAAAGAAGCGGCTAACATGTTTAATAAAATTCTTTCTCAATCACCTCCTAATTTCGCCTTCAACATTTAACCACCGATGTCATTATCCATCCCTTCACCGATAGAGCACCCCTAATTTACAAATGATATCATGACTGAAAGTGAGTATTTTTCCAAAATCTTAGACCATTTCTCAGATGATGAGGATGATGACATATTTCCTCGAAGTGTGAATTCAACATCAATTCTTGAGAAAATACGAGCTCTATCTTTATCCCAACAAGTATCATCTTCTTCATCTCTCTTCTTTAAATCCATACCACCATCGCCTGAGCCTAATGGGGTACCATGACCATAAACAATTTTGAGGACTTGTACGGAGATAACTCTTGCTGTATTTCCGTTGATAAATGTTTAAATTATTTCGAGGACTCGAATGATTCTGAGATTCGAGAAATGGTACAATCATTAGCATCTGAAAATGTATTTTAACTTGGCCATGTCCCTAAGCCCACACAAATTTTAAATGTTTGTAAGTGTCAATTATTCCCCGATCCCCACATCCGCAAATATGTTATATAGTTTTTTTTCTACTAAAAGAAAACATCTTTTTGAAAAAATTATAATTTTGGGGATGCCTCAAAGACTTACTTTGTCAAAACCACCTATAATTTTTTTTGGAATATCAACGATAATATGGGGGGTTTAAAAATTTTCAAAGAAAATATCTTTCCCAGAAAATCGATTTTTGAATCTAGTACATTTTCGGGGACAAATACTTGTATACCAATCTTATTATTTACTGCGACACGTAGTAATCATATGATTATATTGAAAATTTTAAAGGAAAATATGTTCCCTGGGTATGTGTTTGCTTTATCTTAGAGAAAATGGTTTATCTTGATTTGTCTAAAATTTTAACTTGGAATCATCGCATAATTGGTAAAGTTTTTAGAAAAACTCATTTTCATAGAGAATTAGTTTTAAACTATCTTTGGTTTTTACATAATATATATGCCCGATTAGCGGCTAATATTGAGGATCACCATTCATGTGTTATCTGATTTTTAAAAGAGATTTTATAACCAGGATAGTACATCACCTTTTCAACTTCGTACCGTTCCAGTCATATTGAAAAATTTAAGTTTGAGGGTACATTCGTCTGGCAGAAGATGGTAAATTTAGCGCTTCTTGGGAGGCAACCCATAACATATACAGGTGAGAAATTCTAGTTTTTATTCTACTATTTTTTTTATGTTCTCAAACATTGAGGGCAATGTTTCATCAAAGTTTGGGGGTAGGAAACCATTTTTTTTAATTTTTTTTAAAGAAAAGTGAAATAATGACACTAACAATTTATGATATATTTTTGACAAATTTCCAGGTACTTAAACTGACTTTACTTTGACAAAAATATAATGGGAAAGCCTAAATTTTGCAATTATACCAAGTATATACTAAAATATTTTAGACTATTTTAAGCTTGATGTATTATCCTTTTATTAGCGACTAATTCAAGTTAGCTTTACCTATTTTGAAAATATGCACTTCCCTGTAGTTTTGCAATTAATAACTTCAATAGATTTTTGCTCAATGTAAGTAAAATTTAGTATTTATGTTAGGAATAGTTCATTACAAGGGAGACAACTGCCAAAGAGTAAGTTCATTCCTAAGAATAATAATAATAAGCCAAATATGCCCAAGAAACTTTCGCGCTGCAAGGCTGCTCGCATAATTACGAACTAAAAGTAGAATAATTATCCCCAATCTCGAGTTTGACCATGAACTATGTCAAAGGAGCACAATAAAATGTTATTTGTGAGAATCCTGAGTCTAGGTCATGATAGGGTACTACACCCTAACAGCCTTAGGCAACTGGTAGGGATTATCGACCGAAAACTTCTTGTTATGGAGGCTTTACTAAGAAATAATATACTCAAAAGAAAAGGCTTACAAAAGAAAAGAAAAAAAGTAAAATTTTTGGAAGACGAATTGATTAAGGCACTTGTCGAACTGACCGTTAAATTTATTCCAGTAAATACTAGACTACCAAAAATGGAGTAAATTATTCTAGACAACGTATTAAGTGATACAACTATTTTCACTGAAAACTCAAATATGGCTAAAACAAAATACTTTAATCTCATTCTCATCTTGAGGTAGTACTTCTAGTTTTGGATAAGCCTAAAATATTCGTTTGTATACTTAGGAGAATAACAAGTTTAAGGATTTTTCAATCGGTATATTTTTGTCACAACTAAGTAAGGATAAGTTCATGAGAAATGAGACATGTATATTCTAGAATTGTTTAAAATGTCATTATTGACTTTTATAGGTATATTCACTGCAAACCCTTACGAGACAGCACTCGTTTACCAGGCTAAACATGGAGGTTTAGCTGCTTGTTGTATATGCTAAATGCAATCGCGTTACCTGCGAAAGTGGCTATTATTTTATTTTAAGAAGGATTTGAAAAATACAAGTTTGAGGTTATTTGATAAGTGCGTAATTATAACATTTTTAATATACCCTAACATGTATTTTAGTTGTCCATTAAATTTAATTTTGGGTACTTATGTACGCTTGTTTGATTGCATCTATTGGAGATGGATATTTGAAACCAAGCTCTCAAAATCAAGTAAAAGTCTCTCCAGCAGTTTATAGCACAAAACGTCAAAGGCACAATATATTTGGTCTCAAGATTAAAGAGATTTATACACCTATATTCTTGGAGAATAAGATTAAATAATATATTGTATCAAAGATCCTTGAAGATATTTTATATTGAAGATATATGCATGAGTTTCCATGAAAAAAAATATCTACATCGATCACTTAAGGAAATAATATGCAAGAATATTAGGTGATTGTTTGTAATATTAGAAGATATTATTATGAAAATATTCTTTAGAATTTAATGTATAGTTTCTAAATTAGGGTTCCTTCTCCTATAAAATGAACCCTCCCCCCATTATAATTGGGCATCTCATATTGGAGCAAGTTTAGAAGAAATAAAGTCTTAGTTTTATTTATGTCCCATCTCTCTTTTATTTTCTTTTGTAAATAATTAGTTGTTAATGCGATGAAGTACGAGATGAGCGGCTAATCTTCAAGCTAAGGCAAGGATGAGACCTCTTCTTGGATGAAATAGTTGGTACTAATTAGGTTATAATTAATTTTTTCTTAGTACTTTATGATTGATAGGTTAAAATATCATATCGAAGGATTGACCATAGCTTTGGTTTGGTGTACGATAACTTTGGATACTAACAAGTATTACTAACTGTAGACATGATTTGGAGATCAAAACAGGAGGAAACACTAGAGAACTCACTCAAGCCTAGCCATAGTTGAGTTGATAATTCTCTAAGACACTCTTCACCATCACTTAAAAGTATAACCACTAAATGCTTGACCATTGATTTAGTGGTTTACTTTACAACATCGTATGTGTCTTAACACGAACATATTATGGGTGGAAATATTAGGATCTAGTTATATATCGATTAGTGCCTTGAAAGGTAGATGCCAAGTTCGAACCTTAACTCTCTCTCTCATTAAGTGTTATAATTAGTTTTTATTTATTCTTCTTAGATTTATCTCTTATAAAATCGTAATTCATCCTATAAAGTATTTGTTTTCCTAAACCTACCTGTGGATTAGATCCTACTCATCTGTGCTACAATTCGACAACCGTACTTTGAGCGGGTATTTTGCTAGAGGCCCTAAAAGCATATTATTAGTAGCCATTAAGGGATAGGTCGTGACAGATCTCTTGGTCGACCTCCTAATTAACAATTAGTACTGGATAAACGAGGAAGATAGCAACCAAGTCGCTCTTTCCGACGATACTGATGCACCATAAACATATGGGTGGCGACTATAAACTGGCAGATAATTTTATAAATAACAAAGCAAGAAAATATAAGGTAATAAATAATGAGCATTATCGAATGAGCCTATATGCCCTACACACAAATATTGTCAAAGAACGCGGTCATCCAAGAAATCTATGAGGGAGTATACAGAGAACATATCGAGGGTAAGTCCATTGTTGAATGGGTGCGAGAATAGGGGCTTTACTGCCCAGATTTGAGACAAGACTTCATTGAATATGCCAAAAAGTATGAAAAATGTCAGTTCCACAGTCATTTCAACCATGCCCCCGCTGTGGACCTCCATATAGTCTTAAGCCAGTGGTTAGTCACAAAATGAGGACTAGACATGGTCGGAGCGCTCCCAATGGCAAGTGAAAGATGTAAATGGTTACTGGTTGTTGCCGACTACTTTAACAAGTAGGTTGAATCTATACTAATCACCCATATAAGAAATGAAGAGGTAATAAGCTTCTTATGGAAGTACATCATCATTAGGTTCAGCGTCCCAGCGGTCCTGATGACAGACAATGGGACACAAATCGCAGGTAGTAAGGTCACCGAGTTCGTACGACTATACAACATCAAAATATTATCATCAAGTTTAAGGTACCCTAAAGGTAAAGAACAAGCAGAGACGATCAATAAAACAATAATTGATGGCATCACACTACAGGATAAAAAACATTTAGGGATGGCAAAAAAGTATCCCAAAAAGCTATTAATCCGTCCCTACAACTATTAGGGACGTCTTTAGGGATGACAAAGTGTTGTCCCTTTAGGGTGGCGTCCCAAATATATTAGGGACATACACATCCGTTTCTAATACTATTATGGACGGCTTTATAGACGACAAAAATTTGTCTCTAAAGGTCTTTCTTTTTCAGCTCCTTTAGGGATGGAGTCCAACCGTTCTTATCATATAATATTAGGGACGAATTTGTATATCTTTAAAAGTATGGTGCCAAATTTTCCCGCCAGTGCCAATATTATTAGGGACGGGTTATTCTGCCTCTAATGCACAATATTTGAGAGGAATTTGTTTGTCTCTAAAATTATAGCCCTAAATTTTCCTGCCAACGGCAATATTATTAGAGGCGGATTATTCTGTCTCTAATATACATCATTTGAGACGGATTTGTTTCTCTGTAAAAGTATGGCGCCAAATTTTCCCGCCGACGCCAATATTATTGGGGACGGATTATTATGCTTCTAATACACAACATTTGAGATGGATTTATTTGTCTCTAAAAGTATGGTGCTAAATTTTCCCACCAGCGCCAATATTAATAGAGACAAATTATTCAATCCATCTTTAGTACATAACATTTTTGACGGATTTGTTTCTCGAAACGAAGGTAATGCTAAATGTAGCATTTTTGCAATTCGAATTACATCCCTGTTAAATAATACAAATCATTCATCAACCACAAGTTAATTTAATAGAGAGAACGATTTATTTACAAGGTTCCAAAAACACTAATTTCAGATAATTAAATAAGGTCTCAATCCACTTAGAACATTAAAAATTATTGTTCAATCACTAAATGCAACTTGAGAATTCAAATAAATTATTCAACCTTTTACGCACTAAACATGGAACCATCGACTCACGAACAATATCTCTACGAATAATAAACACTTGCTTGCATCGCTTCCATAATTGTTAGGAAACTACCTTAAACAAAAAAATAAAAATCACATTGTTACAACCTCAACCACAACAATAAAAAATAATTGCAAACTAAAAGATATCATTAACATTCTTAACTTTGACATAGGAGCAGAGTATAGAATTTCAGTTGCAATCATTCTTTTCAGAATACAGTATTCTAAATATTATTAGTAAGGTGAAAGGGAAAATATGAAATGCTTTTAGATAAGCAATACCTATAACAGCCCCATGAAAACGGCAAATAGTTGCTGATTGACATAATTGATTTCACATTGAAGGGTGGCATCCTGTGAGCATGAATTAGAATGCACTGTAGAATCAACATTTCAAAGAAGTACATGGGAAAAGGACAACAAAATTGCAAAAGATATATACATATTTAGCTAAGTCTCGCTTATAAAATAACATATTTAACTAAATGATGGAATCATAATGGCTACCAAACATAAACTTGTGACTTTCGAATAAGTGTAAGATCACAAAATCCGTGTCTAGACAGTAGTTCTGAAGCACATTAAGTAAGATCACAACATAACAAAATTTTATTGTGTTGACAAAACCGAGTTTGATGAGATGTTGCTAGTTCCTGTTGTAAAGATTTTTTTTTTCCGATTTTTCAATATATAGCCCTAGTAGCCTGCAACAAAGAGTGGAAACAATATAGCCCTAGCAGCCTAAAGTGTAACAAAGAGCGGAAGCAATATAGCCCTAGCAGCCTAAAGTACAACAAAGAGCGGAAGAAAAGCATTTACGAACTCAAAACACCTCATAACATGGTCTACGATATAAAAAAAATTCACCATACTTACCTTAAACATTGGAGTACTACGAGAACCACCAGCAATTATCCTAAAGCTCTAACTACATTTCCTTGATACTATTGCTTAAAGATTAATCCAACAATAAATATTTATGGCAATAATATCATCACAAATGACCATAATACAGCTAATCTTTAAAAGAAGATAATGTGCGCCTTAGGTCCCTTACGTGCCTTGTACCTGTACGCTTAGCTCAGAAATGGTAGAGCATCCTTCCTTCTGGATACATCTACTTAGTAGTAACAGACATGCAAATGCATTAAGAAAATAAATTGGTATAAAAAAGATCCCTAAAAGGTAATATTAATTATTGATTGATATAATACGTTTATAACTAGCTCGTATCCTCTTTATCTGAAACCACCATAGTGGGAGCATAACATCCTTTGCATTACTAATGACATTCAGTTAACATACTTTTAACATACAAGCGGTCAAGCTTTAGAGTTCAGGGCATGGAACTTACCTATACAACTCATGTCATTAATAAATAAGAATCAGTACAATGATATTAAATAAGAAAAACAATTTACTTTCTAAAAGCATGTTGCCATAAGATGATGCCAAGAACTCATAGTGCTTCATCAAAGTTGTGCGATTCCTGTTCACGTAGAGTTTATTGAAAAATTAGTAGGTTTCAAGATGAAGTCCAATGGATGTTCTCTCTTCATGGTCTGCAGCTAGGTGTATCACAAGGCCCCAAGAAGAGGTGTATACTGACTCTTTATACATGATATCTGTAAGGACTTATCCCTCGAGCTAAGGACACTCGATCTCATCTATACCTCGAGTTCTATAAGACTCGACCTTATCCAGTACCAGATTCACGCTTAAACAAACGCGTTAACAGTTACACATCGACCACGAACTCGAGCAAAACGTGGATCGTCCACAACAGATGTAAACAGAACATGTCAACAGACACCTGTCTTCCACGAGCTAGCAGTTATACACTCTACTGCCCATGACTCCCACTTTCAGGAGAACGTGTTCGAGCACGATGTCAAACTGAGAACAGGGTCTATAAAAGGGCGGAGCTCCTAAGGAAACAGGGTGGCCGACAAAGAATTCTACACATATAATTATATGATATCTAGCTATTCAAGCTTAGATTAACTCTTGTAATCAGATTTTCCCATTTTCTCAAGCAATAATACTACTTTCACAAAATCCTCCATACGAGGTCGTGGTTTTTACCTATTTACAGGTTTTCCACGCAAAATTTCCTGTGTCAAGTGTTATCTCTTATTTAATTCTTGGCATAATAGTTCCTGGTGTACGGATCGATTTCAAGCCAGTTCGAGCTTTACAAAATCTGGTCCCTACATTTGGCACCGTCTGTGGGAACGCACGTTTTTTCCACGTACTTAAGGACAATGATTTATACTCATCAGTCGAGTAGTATTCAATTATGGTTCAAACACGTCAGTCTTCGGGAGCTCAGCCTGAAAGTTTGAGGGAACCTGATTGGGTTGCCGAGCATCGGGCGAGCTTAATTGCCGAAACTGAGAAACAGAGTCAACTCAAGCGCTAGCTATTGGCAAATTTAGAACTCCGTGAGAACAAATCAGAACGAGAGCATCAAGCACGAATTCAGAAGATAAAGAAGCAAGAAGCTCAGATATTAGCTTTTCAAACAACTCTGAAGGCATTACAGAGCAACCAACAACCACCAGCCCTGAGAGAGCGCGAAACAGTACCAACAATCTCAAGAGTTTCCGTTCACGAGAGGTTAGGGGTACATGAGGTACATAGTGCAAACATTTCTAGGATTCATTGTGAGGATCCACAAGCACCGATAGTCTTAATTAATTTAGGACAGGAGGCGCAGACAGATATCAGCAGAGATCGCAGGTCTTCGAAGCAGCCCGAGGAAGTCTTGCGACCTCCTTACCGATCCCCGCTTCCTGAACGTGTGAGCGAGGAAATAGGTGACCACATTCCCAGACTCATACGTCAAGCAATTCCGATAGTTTCAGCAGCTCCGGTAGTTCATGCAATTCCAGCAGCTCCTATCCCTCAGTATTATATTTCTAAGGAACTCATGGACCAGCGTATCATGGAGATCACCGAAGCAACGGCTTTAGACGCAAAGAATGACTCGCAAAAATTACAAGGTAGTCCAATTGCTAAAGAATTATTTTATATGAATGTCCCAACAGGTTTTCATACACCCAAGATCATCAAATACAAAGGAACCGATCCTGGTCAGCACGTTCAACAATTCCGCGACTCATTAGGTTTATTTTCTAATTTGAATCACATCCTTTGTCGGCTCTTCACTACAAGTCTTCAGGACGAACCTCTCCGTTCGTTCCACTCTTTACCAGAAGGTTCGATTCATACCTTCGAGCAGTTACAAAAAATCTTCATCAAGGCTTATGCCCACAACAAAGACAAAGAAGATAACTTATATTCTCTTATAAGTCTCAAACAAGCGCATGGGGAGAAGCTCGAGGAGTTCTCCAAGAAGTTTCTCGAACTGGCTCGAAAAGTCGACAATCTAGATCAGAAGACAGTCGTGTCCGCATTCACAAATGCTCTGCAGTTCAATTGCAAAGCTGAAAAGTATCTCTTCCTGAAGAAACCCAAGACTCTCGAAGATATGATCGAGAAAGTCAACAATTACATCGATCTAGAGCAGATGATGCCCGAACCGAATAAACCTGCAAAGGCAGTCCACAACATCAAGTTTCCTTCTACAGATTTCAACAACAACCACAGCTCGAGCGAACCAGGCGATCCTAAACGGGCAAAGACAGAACCAGAAAGAGGCAACAATCAGAGGTCGCAAAAACCATCAAGAACAATCATACTAAAGTTGAATGCCAAGCTTTCCGTGATCTATCCTATTCTCCAGAAAGATAAATGTTTCCGTCCAGCTCGATATCTTGATCCAATAGCAGTTCGACCATATTGCGAATATCACAAGATTAAGTACCACAAGACCGACAATTGCTATGGTTTGAAAAAGCTTCTGAAAATCATTTTTAAGGAAGAGAGGATGCACGAATACATCATCGATCTTCCCAGCTATAAAGACAGGAGCTATCTGAAAGAAGATGACGTAGATCAAGCAACAGAACAAGCAGAGGATAAGCATCTATATCATCTCTAGTACAACAATATGATCGAGATCAATCAGGTTTCAAATTCCAGCTGAGTCAAGCGAAGGAAGTTGGGCGAGTGTTGTGACCTTTCCGTCCAAGACAAGGAAGCCAAGCTCCTCCTAGAGTCAAGCAGTCATCGAAAGGGAATCTCCTTCGAGGACTGCAGCACAGGGAATGTGAAGTATCCTCATCATGACGTACTAGTAATTATGCTCAAAATGAGGAACTTCGTAATGCACACCATGATGGCAGACACAGGAAGTGGGGTTGAGATCCTTTTCCAAAGCACAATTGACCAGATGGGACTCTCAGATCAGGTCGTTCAAAGTGAGACAGACATCAGTGGATTTAATGGGTCCAAAGAAGAACGAGTTGAGAAGATCACTCTCCCGATCGCAACAGGGCCTACCATTATCGACGTTATTTTCTGCATCATCAATGCCAAATCAAGGTATTTGGGGATACTAGGACGCTGTTGGCTGTACAATATGGAGGCTATCCCATCCACTTTCCACCAAACACTTCAGTTTAAGCATAACAACGGTATTTATGAAATCAAAGGAAGTTAGAAGCTCTCTCGAGATTGCGGGAATACAGTCTCACCAGTTCTCGACCATTCAAAACAGATTGCTGTATAGCAATCACAGAAGGTTGATCGCCTAGATTGTCAGTCTTCTCCAGCTGAGCACGTGGAATACGTCCAGGTCGATGGAGTTAATCGAGGTACTTATATTGGTACAAAATTAATTCAAACAGAGAAAGAATATCTTATTTCTTTTCTCCAATCCAACAAAGACGTTTTAGCATGGAACTTCCAATAAATGTCAGGCATAGCCCCCTCAAAGACTTGCCACATCATAAACATCCGCAAAGGGGCTGCAGCAGTAAAATAGAAGCAACATAGGTTATCTCCAAGACCCAGAGACGAGGTGACCAAGGAGATCGACAAACTTATCAAAGTCAGTTTCATTCGAGAAGCCAAGTACCCAGACTAGATTTCTAATATCGTTGTTGTTCCAAAGAAGAATGGGAAGGTCCGGGTCTGCGTGGATTTTACAGATCTCAACAAACACACGCCAAAGGACAGCTTCCCTCTTCCGATCATTCATCAGATCCTCGACTCTACAGCAGGTCATGAACTCTTGTCCATAATGGACGCCGCCTCGGGGTACAATCAGATTCCACTCTTGGAAGAGTATCAATAAAAGACTACGTTTATAACAGAAAGAGGTCTTTACTATTACAAGATCATGCCATTCGGCCTTAAGAACGCTGGAGCCACTTATCAAAGGCTGGTCACGAGTATGTTCAAAGAACACTTGGGAAAAATAGTTGAAGTTTATATCGATGACATGCTTTGCAAAATCCGAAAGAAAGAAGATCACATCTTTTACCTCTCTACAATATTCAGTATATTACGATCCTACAGAATGAAGCTTAATCCCGAAAAATGTTAGTTCGGCATTCACTTAGGCAAGTTCTTGGGTCAACTTATCACCAAGAAAGGGATAAAAGCAGATCCAGATAAAATTTGAGCACTTCCGAACATGCCTTCACCATCAACAAAGAAGGATGTACAAAAGCTCGCAGGAAAGATTGCCGCAATCAACATATTCGTATCCAAATCCTCGGACCGATGCAGATGGTTATTTATGCTACTCAGAGGTTCAACTCAATGAGGCAAAGGTTCAAAGAATGAAGATATCAACTTGACACCGGAATGCGAAGCAGCTTTTTAGGAACTCAAAACTTACCTAGGGAGGGCTCCAATCATGAACACTCCGATAGGCAATGAGGAACTGATTATCTACCTCGCAGTTACAGATGCATCTCTCAACTCAGTTCTCATTTGGCTCGAAGGTAAAATTGTGAAACCGATCCTCTTCATCAGCAAGACACTTACTCCAGCAGAAACGAGGTACTCTAAAATTGAAAGATTACTTTTAACTCTCGTTTACACCACAAAAAAACTCAAACACTATTTTCAAGCACATCCTGTTAAAGTCATGACAAACTACCCACTTCAGGATGTATTGTCTAAGAAAGAGAAATCCAGATGAGTACAGCAGTGGTCTGTCAGTTTGGGGGAGCACAAAATCAAATTCGAGCAACGAATTTCTAAAAAGGGTCAAGCAATCGTTAATTTTCATACAGACTTTCCAGTTTTAGATCCTGACTGGGAAGAACATGATCCAGATCTCGCCGAAGATACAGATGATGAGATTCCACCCTCCAAATCTTTTGATGATTGAGCATCATGGATATCTCAAAAAGGGTGGAGACTCCTCACCGATGGTTCAGCAGGACCCGCAGGGTCTGGAATTAGAATCGTTTTCATTACACCTTCCAACGACAGAATTGAGAAATCCATCCGTCTCGACTTCAATGCATCAAGCAATGTTGCAGAGTATGAGGCGCTCATTCACGGTCTGGACATGGCTCTAGAACTTTGAATCATTGAATCTTAGCCTCCACAGACTCTCTTCTAATTATTTATCACTACTCATAACATTACAAGAAGAACGGCATCATGGTCGATTATGCAGCTCTGGTTGCAAAAAACCTAAACAAATTTTACAGAGCTACACTCGAATACCTCCCTTGAGGAGAGAATCGCCACGCTGACTCCTTGGCATACTTAGCCGGGGTATTAGGTATGGAATCACGACACCTTCAAATTGAGGTTATTTCTAGCCCCAGGATTAATCGTACTACGATATATGCGATTAACATTGGGGGCAATGAGATGGCGAAAGATGATTGGAGGAAACTTTTCATTACTTATCCCGGTCAGGATAACTCATGCAACGGACCACTACCAGATGATCCACAGCAGTGCAGACACATCATCGAGAATTCAAAACGCTACACAGTCCAACCAAACGGCGATCTCTACAAATGCTCGGTCACTGGTCCATACCTCAAGTGCCTCTCTAAGGAACTTGCCAAGAACATACTATGAGATCAACATGATGGAGTCTGCAAATCCCATACTGTAGGACGAGCTCTTGCTAACAGAGCTATTACCCAAGGAGTGTTCTAGCCAGGGATGCGGAAACAAGCTACAGAAAACTCAAGGAAATGCGATGCATGTCAGCGTCATGGAAATCAAATTCGGGCCCCTGCCCTCGAACTCCATGACAGTAAGGTGTACTGGCCGTTCAAACGATGGGTACTCGATCTAGTTGGTGAATTCCCCAATACTCTGGGTAATAGGAAATTTCTCCTTGTCGCCACAGATTACTTCACCAAATGGGTCAATGAAGTTCCTCTATGCAGAACTCGAGAAGAAGAGGTCATTTCTTTCATTTTGTAGCATATCATCATAAGATTTGGTTGTCTACATTTGATCTGTATCGATAACGGTCCTCAGTACGTTGGAGCAAAGGTCGTAGCATTTCTTGACAAACACAGCATAATCCATTCTCCATCGATCCCATACTACCCCTAGGGAAACGGACAGGCAGAGATCACAAACAAGATCATCGTAGATGGTCTCAAAAAGTGCCTTATGTCACAGAAGAAGGGCAACTGGATACGTGAATTACCTCACGTCTTATGGGCTTATCGAACTACGCCCTAGAAATTAACACAGTGCTCTCCTTTTCTGCTTGCCTATAGAACTGAAGCAATCATCCCAGCGAAGTACCACCATTCCGTAAGAGACCACGAGCTTACAGACGAATAGAATGAGTTCGAATTGGCTTGCAACCTCAATTGGAACGATGTGACACGAGATCGAGCTATCGCAAATCTTGGTCGATATCATCAAACACTGGCAAATTCATACAACAAACGAGTTCGCACTCGGGAGTTCGCCATCAACGACTAGGTCCTTCGAGAAATCACATATAACAGAAAAGATCTACATACAGGGAAACTAGCAAAAAACTGAGAAGGTCCTTTCATGGCCATAGGTCGAACTGGTCTAGTTTCATACTATCTCATGACAGAAGCTGGTGATAAAATTCCAAATCCATGGAATACAAGAAGATTAAAGTTATATCGACGCTAAAAAGCTCTTCCATCACTCAACAGCGTTCAATCCTCCTCGAGATTTTACCTCCAGTGTATGTACAAACTTTTTTCAATCAATGAATTCTCATTTTAATCACAAGAATCCCTATCAATCAATAAAATCTCCATCCAAGGGTAAAAGCGTAGTTTATCCTAGCCCGATCCCTATGGGTAAACAACGTCCAACATTGGTAATGGCATAGATAATACTAGCCTAACTCTTGAGGATTCTCATACATTCGAAGGCGGGGGCCAAAATGAATCTCTTAGCCTGAAGTTAGCAAGCTTAAAACACGTGTGAGGAAAAAACTTGCTCACTGCCGCTAAGCTCCAACATCCAACATTGGTAATGGCATAGATAATACTAGCCTAACTCCTGAGGATACTCATACATCGGAAGGCGGAGGCCGTAATGAACCTCTTAGCCTGAAAATAACAAGCCTAAAGAACGAGTAAGGAAAAAACTTACTTGCTGCCGCTAAGCTCCAATATCCAATATGGTATCAAGGCATAGATAATACTAGCCAAACCCCTGAGGATAAAAACACCTCTGGGGCTGGGGCCATAAAGAGCCTCAGCCTGCGGGATCAGGCCTAAACCATGAGTGAGACGTTGCTCGCTGTCGATAAGCCCATCCCTCTAATATGGAATCAAGGCATAGATAATACTAGCCAAACCCCTTTGGAACCATAGATCCGAGGTGGAGGCCATAAAGAACCACTTAGCCTGCGGTGACCGGCTAAAGTACGTGTAAAGATAATACTAGCTCGCTACCGCTTAGCCCCCCTGAAGTCCCTGGGTTGAAGCATTGATAATACTTATTTCAACACCCACGGACTTCTTCTAATTCAATGGGTCAAACCAATGAATACCATCTATTGCAGGTGTGGAAATATTATTTTCTCATATCAGCATTTCAAATTACAACGCTCCTCTCAAAGTCCTATATCGAGCACTGAAGCATCCATAAAAAAGGTACTCGTTATCAGAGTTCAATTCTATTTATTTTTAACTCTGCAGGATTTTCATGATGGGAGAGCAGTCGGCCTTCCTACCACAACAGGAGTAGGTGAGATTACACTCGAGCTTCCCCCTATTTCAGTCCTGCATGCCATATATTCTGGAGTTCGCTCAACAACAATTTCTCTTCCTTGAGCTATATATTCAGCCGTCGTGGTCCCAATACCGCGATCCATAACACCAATTGGATCTATGCTCGAGATATCGAGTTTTCATACACAAATCATTCCAGAGAAGCAATCTAGCATCAAATCTCTCTCGACCTGCAGGAATTTTATTTCCTCAACAAAAAAAGCAACCAATTCGCTTAATTGTCGTTGATGCAAAACTTCACCATCTCATTTTTCTTGTTCGTGAAGTACTATTTCCTTAAAGGCTTGGTTAATAACAGCAGCGCGCTTGTTATCCTTCAAACGACGAGCTTTCGATTCAGCCAGTTCAGCTGTTAATTGATCAATACGTTCGCTCATATTTCTTGTGAGATCTATCGACTTCTGCCGAGAGTTTGTGAGATCAATGCACATATTCTCTCCTAACTCTTCTTTTTGACGAAGAAATCCCTTCATCTCACGACTCCCCTCACCAGAAGCAATTTCACCATCCCTTTTATCCAATTCTAATTTTAGATCATTCTGATACTTCATTTCACGTACATGTAACTCCCGCTCCGATTTGGAGATTCGCTCACAAAGTTGATTAATTCTTTTATTCATTTCCTTCTCACGTTGCACAACCCTCCTCATGTTTCTGCGAGCGTGGGCCAAATCATCCACCAATCTTTTCTTCTTGGCTTCAATCTCTGCTAAATTAGCCCTGCTCTGAGCCTCTCTCCCTTTTAAACGACGTAGATCAGCCTTCACACGATCTAACCTAGCAATCAAACTATCACGTATTTGTGCAAAGTTACGCAATTCTCGATCTTTTCCCATAATACTACTGCTCAATTTTTCAAAATCGGCCTCAGACACAGCCAAGTTAGATCGTGCAATATCCAGCTCGATCTCTCTCTTCAACAACTGCTCGTTCAGAGCACGAATGTTACATTTCATATCAGATATCTCTTCATTTAACGCTCTAATACGATATTCGGCTAACTTAGCCTCATGACGAGAACCTGACGCAACCTTTTCCTTTAACTCAGCAAGTTCGTTGGTAAGTTGGTCCAAAGCCAAATCCCTGCTCAAAATGGTTGCAGTTTTTTGCTCGACTTGTCTCTTAACTTCTTCAAGTTTTAAAGAAAGCTTCACATTATCTTTCAATCGATCTTCATACTGGGAAAATAAAACCTCATATTCTTCTGCATACTCAGCATTATACAAAAGAGTTAGCTCTTCTCTCTCCCTAGCAACATTTAGCTCCTTCTGCATAACAGTTAACAGGGACTCACAACACCAGTACCCATTGGAGAAACAGACCGACAAAAACATACTGATAAACTTGCAGTACAGACACCTACAAGCTCGAGACATTCAACTCCTCCTTGGCCTACGGATAATAACAAGTTTTGGGTACAAGATAGAGGGTACATACACAAATGTCCTGAACTAAAATAAACAAGCAAGGTACATATCCTTTTTCCTATTATTCTTGTTCATCTAGTTATTAATTTATCTGAATTATCTAACTTGTAATTCAGCCGAGGATTTTTTCAACACTTCAAGCAGGCCCTCTAAGTCCTCAACTCTGAGGCGCGAGCTTTTTATCTCCTACAATACGAAATTTCATAAGTAAAATGTTGTTGGCATCAAACAACAATAAAGTTACAAAGCTCGAGTTCATGTTTCACAACCAATGTTACATTACACGATCATCCTAGCTGATTAATAGTTTCCTGATTATCGGCAACGGTCTTTTCAGCAACATTCAGACCATCCTCCCTTTCCTCAACCTCTTCTTCATCCATAATTTCCATCTCCTCATAATTCCCTTCGCTAAATGTCATTATCTTCACCATTGTATACCTCAGCTGGCAGAGCTTCCCTGCAAGGTTGTTCCGAGAAATTGCCAACGCGGTAACCAATCGCTCCGCTTCGGCTTCACTTTCGGCCCTAACTTCCTTCAGCTTTAGGGCAGCAGCTTCTCTTTCTTTCTCCCATTCTAACTGGTAAGCTTCCCTCTCCTGAGTCAGGTTCTCTTCCAACTAGTTTTTCTCCCCCTCGAGCTGGGAGATCCTCTTTTCTAGCTCCATCGACCAATCCTGGAAACCAAGCTAAACGTTCCTCAGAGCACGAGCAAACTGTAAAAAGAAATAAGTTAGCACGAGCAACAAAACAGCTCGACAAAACCAACAATTTACTAACCTTCTTAAATTCAACATCCATTGCAGCAACCATCTTCTTTCGAGCTTTAGCTCGACATTGTTCCTCCAAAAGACCAGCTTCAACCTCAAAGTAGGGCCTCAAGTCCGCCCCTTCAGCGATCTTATCGTTTTCCTCTAGCACCTCCTGCGACTTTATGGGAGAAGTTACCTTCCTCCTCTTACTGCTATCGTCCACACTGACCGACGTAACAAAACGAGGAGCAACCCCCCTTTATACAGCCTTCCTCTTCGCCAGGTTCCTATCAATAGTGCTACAGACAGTAACCACGTCCACTGGCCCATCTGGAATTTCATTGAGCCGCGTGAGCTTCAAGGGTGTATTAAGTTCAGGAGTTGATAATTTCTTTTCCATTGAGCCTGGAGTTTTCTCGACCAGCCTCTGCTTCGCTTGCGATCTCCAGACCTTGTCGTCCTTACTAGCTACCGTTTTAAACCTACTTATCTCTAACTCTTTGAGAACAGCTTCGAGCTCAGTGTCTTCCCTGGCAACGACGTCTATATAAGATTCCTTTCTCGAAACTTTGCAATTAATTCCTGCATAAAAATTGGCAACGTAAGATACATATCAACTATAGTAGTATAGTTCAACATACAAATGATAGTTCAATTTTCAATGATATAATTACCCTTTGTTATAGTTTTATTATTAACTTCCAGGGGTTCCTCATCAGTCCGCTGAAGACATTCACCAGACACCCATAAAAGGTTGTCGTTCCACACTCGCCCTGCTGAAGACAGGTTGAAGAAGCATGGTCTTAAAGAACTAGACGAGAGATATGCACCATCAGTTGCTGTGACATATTTTCCTACATAATACTCCAAAAAATCCTTAGCAGTAATCCTCCTCTTACTACCAGATGCCGTCCATCTCCCATTCAAGGTTTCGCATACAAGAATAACTTCCCAAAAATTACAATTCAATTGCGTCGGACAAGCCCCAATCCAATTCATAACACTCTTAGCCAAATTGCTCAAAAGAAGAGTCAACCCTTAATCAAACTGGGCTAAATAGCAACAAAACCCATCAGTACGACTATCCTTCACAACGTCTTGGACGTACTCCAAGGATACTTCATCCCCCAAACACCTGCACTTCTTTTCTTGGTCCAAATCAGGCAGCAAATACAAGTAATCCTATCCTTAACTGACACTACAAGTCTTAAATAAATTACCCCTATATGCGAAGGTGTACCCCCAATCCCATCTATACTACTTTTAGCCTTACAGAACTCCCTAAACCGACTAGAGTCTGTTGGGCACTCAACACGAGAACCCTTCAGACGAGGCTATTCTATCAATTCGGCTGCAGTATCTTCCTCATCCCCATCTCCAATGACGGGAGTTAACTGCCCTACGAGGTCTGCTTCATCAGCCTTTGCACAACCAGAAATCGAAGCCATACTTATCTAAAATAAAGAGTCTTGTAGGAACCTGATTTTGTAAAGCTCGAACTGGCTTGAAATCGATCCTTATACCAAGAACTACTATACCAAGAATTAAATTAGAGATAACACAGAGGATTTAGCATAGAAAACCTGTGAATAGGTAAAAACCACGACCTCGAGAGGAAGATTTTGTGAAAGTAGTATTATTGCTTGAGAAAATGGGAGAATCTGATTTCAAGAGTTTATCTAAGATAGAATAGTTAGATATCAGATAATTGTATGTATAGAATTTTCTGTCGGCCACCCCGGTTCCTTAGAAGCTCTGCCCTTTTATAAGCCCTGCTCTCAGTTTCATATCGTGCTCGAACACGTTCTCCTGAAAGTGAGAGTCATGGGCTGTTGAGTATGTAACTGCTAGCTCGTGGAAGACAGGTGTCTGCTGACTTGTTCTATTTACATCTGTTGTGGATGATCCACGTTCTTCTCTAGTTCGTGGTCGATGTGTAACTATTAACTCGTTTGTTTAAGCGTGAATCTGGTGCTGGATAAGGTCGAGTCTTATAGAGCTCGAGGTATAGATGAGATCGAGTGTCCTTAACTCGAGGGATAAGTCCTACAATCGTCCCCTCGCAACTGAAGTCACGTGTGGCTATAGTTGGGAAAAGCCCGAAAACTCGGACCTTGTGATGACGTAAGCGACGCTATAAAAAAAGAACGTCTGTATTGAAGAGTGTGTTGCCATTATGACGCGTGAGTGTCATGGGCAGACTGCTAATTTTCCCGAGCGGATGACTGTTTAGGGAAACAACGTGCATTAAATGCGGTATTGCTATAAATAGTGGTTATATTTGATTGCCGAATAACATGCAACACATCTTCGCTAAAAAGAAAAGCAAACTTGCCTGTTTTGTAGAGTGAGAGGAAAAATATGAGTTTTTATGGAAGCGTACCTTTGCAAAATCATGGTTAAGATGATGAATCAAGTGTATCATACCCAATTTTCTTTCATCATGGAGGGATTCTGGATATGGTTTTTTGGTTATCAGAGTAGGGAGACTCCTTCTGCTATTTTGTTGAAGTAGTGTTGTTTGAAATATTTCTGGGTATTATGTAGCGTCTGATTTAGCGGGGTGTATGCGATGCAAAATCCCCGGTCTTTACTGATGCTTCAATTTTTAAGGTAGGAGTCCTCCTCAATTTTGACGAACTCCGGGTAAGTGGGGATAAGGAGGAAGAGACGGCGGTGGTGGAGTTGGAAGATGGATCGCTTCTTTTGGTGCCATCGTTTTTCTTTTAATTCTTCCTGCAGGGAAATGATGGGGAAAGAAGTTTTTAACCTGTTCTAGTTTTGTACTTTTTGATCCGTGGCTGAGGTTTCTCTGGAAGATCAGGATTATCTGGCAATGAGAAAAAAACAAGAGACTTGTCCTCGTGTCTGAGAAAGTATTTGTAATATCGAGGACTACTCCTGCAGCGTTGCTTTCCAATTACAGAATCAAGCTCTTCGTAGCTTGATATTACAAATACTCTCTTAGACACGAGGACAGGTCTCTAATTTTTTTCTTGTTGCCCAGATAATCCTGATGTTCCAGAGAAACCTTAGCCAGAGATCAAAAAGTACAAAATTGCAGTAAGTCAAAAACTTCTTTCCCTTTCATTTTCCTGCAAGAAGAATTAAAAGAAAAACGATGGTACCAAAAGAAGCGATCCATCTTCGACCTCCACCACCGCCGACTCTTCTTCCTTATCCCCACTTACCCAGAGTTAATGAAAATTGAGGATGACTCCTACCTTAGACATCGGAACATCAGTAGAGACCAGGGGTTTTGCATCGCATACACCCCGCCCGCTATATCGGACGCTACATAATACCCATAAATTTTTCAAACAACACTCCATCAACAAGACAACAAAAAGAGTCTCCCTACTCTGATAACAACAAAACCATATCCAGAATCCCTTCATGATGAAAAAAAATTGGGCATATTTGTTTTTCTCTGCAGCGAAGATGTGTTGCAGGTTATTCGGCAATCAAATCTGACCACTATTTATAACAATACCCCATTTAATGCACGTTGTTTCCCCAAATAGTTATTCGCTCAGGAAAACTAACAGTCTGCCCATGACACTCACGCGTCATAATGGCAGTACACTCTTCAATACAGACGATACTTTTTTTTTCAAGCGTCGCTTACGTCATCACAAGGTTTAACTTTTAGGGCTTTTCTCAACTAAAGCCACACGTGACTTCAGCTGTGATGGAGCAATTGTAAGGACTTATCCCTCGAGCTAATGACACTCGATCTCATCTATACCTCGAGCTCTATAAAACTCGACCTTATCCAGCACCAGATTCACGTTTAAACAAACGAGTTAATAGTTACACATCGACCACGAACTAGAGAAGAACGTGGATCGTCCACAACAGATGTAAACAGAACAAGTCAACAGACACCTGTCTCCCACGAGCTAGCAGTTACACACTCAACTGCCCATGACTCTTACTTTCAAGAGAACGTGTTCGAGCACGATGTCAAACTGAGAACAAGGTCTATAAAAGGACGGAGCTCCTAAGGAAACAGGGTAGCCGACAGAGAATTCTGCACATACAATTATCTGATATCTAACTATTCTATCTTAGATTAACTCTTGTAATCAGATTCTCCCATTTTCTCAAGCAATAATACTACTTTTACAAAATCTTCCACTCGAGGTCGCGATTTTTATTGATTCACAGGTTTTCCACGCTAAATCTGATATGTCAAGTGTTATCTCTTATTTAATTCTTGGCATCGTAGTTCTTAGTGTAAGGATCGATTTCAAGCAAGTTCGAGCTTTACGAAATCTTGTCCCTGCAGTATCCATTTTTCAAAATAGAGCTGACCCTCTATGGCATTGTATCCTTATCATGGAAGCCATTATCCTTGCTATTGAGAACCTATTTCAAAGGATGATATGATTTTAGCTTCAACAATAGCGTGAGCATCTTTTGTACAGCATTTTGGTCATCAGCTCTAGTCAGCGAACCCTCTTTTAAATAAGTAACCAGCGGTGTTCCCGTATTCTCATTGCTATAACTTCTGAATATCTCTGATGCAAATCTGATAGCACAAAAACCATTTATCACCATCAGTAACAAAGTGAAAAAGAAAATAACTAAATATATAAGGCAAAAAAGCATCCTCAGTGATGAGAATATGGAAAAACAAACTTTATAGCGAATAAACTTTGGCAATGCATCATGCAACAGTTTCATGTCTAACACTATTTTAGGATGCGATGTCACATTGGTTATGTGAAAACTAGTTAATAATATCTCATCTTCGCTTAACTATATAGTGTGACAACTCGACATCATAGTTTCCAACAATCCTTAAAAGGAATGCAACAAACTTACAGTGCAACTCTAAATGGATAAATGTCAAAAAGTCAAGTAACCAGCTCAAATGAAGTTGTTTAGGTTTAAAATAAAGTAGACATGTAAATAGACAAAAAAGAAACTGAAAATGACAGCATGTGTGTTTGTGTGTGTGAGTGTACACATGTGCCATATCGGCCATGATTTTTTTTTTCATTACAGCTAAGGATCCAAAGAATAAAAAAACATTCTTATCTTTGCTATGATGAACTATCTCCAACTTTGTAGATACCTCCTGATTTTTACTAAGCCTATAGGCTACGAGATAATCAACATTCTTTATCTTAAACAACTCTTCAAAAGGATTCTCTATATATTGATAGATGGAATGAGCATGAACCTGGAAAGTAGCAGCGTTCTATTTTAGGGAATGCGCATAAATTAAAATCCAAAGATTATTCATAAATATACTTCTGTAAGCAACAAAGTTTCGTCACTCCTTAGGTAACATTCAGTGCTCAGCGCTTCAAGAAGATCCTTGCAGGAACCATCTTTAAGCACTGTTATAGTGAAAGGCATGGGAAGAGCAGTGCCATCTCCATAGAATACGGCTACTGTAATCTCCCAAGTAACCGTTGAAGGCAATGGAAATGTCAAGTACATGAAGGGATCAAAAGTCACTCAAACTTTGTTACAATCTAGACAGATCAGTGTTGACTTATATTGGCCCTGAAATGAATGAACACATCCACTTATAAACTTTGAAGCTAAGCCATATCATTATTTCAAAGAGAGAGTTTGTTACATCCATACATCAGTAAAATTTCAGGAAATTCAAAAAGAAAGTGTACACAACTTACTTGGCAAACGTCCACAATTACATAGTCATTTTGGGCCTTGTGGTTCTCCCAACATTCATTTCCAAATTCCTCGTCAGAGCAACCATTAGCATCCTTTAATTAAATGTAAGGTTTGAGCTTCACATGATTCAAATCTTTATGCAGTCCATCCAATAAGAAAGCTGGGAGCTCCTAAAATAATATGATCCATTAATTTAAGCATAACTAATTACTAGAAGTAACTGCAAACAAAAATCTATATGAAACAAAGCAACGTGTGCACCGGCAGTGTAAAGAGCACAGACGCTACCACTATACAATAATTATTTATCAAGCACAATTACCAAGTCTATGGAATTCTTACTAGCTTCAGGTAGTGTCTAATTACTTCAAAAGCATTCAATTTGTGTTCCTCCATAGCCTATGCCTTTTTTTTTTGTTGTGTGAATACACAAAAATGATATGACTCATACCCTTCACTCATACCATTATCTAATCAGACCCCTCAATCGCATAATACAATATAACCAAGAAATATCAAAAGAGCTGGGCAAAACAAAGGAAGCCCATATCTCTATTTTTCCATAAGTGCAAAGAAACATAAATCATGTAAAAATGGAAGAACCTGGATTCAACCAAAAAAATTGCCCACTGTCACCATTCATTTTTTAACACTAACTACCGAAGAAGTCTTACCAGAGATCAGGCAAATTGTTGAAGAAAATTATTGGTGCGATTATTATTTGGCCAATTGAATATATAGAAGCAAAAACCAATGTAAGCACAAATAACTTAGCTCTATTCTATATTACAGAACCGATATACAAAACAGCCCTAACTCACAACTCAAAATCATCGTAAAATAGCCTTCATAAGTGAACAACTCATTAATTCTCACCATATTGTCAAAACAATAAGCATGAATATACTCTTACAAACATCTATGGATGTAAATGCTTATTCCTAATACATCTAGTCTAAATAAAATACCATAGAATCTTAGAAGAAAATGTTAAGAAATTAGATAGAAACATATATACAATTCACCCCCAATAACAACACCAAGAAGCATTAAATCATATGCATCATGACAATAAGTATGCATTTTTTAAGGAATTTACTTTTATTCTCCCACTTCACACTCTCCTGAAACAATCAAGACTAATCAATTGAACTCAAAATTCACAATGCTTCAATTCATGGAATAGCATACAGAGTTAACATATGTACTCATGCTCATACCACATTTATTTCAAATAATAATTGCACTTTAAAAGTTTTCCAGATACTTCCATTCATAAGAGCCACTATTTCTTGCAAGTGATCATACCCAATCAAGCCAGGATAAGAAAATAATAGCATCCATCTTACCCCATTCAACTTTGATAAGCTTATAGGTCTTAAATTCCTCAAAACCATGATGTGTGTTTCAAAAAATCTTTGTCATTATAAGTGTTCTAATCCCCTTTATCTCAATATGGGGAAATCTAAGAAATAAGCAAAGTATCAAGTTTAGATAATATATAAGGAAAGATTCAATCTAAGAAGAACCCAACATACTCAATTTCATAACCCAAAAAAGGAAACACTAATGCCACATTTTATTGTAACAACGAACATGATATAATATTGTAAGAAATAGCGAAGTAGATTGCTTTGTGTACTAACCTATTAAGGGGAAGAACTTTTTCCTCTCTGCTACAACTTTCTCAGAATTCGGCTAAACAAAAATAACAGCAAAAAATCCAAAAATATGTGTATTTGTAATTCTGCAAGCTGAAGTAAAGAAAATCTAAACCTAAACAACAATAGAGAAAATCTACTAAACCCTAGATATGATCCACGAAGAAGATATCCAAATTGGCATGGGAATAATAAAAATCCAACAAATCGAATCTCAGATTTTGAAAAAAAATCCAATTGAAGGGAAATTTGGTGTGATTGAGAGAAGTAAAATCAAAATATTACCTGGTTTTAGATTGGGATGGTTTGTCTACTTGCAAGACGATAAAAGGAGAGAAAACTGATATTGTTTAGATGAATGGAAGCTGTGAAGGAGATATGAAGTTGTCCTTTAGAAAACTAAGAGAAGAAGAGAGAAGAGTAGAGGGGACAAAATGATTTTGGGGAAATTCGTGTTATAGCGGGGGGAAAGACACGGAGCTCAGACATTTCGCAGATATTTTTGCCACATTTTTTGTTCATTCCCCGTAGTTTTACTAATCAGTAACCCTCTTACTACCCTCCTTCTCGGTTATCTTTTGTTGGAGAAACCATTAGCCACAACTTTACACTAATAGCCACCGTATAAGTAGTAGTTGCTTGTCATAGATAAAAGAGTGGCAAAAATTAAAAGTCTTTTGTGGCATTTGCCAATTTTTCTGGTAATGAGTTCTAGTTCAATCCACTATGAGCATCTCACGTACCATAAATAAGCTTCACAATCAACTGCTTCGGACATGCATAAGACCACCAGTTGAATAACCTTCAAAGAAAGACTTAATTTCCCTAAATTTTTACCTAAACCTACTCAAAAACCCTCTACATTTAAGGATTCAGCAAAATCAAATCGATCAGAGAGAGAGTAAATCAAAGAGTACCTGAAAGAAGATGATCAATTTTTCTTCCAAATTACATTCTCTGGAGCAAATAGAGTGACACAAATAAGCAATGGAGATGAAACCATAGAAACAATAATTCAAAAGAGAGAGAGAGAGAGAGAGGAAGGTAGTTGCTAATGACCTATTGAAATCAATAACTTTGAGAACTTGAACTAATGGATTGAAATCAATAACTTAGAGTACAATACAGCGATTAAAATTAGATTCTAAATACCTAAATTGATTGGAAACGAACAATTACCAAATTGAGATTAAAGTTTTGTTTACCAAATCGAGGATAAAAGAGGTGAAGGAGGTAAAGATTTTGTTTTTGTAAGATTAGTAACAAATCGAGGACAAAAGAGGTGAATGAGGTGAAGTTTTTGTTTACAAAATACCGAGTAAAGTGAGAGGAGAGAACAAAGGGTTTCTATCTTTTGATTTCGCTAGGTGGGAGCAAAAACATTCGCAGCAATATTTCTTTCCACAGATTTGTGTATTTAGCCTTTTTTTTTTACCAAAGACTCTTAACTTTAATATTTTTATTGGCAGATAAACCTTTGGCTACTGTAATAGGCTAGTCCATGATGAAACTTGTGGTACTCCGTCACTAATAAAACTGTGGCAACAACTAAAAGCTATCAGTGGTCATTGCATATTTTTCTTGCAGTGCCAATTAACTAGAGTCATTTTTTGAACTAATATTAGTTTGGCTTGACTGAATCACTAATTTATACTGGAGTCATTTTTTGAAGTAATAATGACCTCACCTATACTAAGGGCATTTTTAAAGTAAAACGTCATCTCAAATATTGGGGGTGTCTTTGAGTAAAACATCACCCCCAATACTGGGGTCATTTTTTGAAATAAAAACAAACTCCCTTAACTAGCGGCATTTTTGAAGTAAAGCGTCATCCCAAATAGTGGAGTCATTTTTTGAAGTAAAAATGACCTCTCCTATACTATGGATGTTTTTGAAGTAAAACAACATCCCAAATACTGGAGTCACATTATGAAGTAAAATGACCTCCCCCATACTGGGGGCATTTTTTAAGTAAATCGTCGTCCCAAATACTCAAGTCATTTTTTGAAATAAAAATGACCTCCCCTATGCTGGGGGCATTTTTGAAGTAAAATTCCTCCCCAATACTGTATTAATTTTTTGAAGTAAAAACGAAACCCTACTATACTGAGGACATTTTTGAAGTAAAATGTCCTCCAAAATACTGGAGTACCTCCCCTATACTGTGGGTGTTTTTGAAGTAAAATGTCCTCCCAAATAGTGGAGTCATTTTTTGAAGTAAAAATGACATTTCCTATACTAGGGATGTTTTTGAAGTAAAACAACCTCCCAAATACTGGAGTCATATTATGAAGTAAAATGACCTCCCCTATATTGGGGGCATTTTTTAAGTAAATCGTCATCCCAAATACTCAAGTCATTTTTTAAAATAAAAATGGCCTCCCCTATACTGGGGGGATTTTTGAAGTAAAATTCCCTCCCCAATACTGGATTAATTTTTTGAAGTAAAAACGAACCCCTACTATACTGAGAACATTTTTGAAGTAAAATGTCCTCCCAAATACTGGAGTACCTCCCGTATACTGTGGGTGTTTTTGAAGTAAAACGTTCTCCCAAATAGTGGAGTCATTTTTTGAAGTATAAATGACCTCTCCTATACTAGGGATATTTTTGAAGTAAAACAACCTCCCAAATACTGGAGTCATATTATGAAGTAAAATGACCTCCCCTATACTGGGGGCATTTTTGAAGTAAATTGTCATCCCAAATAATCAAGTCATTTTTTGAAATAAAAATGACCACCCCTATACTGGGGGCATTTTTGAAGTAAAATTCCCTCCCCAATACTGGATTAATTTTTGAAGTAAAAACGAGCCCCTACTATACTGAGGGCATTTTTGAAGTAAAATGTCCTCCCAAATACTGGAGTACCTCCCCTATACTGTGGGTGTTTTTGAAGTAAAACGTCCTCCTAAATACTGGGGGCATTTTTGAGATAAAATTCCCTCCCAAATACTGAAGTCATTTTTAAGAGCAATAATATTACTATCTCTTTATCACGGGATTGGGATCATGGTTTTCTTCAGAAGTACAATAGAAGGTTAAAGCCAAGAAATCTATAATGTGGGGAAAGGCAGGTTAACCTTCTTTTATAGAGATAACATTAAATACTCATAATAAATATGATGTCACAAAATCAATACCATCAGGTTCAAACAAAACGACTTGGCCAAGTCAACCCAGCTCCTTCCCAAGGTACACCAATACGAACCTTATCTCGGTAGGTCATAATAACGACCATGATAAATAGTCCATCAATGAGTAGTAAAAGGGTTGGTGAGAACTCAAAAAACCTATCTATATTTGAACATTAGCTCATAATAATGACCTTGATAAATAGTCTAATGAGGACCAGTAAAAGTCGTAATAACGACCATGATAAATAGTTCAACGAGAACCAGTAAAAGAGTTGGTGGGAACTCAAAAAGCCCATCTATATTTCAGCATTAGGTTGTAATAATGACCAGGCTAAATAGTCTAATGAGGACTAGTAAAAGAGTTTGTTAGAACTCCAAAAACCTATTTATATTTCAATATTAGGTCATAATAATAACCATGATAAATACTCTAGCGAGGACTAGTGAAAGAGTTGGTGGGAACTCCAAAAACCCATCAATATTTCAATATTAGGTCATAATAACGACCATATTCAGTAGTCTAACGAGGACCAATGAAAGTGTTGGTGGGAACTTTAAAAAACCTATCTATATTCCAATATTAGGTCGTAATAACGACCATGTGATAAATAGTCCCTCAAGGACTCGTGAAAGAGTCAATAGGAACTCAAAAAACCCATCAATATTTCAGCATTAGGTCGTAATACGACCATGATAAATAGTCCAACGATGACTAGTGAAAGAGATGCTAAGAACTCAAAAAAATTATCTAAATTTCAACGCTAGGTCGTAATATCAACCATGATAAATAGTCCAACGAGGACTAGTGAAAGAGTAAGTGAAAACTTAAAACACCCATCTACATGTTAGCCATTAGGTTGTAACAACAACCACGGGAAATAGTCCAATGAGGACTAGTAATAAGTTTTGTGGGGACAAGAATCCAAGAATATAATTATCGTTACGTCTTCATGACGACCTGCCTATTTACCAAGGCATTCGGCCTAGGACACTTCCTCACGACTAACATATACAAGCTAGTATATAATCGTAGAAGTACAAATATAAATTTTATTTCTAGAACAATGGGTGCAATAAATAAACAAAGCCAAACGAAAATTATTGATACCAAGGACATTGATTCTTTCACCCCCCCACCATATCTACGCCCATTTGCCTCCTCTTCTTCCTTCACATCTTCTAGTGATATAGTCCTCAGGATGACCGAGCGGCTGGGAAAGGTCTTTACCTGGTCACATAATACCCGGTATCAAAACTAGCGTTTCTGGTACACCTTTCATTTCTTTTTTGATTGAACTTCAGGGTTCACATATGCCCGCTCCACGGGCTTCCCTGCCAAACTCTTACTACCAAAATATATGAGAGTATTGAAGTTAACCCATGTGGTAACACGGGCTTCATAACAGGTTTAGGATCGGTTCTGCATGATATAACAAGCTTGAAGAAATTATAAAAAATAGATAGCAGAATAATACTAAGGAAGGCGAAGACCGGAGAATCTTTTATATTGTATTAGAGTATTAAACATAACATTAATGATGTTGATTACCAATACACATTAAAGCACATAAGGAAAATCAAACAACTCAACTAATCCAATCCCAAACCCAAGAAAATACATTTTAACTTTCTTAAATTGTCTAAAGTGAACAACTTAAAATATGTGGGAACTCTCAAAATCACATCGATATTGGCTATATTCGATATGTGGGAACTTCAAAAATCCCAGTGATATTTTTAGAATAGGTTGTAATAACAACCAAATGATATAATTCACATTAGCACAGTAAAAAACACAGATAATAGTTCACAAATTATAGCGATCCAAACAATTTTCCTAAATCTTACAACATCGCTACTACGGGCGTTAAGATATATTTATAAACAACACATCTGCAAGGAAAGACTCGGCTCGATAGCGACAGCGTCCTCAGCAGCAACCTCGATGGTAAAATCCTTTTCAAATCTGGTTGGAACATAACCTTATCGGCTGGAGTGCCCTTGGTAACACAGCTCGGGAACATCTTGGGTTAGGTATAAAGTAAGCAATGTGAAAGCAATCATGGCGACTTACAAGTCGGTGGCCAAACGAAATTCTTTTTCAACATTTTTCACGTTCTTGACAAGCTCCCCCACGCAGCCCCAGAAGTTCATTGACACTATCTTCTCGCCTTTGTGCTACTCGCAGAGAACCTGCTCGTCCGCCTCTTTCTCCTACCCCAGACTTTTAATAAGATAGTTGGCGGCCTCCAAGTCCCGCTCGAGGGTCACCTTCTCTTCCCTTAGCACTTTGGTCTCCTCTTCCAGCACCTTTATCTGATATGCCACATACTCCATAAGCTTATGATGCATCGCCTCAATAATAAGCTCCTTCAAGTGGGCCTGCATATCTGTAAGGCACTGCTCCAGGTCATTGTTACAACTAGCAAGGTTCTCACCATATTGCAGAGTGGCCACCAGAGTCAGTGTACACTTCAAATAACAAATATCAATAGTTTTAAGAGAACATAAGATGGTCCATACCATAAATATATGTGCAGGCATCTATAAACAAAAACCTCACTCCCACCACAGCAACAATAGTAGTGCGCTGAGCACGAGGGTCTTGGAGAGTCTCTCTCAAATGAGCCATCTCCTTGTCCGTATAGGGTGTATTCTGAACCCCTACCACTAGCAAGCCACCTAAGAATAGCTTTCCACTACTCAGAGAATGGATCGTATCCTCTGTTAAAGACAAAGATAGCAGTTTTCTTTCCTTCCCACGTAAACTTTCCAGTTCTTCATCAACAAAGCCTTGATGTACGGCCTTATGGCGCTTGGCATTCAAGACATCTTTCTCAATATGGATGTTGATGCCCCTCAAATCAGTACTCTAGCGGGGCATAGGGAGAGTCATCTGCGAGGCAGCAACAGAGTATTTTCCCTTCGCAGCAAGAAAATGAGGCTTCATCTTAACAGTTTATATTGTCTTATTTGCATGTGTAATTTGTACAGAGATAGTATTGTTTGCGGAACGCACATATGGATCGCTATACTTAGAAGGTGACCAATACATATCCGAGTCGATCTTTTAGTCAAAGATATTCATAAGAACCTACAAATTTTTATTTTGAATGGCTTAACACAGACGAGAACCCTTATTGGTAACCCTTCCAATTATAACACCTGCGAGGAAAAGAGAAGAGGTCAGACCACACATACACGGTGACAGTTCAAAAATATAAGAATAGTTAGAGCATATACTTCATGTTACAAATGTTCTGACAAAGAAGATGATTGGGACCGTCATCAAAATCAAACGCACTGGTTACCAAAATTGGATGGCAACCCCCAAAATTATAATCGGTGGGTAAGTTAACAATTTTTTGCTCGCCTAACTTACGAGTTATTTAATACCAGTGCCTCCACTCCGGAGCATAGGTTTGCATAACCTTTAGACCCTTCTAGTCGTCCCCTCCCCCCTTCTTAGCAAGGGATATCTTAATCATACATTTCCTTATCTTCACCGTGGTATGAGTTTAACGCCCCTTGTAGGAGCCAAGTTTCACAGAGGGGAAACTGACTCTTCCAACTCGGGGTTATCTTCGACTAGGGGACTAAGCAATCATCAAATTTAATAACAGACGATATTACTATACTAACACACTTTTGTAGAGTCATTGAACGGATTACTCCACGACCTCAAGCGTGGATTTTTAATAGATGATAATATATATCGAGCTTAGTAGACATATCGAATGAAAGTAAGTTGTATGATGGTCAAAGGTATTCATTGGGAGTTGAGGGGAGAGATTTTCTAACCTCTTTATAGAGCCTCCTCCCTCCTATGTATACGATGTAGAAAGGGTTGAATCACCGTGGGAGGTCAGGTTATATGTAAATCCTTTGGGGATAACTAACTTGTACTCAGAGTCGGTTTTGATATTGTAGTTATTAGTTCTTATAGAGTAGCTGTTGGTTTTGTTACTGTAGTCGTCAAGCGGCTTGTTTCACTGTTATGTCTGGTAAACTGGCTTTCTGACGTATCTGCCTTCGACATGTATGACCAAGGTCAAAGTATTTCTGGTGCTGTTGCTGAGTTTTGGCTTTGCTCATCTATCCTCGACTATGGCAGCTAGATACGATGATTCCTTCAAGTGTTGGATTAGTCTCAAAAGGCTCCGTGGACTTAGTTAATGTCTTATTGGGCTTTAAGTCTCTAGGTAGGCTTCGATGTAGCCTTCGAGTATTCAGCTTGTGCTAGAAGGCTGCGAGTAGGTTACTACATTTACCCCCTCTCAACAGGGGCCTCAAAAATTGGTGTTGATGGCGCATGTTGAGAAAATTGCTTAGGCATGGGAAGTTAAAGAGTTGACTGTTGAATGTAGGCAGTTCCAATGAAAGAAATTAAGGATGGTAATCAATGCAAGTGCTGATTAAGGGGGGATTAAATGACTCTTAATTCAAGTATAAATTGGGGTTGTTAGGGGGAGTATCAAATTATCTTCATCTTCATTCTTGAGTAAGCAAAGCATGGAAACCACACCAAACACAAGGTACTAGAAAAGGATGGAAGCTCGGGAACATCGGATAGAGCAGAAGACAGTTGTGTTGATAGAAAAGTTCTTTGGCGATCACAGTCTGGACTGGGTGATGCCAGATTTAGTCATGCAGGAGCCAGAGGAGCCAATCTGTGAGATGCCATATACGTATTGGTGGAGGGTGTTGCAATGGGTAAACTCGAGTGTCAGCAATCGGTATGACTTTTTGAAGAGCATAGCCGAGGACCAGGTGGATGCCAAGGACCGAGTCGAGAATGAGGAGGCAGGGCTCTGCAAGAACTGCCCCGTATGCAAATATTGGGGTCTTGGTGGTGGTGGTGGATTGTAGAGGGAAGTTGATGTTTCTTGCTTTTATATTTTTTGTTGGCGATTCTCTCTTTCTCCCTAATTTTTTGTGCCTGAGGGCTATTGGTTTTTTTTGAAGGTTCGAGTACTTAATGTTTATGTACGATTAAATGAAGTTAGATGTAGATGATAGTTCAAAAATTAATGCATGAAAGGGCTTAGAGGTGTCTGTTTTCGAAGGTATATGTGCATCGGCAGTAAACTCTGACTGCCAAAATAACAGACATGTCAGAGGTAAAACTGTTCCTAGGGCAGAGTACCCGTAAGTTATCATGATGCTTCCTCGGGTTAAAGGAAAGAGGTGGAAGTGACACCTAGGTTTGAGTTGACAGCTTCAGGCAGGGGGACAGATGGTTCGAGAGGTGTATTAAAAATTATTTGATGTGAGCGTGTGACACACATGTGGGAGGAATTGAGGGTAATATTGTTAAAATACATTTTAACCAAAAAATGAGGGGGAGTGGAGTAGTGATAATTATGGTGAGTGGGGGAAATTGAGGCGGTTTTATTTATCTAAGGTGGTATTTAAAGGGGTGAGAGAGAAATTTACTGTTCCCAAGCAATCAATAATAAAGAGAACAATGATGGAAGAGAAAAAACACATATGCCATTACTGAGGGGAAGCTTGTTAGAAAAGAGAGAAGAATACTTCGCGGTAGCTGAGAAAGCTGATCCATTCGAACATGTATGTCCACTAAATTCTTGTGGAAAGTATGTGATTTGTATTTTGGCTCTGTCGTTTTCTTCTTTTTTATATGTATTTTGTTTATAATATGGGGTTGGTGCGGCTAGGTTTTTTGTTTGTAGCGGCATAGGGGTAACCCATGTTATCGGAGGTTTGGCCCAGTGGTAAATTAGAGAGAGTGAGGGATTTATTGGGGTTGTAGTCGAGCATTCAACTGTGGGTTAGGTGAGTTGGAGAAGGTAGAGCATAATATGATATCAAAATGTGAAAGTCGAATATATCAATCGAATTGCGCACCTCTTCTTTTACAGGGTTTAATACATATCTGTCAAACTTTGAGGATGAGGCTGCTAGATAAGGAGGTCGAAGTAAATGAACCAAGTGTATCTAGTCGAGGCCGAGGGTGTGAGAGCAGCGATGTAAAAGTGTTGGAAATTGTAGCGGACACCCCATTAGCTATGGTAGTACCAGAAGTTAGAGCTTCATGTAAGAGCCGTCGTAGGGCTTGATTGGTCAGGGAGAGTGACAAAGAGGAGATTGAGGAAGGGGAGGGAAGGGGAAATGAAGGTAGTCTCTAGCCTTTAAGGGATGAGAGGGAGGAAGGGGAAGGAGAGCAGAGCTATAATAGTGATAGTTCAGATAATTTGAGGAGTGCGATGGGGCTAGTCTTGGCTCAGGAAAAGGTGAGACTGGATCGATTTATGGCAAAAAATGGGCTGTTGAGGGTGGGAGTTACACTGGTGCCAGTAGGGGCCGAGTTAACATTAAAGGATGCCCCTCGAGAGGGTATTATGGCGTTTAGAGGCCAGATTCGACTAGGGATGCGACTGCCCCTTCGAAAGCTGGTAAAGCAGGTATTGAACTACTGGGATATTACCCCGTACAAGATAAATGGTAATTTTTATGAGATAATGAGGGCTGCTGAGGGGATGAATGTAGAGTTGAAACAGGAGAAGATAGGATTGATCGAGTGGTTCGATATTGTATTGTTCCACTCGAGAAAAGCAAATAAGAAGGCAAATATGCACCACATTTACAACCATGCAGACAAACCATGGTTATTTGATCTGTGTTCGATGGGGCGAGGGTGGGATAAGGATTTTGTTGTGGTAAGAGGTAGTTATGTGAATGCAGAGGTGGATGAGGTGTATAAGCTGAAGCTTAAGCTGTATAATCCAAGCAAGTCAATGGTCGAAGGCTATTTTTTAAGCGGTTCGAATAAGTTATTGAATTTGTCTTTTATTGTTTTGCAGAGCCTAGCACCAGTACATTAACGAATCTGAAGAGGTATATTTTTGAACTGATCGACCATAACGAAGAGTGGGAAAATTGGGTATTCAAGAAGTTGGATATAGTAACGAAGAGGCAAAAGATGACAGACACGTATCATTAAATTGTACTCGTAGCTACTGTTTAGTCAAAGAAAAGGAAAGAAGGAAGTTTATCGACAAGGGCAGGTGAAATGGAGAAGGGATGATTGAGTCAAACATCGAGCTATGTACCGAGGGAGCGGCGAGGAGGGCTAGGGACCATACAACTGAGTGTGTCTGAGGCTATTCCTGAGGTATCGAGGTAAGTTTGCAAGGGTAAGGGAAAGGCCGTTCCTGAAGTTTTAGCAGTGCAATAGACGAAGGCTACTCTGCGAAAAAGGGCTCGTGAGCAGGTGGTCGATGATGAGGATGATTCTGCCTAAGTGTGGTGATGCGCGGCTGAACTAGAGGAGCAGGATAGAGCAACGGCCGCGTCTATAGCGACTCTTAATGGAATAGACCCTGATGAATTAGGAAAACAAATAAATAAGGCTCTGCATCAGGTTAATATTTTTGAAAATTTGAAATTACACTTATCCTTTAAGAACTTCAGATTAGTCGAGTATTCGTGCAGGTGAGCGCCTGGCCCCAAGTTTTTATGAAATCCCAAAAGGCTTTAAGTAAATAGCTAAAGTAGTTGATGGATAGTCTGGAGCTCGCTCGAGGGACCTCAATGTCGATGGAGTCTGTGGCAGGTTTGTTAAGACGAGAAAAATTACAGATTAGAGTTGAGTCTGCGGGTTAGGTTGAAGCTGCGATTGCCAATAGTGATCAAATACAAAAAGTATTAGAGGTGAAGCTAGCGGAGAAAGATGTATAGCTAAAAGAGAACAAAGTAAGTTTCCAGGCGCAATATGATAAGGAGTGCGAAATGACTATGGCTCTGAAGATTATTTTTGACAATTTATGGTATAATCCTGAGACCTTCAAGCACTTTCCTTTAACAAAAGAGCCTATTGTCGAGGATGTGGTACTGGCACTGGGGAAGGAAGTGGATCCTACTGGTAGAGGTGTTGGAGATGGTGTGGTGGCTCTTATGGTCGATGGGGATGATATTTGTACTAGTGCGACTGTAGGAGATACTTTGGTCGATGGTGGTGCGGATGATGCAGGACTGAACCCTTTTGTCGAGGGTAGTAGAAATGTTGTTATGGAAGAACCTGTAGAAGGAGTTAGTGCGGCCACTCCTGTGTCGAAGGTTTGTCGTTGTCGTCTATTATTTTTAACAGACTCTTTCTCCTTAACTTGCATCGATGTTAAATTATAATGATGTGATATTTGAACCGAGTATACTGGATCAGCAATACTCAAACAATGTATAACATAATTGAACATGAGTTACTTGTATGTATGTAGTTGACTTGAATTTCTTGTGTGTAATTGACTTGAATTGCTGGTATTTGTGTATACTTGTATCCGTGATGTGCAATAAAGATTATAGAATGTTCTGTTCTGGTAGGTACAACCTGGAACCTTGAAGAACTTTGAGGTAACCCAAAGCATCAGTCAATTCGAAGGGTTGACATGATACTCAGGTATAACCGAGTCGAGAAGTGTACAAAACTTTAGAGGTTGCCCCCGGGTCTATCCGCGGGATTGAGCCTAAATGAAGCATTATGTGATCGCCCCCAATACATTCCCGAGTGTCCGGTCTTTTGGCCATTCATGCCACTCAGGTTTACTCGAATTGGAAACTTGAATTTTTTTATGTCGCCCCCAAGTATCAATCGGGTTGAAGGATGGACATGATACTTTGGTTTGACCGAGAAATTCACTGGACTTCGAAGGCCTGAGCCTAAACAAAGCATTATGTGGTCGCCTCCAATGCATTCCCGAATGTTCGATCTTTCGGCCATTCCTGCCACTTGGCTTTGCACGAATTGGAAACTTGAAAATCTTTGAGGTCGCCCCCAAGTATCAGTTAGGTCGAAGGGTGGACATGATACTTAGGTTTGACCAAGAAATTCACAAGACTTCAAAGGCATGATCCTAAACAAAACAATATGTTGTTTCCCCCAATGCATTTCTGAGTGTCCAGTCTTTTGGCCATTCATGCCACTTGGGTTTGCTTGAATTTGAAACTTGAAAAACTTTGAGGTCGCCCCCATGTATCATTCAGGTCGAAGGATTGGCATGATACTTGGGTTTGTCCTTGAAGTTTATTTTGATATAGAACATGGAGCTCAGAGGATAAAAAATATGTTCATTGATTATACTTTATTTATTGAACAAGGTGGTGGCCGTGGCGTATTGTATGAGGCTAACTGCATTGTGTTCCAATGGTTAGATAGAGGCTCCTAAGCATCTATCATTATATAGTGGGTTTCTTTGTTGGTTTTGTTGTATACGGCATAAGGTCCTTCCCAGGATTCGGCTAGCTTACCGGTATTGTGAGGCTTCGAAGAGGGTGTGACTCATCGATGTACCAAATCTCCAATATTGAAAATTTGTGGTCAAACTCTCTTATTGTATGATTTTTGGAAAGAGAAGTGGTAACGAACATGGTTAACAATGGCTTGGTCTTTAGTTTTATCGATCAATAACATGATACACCCAAGTTCAAACTCATTATCTTCATCTGGGAGGCCGGTATGGCGTGTTGGTACTTAGAACTGGGTTAGCAGCATAGCTACGATACCATAAGCTAGGAGGAAGGGAGTGCAGCCGAGCCTTTCTTTGCATGGTATGGTAGGCCTGGGGTACATGTTATAGTTCTTAAACCCATCGAATCATGTGGGGGCAACCTAAACGTGTTATGATATTTTCCCATAAGAACTTGATGACATTTTCCTCCCTTGTTCGACATAGGGGCACTGCTTCGATCCACTTAGTAAAGTAATTTGTGGCTACCAGAGCGAAGTCTCATTTAGTCGAAGCTATATGTAAAGAGCCAACCAGATCGATGACCCACCTTTTGAATGGCCAAGCTACTTGGCTGCAATAGAAATTTTGTGAAGGGCTTCAGATGTTGTGGGCATGACGTTCGTATTTGTCATACTGTTTTGCACACTCTTCAGCTTGTTTCTTTATATTGGGTAGAGTAACCCTTTTGTTACGACATGACGGCCATAGATCGACTAGCACTATGAGTACCAGAGGTACCTTCGTGGAGTTTGGTAAATATGGTAGTGGCTTCGTTTTGGGTGATGCATCTGAGGTGTATGCCATTTGGGGATTTGTGGTATAATTCTCCATTGAGGATTGTGTATATGTGGTAGTTTTCCAGTAACAAACGTTTGGCTTTGGGGTCTTCTGGGAGAGTAGAACTATAAAAATAAGCAAAAAAGGGTTTTTGCCAGTCATCGGGATCGAGACTCTTGCCCCTAGTATTGATGGCATTGACTTCCATCTGATAGATACTTGGGCGTTTGAGTACTTTGATATGGAGTGGCCGAGATTCGAACTGGCCTAACATGCTGCTATGTAGGAGAGGGCATCGACATGTCTATTTTTTCCTCAAGGGTAATGTGTAAAGAAAGACTTTTCTAGGAAACGATCCATGCGCTGGTGGGCAAGGACACCATACTCAACAATGCAACTGTTGGCCTGATTTTCACCAGTGTACTATTTTTGAATAAGTTGAGAATCGACAAATACTACAAGTTTGGGAACACCAAGTTCGAGGGAGGGATAGAGGCGATGCATCAGGGCTTCATACTCTGCCTCATTATTAGAGTATTTGAAGTTAAACTTTATGGCTATTTCAATTCGGTCATTGGAGGGGGTAACTAGAACAACACCGATCCCCGAACCATTAGGTCCAGTGGATCTAACTGTAAAAAGACACCAACCCGTGTTAGGGTTCCAAGGGTTATTCTATTCGGGCAGGTCTTCTAGTAGATCATCTTCGTGTACCTCCCAGTCGATGTCCTCGAATGGGAAGTCGGCAAGGAAATTAACGACTGCTTGGCCTTTTTAGGATATTTGTTTCTCGAAAGTGATGTCGCGTTTACCAAGATAAACGGACCATTATTGTACCCGTCTAGAATTATTTTTCTTACTGAGGATCTCTCGAAGGGGGTAGCTGATGATAACACGTATAGGGTAAGGTTAAAAGTATGGTTTGAGCTTTCGAGCAGTATAGACGAGTATAAGGAGTAATCGCTCGAGTTTGGTATATCAAGTCATCGCAGGTATCAGAGTTTTACTGATTAAGTATACGAGTTTCTCGATATTGGATTCAAGTCGAATAATGACTGAGCTAATAGAAGTGTCGATAACCGCAAGGTATAAGGAAAAAATTTCACCTTCTATAGGGGTACTGATGATGTGTGGTCGACAAAGGCATTTTTTGAGTTCGAGGAAGGCCTGTTCGAAATCAGGAGTCTAATTGATTTCTGGGTAGTTTTTCCTTTTGGCCTTATGGACACCTTGGTTACGCAAGAGGGAGAAAAGCCAAGCACAACGGTAAGAGGATTTCAATATAAAACAGTTGAGGGTGGCTATATTTCCAGTAACCTTTTGGAAAAAAAATTGGTTCAAGGGGAAGGCATATCGATGAGGGCCCGGATATGTGTGAGATTGATCTCGATACCACGTTCGCTGATGAGGTGGCCCAAGAATTTGTCGGATGAAACACCAAACTGACATTTGTCTGGGTTAAGTTTCATGTTATAAAAATGAAGTATGGCAAATACTTCGGTGAGGTCCTTGATATGGGTCTATTTTTGGAGGCTTTTCCATAACATGTCGTTGATGTAAACTTCAACCGACTTACTGAACAAAGGTTTAAACATGGGGGTAATAAGACGTTGGTAAGTGGTACCCACATTTTTTAAGGCCGAAGGGCATGACTTTAAAGCAGCAAAGGCCTTGTTCAGTAATAAACATAGTTTTAAGTTGGTCCTCCGGGAGGAGGGTACCTGATTGTAACCCGAAGCCACATCCATCATTGATAGTCGTTCATGACAGGCTTTGGCATCCAGGAGTGCAGAAATAATTGGGAGAGGAAAACTGTCCTTTTGTGTGTGTTTGTTGAGGTCTGTGAAGTCGACGCAGATTCGAATGTTGCCTTTCTTCTTAGGGACAATAACAATATTGGAGATCCAGTCGCCGTACTTACTTTTTTTGATGAAACCTGAGGCTAAGAGTTTTTTGACCTCAAGGTTCACTACTTCTCAAATCCTTGGTGCCGAAGTACGCTTCTTCTTCTTTACGGCAGTAGAGTGAGGGACGAGGTCAAGACAATGGTAGGTCAGGATTGGGCTGACATCAGGCATCTCATGGAAAGTCCAGGAGAAGATATCTTTATTTGCTCGAAGAAAAGTCATGAGCTCGAGTCGTTCGACTTCATCAAAAAAACTACCGATGAATGTACCATAGCCAAAACCCTCGAGTTCGATGTATACAGTGGGTTCGACAGGTGTGGTAGAAGTGTCTGAAGGTTTGGGGAAGGTAAGAAGCATTAAATGCCATGGTTAAACAATTTTTCTGGTAAGATTGATCTCAGGGTGCTCATAGATGCGGGCAAGGCGTTGAGAGCCTTTCATGTTCCACGTGCCACAAGGGGAAGTGAAAAAAAGTGTTTGGTAATAAGTCAAAAGTATGGCTTTCATGGCATGCAGCCAATCGCGCCCTAGAATGCCCCAGGTATTCAAATTTCTTGTCGATGATGAGAAAACTTGTTTGGAGGGTGACTAGACTGGTGGTGACAAGAAGGCTAATGCGACCAACGGTAACTTTGGTGGCCCCATTAAGGCCTTTGAGCACGATGTTGGCTGGTATGATAAAGTCTGTCTTTTGCATGGCTTGAACTATCTGGAGGAACAGTACCTCAGTTGCACTGCCCGTATCAAAGAACATGGTATGGAGGATGAGATGCTCGACCTTAATCATAATGTCCAAGGGGTCAGAGTGGAAGAAGCGGACATGAGAAGTATCGTAATCGATGAATGATATACCTTCAGGACGAGGGCATTGGCTAGATTCTGGTAGGAGGAGTAGCTTCTCATGATTGGTAAGCTTATAACACTCTTCGACTCGTTTTTACTTGCTTCGAGTATGACCATTATCGATGTTGTTAACTTCGATAAGGTGAATTTGGAAAATATGTACCTCGGCTGGGTTGGTAGTTGGAGCAGGCTGAGGCTTTAAATAGGACCCATCGAGATTGCTGGAGAGATTGGCGACATATCGATATAGCTGACCTGCTTTAAGAATCATCTCTAGTGATCGTTGCAGAGCATAACACTTGTTGGTAAAATCGCAGTTATATTTGTAACTATTACAGTAAGGCCCATCTTTCCAGACCACAATTGGGTAGGGGGTACGCCAGATAGGGTCAGCCTGTATTTGTGGGAGAAGGGCGTTGATGGGGGCAGTGAGTTTTGGTAGGACCGACATCGGTTATTTTTTGCAGATATCAGCAGGGGTAGCATCGCAGTGAGGGCATTTGCTGATCCCTGTCTCCTGTGAGATGGGGGCGACCATGGGTACTGATGATGGTCGTGGTTTGTTATTGTTGGTTATCGAGGCTTGCCCCTGGAGATTTGATTCACGGAGGCATTCGAGGTCGATGTATCCGGTAACCTTAGATAACATCTCCACGAGGGTTCGTTGTTTTTGAACTACTATGTACTCCTTGACACGACTGTGATTTGATAGAGCATTGCAATACGCGAGAACGGTATTCACACAATCGAGGTTTTTGACTTTGCGCGACTCATCGAGAAACCGCTTGGTAAAAGATTCAAGCGTTTCGCCGGGGGATTTGCAGAAGTTGAAGAGAGCGTCGACTCGGACCTCACAGTCTTTATTAAAGGCAAACAGGGCAATAAAAAGGTTTGATATTTGCTCGAAGCTTTGGATAGAGCCATAGAGAGGATGTGGTACCATTTGTAAGGGATACAGTTATACTGGTAGGAATCATTTAACATGGTCGGCTATGGAATACAGACTCGAAGCATTTTGGAATTCAAGGACATGAGACTGAGGGTTGGCATTGTGGTACTTGCTGATTTTAAGGGTTTGGTAATTTTAAGGTACTTCGACCATGAGAAGTTTAGGGCAAATAGGCTTGCTTAACCGACTCTACGAGTTTGGTGTGGGTCTCGCGCTTACACGATTAGTAGCACGGATTTTCTGATCGAGTTCCTGCGGGGTAAGGTAGGTAGGATGAGGAGGAAATCCTGTGGTCAAGGGAGATGATGCAGAGGGTTAGGCTTATGTTCAGCGCTGCACTCCCTGAGATATTCTCGAGCAGGGCGGCGTGTAGGGTATCGGGCAGCTCGAAAGGTGAAATCGGAAGAATCCTCTATGGGGGGTACACCAAGGTGGATTAAGCGGGTATGAAAAATGGCGGGAGCACCCTCAGTGCCAAGGTGGACCGGGGGAACTTCGACTTGGGGGGGAGGCCCAAGGCGAGCGTGGGCTGAAACGTGAGAAGTGGCAAGTACACAGGATCGCAGAGGATCATCCTGGGTTTGAACCAGCTAAAGCTCTCGAACTGGTGGCATAATTTGTCGAGGGCATGATGTTTCCGCTCGTTATCATCCAGACCTGCAATTCAGCCAAGAGCTCGTTGCGTCTGTCTTCACGTTCTAGACGTTGCTGAGTGGGATGGTGATCTTTAGCTTGCACAAACTGTTGATTGATGAGGGCGAGTTGGGAGGCTATGTCGTCAGTGGAGTTTGTAACGATAGCAAAGGCAGAGCGAAGGTTGGGCGCCATTATGGATGGTTGTGAGGGGTAGAAAGAGAATGAGAAGAGAGACAAGGGGAGTTGGGTAGGACAGAAATGGCACAGACGGCGCCAAATGTAGGAGCCAAGTTTCGTAGAGGGGAAACTGACTCTTATACCTCGGGGTTGTTTTCGACTTGGGCACTATGCAAACATCTAATATAATAATAGACAATATAACTATACTGGCACACTTGCGTGGAGTCCTTGAATGGGTTACAACACGACCTCTAGTGAGGATTTTTAATCGATGATGATATATATCGAGCTTAGTGGTCAGATCAAATTGAAGTAAGTTTTAGGATGGTCGATGGTTTTCAAGGGGAGTTGAGGGGAGAGATTTTCTAACCTCTTAATAGTTCCTCCTCCCTCCTATTTATAGTATATAAAAAGGACTGAGTCACCATGGGAGGTCTGGTTACATGTATATCCCTTAGGGACAGCTGACTTAAACCCAAAGTCAGTTCTGACACTGTTGCTGTTGGTTCTGTCGCTGTATTTATCGAGCGACATGTGTTTACTATTCTGTCTGGTGAGCTGGCTATCTGACATTTCTTCTTTCGATCATGTGTGACCATTGTCGAAGTATTTCAGGTACTGATACTGAGTTTTGGCACTGCTCATCTATCTTCGACTATGGCAGTTAGCTTTGTTGATTCCTTTGAGTGTTTGATTAGTCTCGGAAGGCTTCGTGGACTGTTATTTTTTTGTGGGCTTCGAGTCTCTAGGTAGGCTTTAATATAGCCTTTGAGTATTCGTCTTATGTTAAAAGGCTGCAAGTAGGCTACTACAACTCTCAGGGTGCACCTACCACCTCACCCTCATTCACAACTTCCTCGAGGACAAATTCCTATTGTCGGAGAACAACACCCCGTCATATGCGCGACCATAATGTCAGCACAGCCCACGTTATACCAAGGAGTTATTAATTGGGTAATCAAAAAGGGAATAGTTATTATATACCAATCAAGGGCATCAACAGCCGCCCACCCAATTATGGTCCTAGTAAAATTAAAATAGTGCACAACCTAAATATGGGCAGCATCACTATTGGTTTTCTAACATTACTCATTACTATGAAGAAAGGCTACCCAACAACTTAAAAACCTCACACCAAGTAATTAGGTGTAATCACAAGTAACAGAAGAAAACTATTATATATTGCAAACTTACAAAAAATAGGACTCCAAACGCTTTGGCAAACAACAACAGCAAGGATCGGAGAACAATAATGAACGAAGAATAGTAAATAACAGTGAACAAAACCAGAGTTCCAAAGTTATAAACTGATGAGAGAGAGAACAAAAAGTCATGCATAGGATACATACCTCTCTTATATAGAGGGTGAAGAAAAAAGTAATTTAAATAAGTTAGTAGGCCCTGTAACAATGATGGGATACGTCACCAAACATTTGCGGTAGTAACCGTATGCCACATAAATGACGGACGCATTAATACCTTTATTTTATTGTCCCAATGTACAAACAATAATTATGGCTCACAACTTCCAACGCAACGGCTAGAAACGCTGGAATAAAAAAAATTGGCATGTGTCTAGCAGAACGAAACGATTGTAGGAGCACGCTTCTGCTAACCACGAGGCTTGTTGGTTGTTAAACAACATCCCCACCGATAGACAAGCATGTTATAAGGGAAGCTCTCTTAATGGCCCTCGAACCACAACCAAAGCAAACGGTACCGACGAACACTTTATGCCAAGCCCACGCAGAAAAATATAGCCTTAGACCCTAAAAGGGTATCCGAGGAATCGTACCCATTACGTGAGCCTGAACAATGGTAGGTCAAAGACTCCCCCTATAAATTGGGAGAAAAGATAACCTTGGAAGGGACCTTTTCTTAGAATCTCCTCCCCCATCTAAAAACCTTAGCAGCTCTAAAGGAAGCGGGAGAAGAGATTCGGAGAGAGTCGAGTGTTTCCCACCTCTGGTGATATGTGTCAAGCCTAAAAGAGGTAATTACGCATTGTTATCCCTGAAAGATCTTTTGAGACTACAGTAGGTCATTTTTCTTAATACTCGAGTTCGAGAAACAATATTATAAAAAGATCTTGTCCTCGGAAAATCATTTTCTCATAAATCATAAAGTAGATTTGGTAACAATGACCAAAGATTTCCCTTTTATGGAGATTTTTATGGTTTTATTGATTTATAAAGTGCTTTAGAAAACCATAAAGTTGCATCCAAAGTGTGAAGACCCTTCTCTTACTCACTTGGCTTTTACTGATGGCATGTTGGTGTTCTTTAGAGGAGACACTTTCTCTGCTAGTAGTATTAAAGATTGTTTCTATCAATTTAATTTTTTTACTGGCCTTGAGGTGAACCATACTAAGTCTAAGTTGTATTTTGAAGGTTTTGCAGAGTCTGGTAAGTTGGCTATTTGTGAAACCTTGGGCTTTGCTCTCTACCAGATTATGAGCAAGAGACTACCAGATTCTTGTTCATAAGATGACTCTACTCTTGGTAGAATAGAATCCTCTCTAGGGCAGGTAGGCTTCAGAATAAAATCCTTTCTTGCGACGATTAAAGGAGGTTGAAGTCACTGTATAAAATAAATACTAGCATACCATTCAGTTTAAGGGTGGACGTTGGAGTTTAATACCATTATTTAATTAGTCTAAGCGCTGAGTTTTAATTTAGTCTAAGTCTTGAAATACTCTGTAGGAGCAAGCTTTTATTTTTTGTTATTGGAATAAGTCTTATGTTAGCTCTATTTAAAGAGTATATTCCCATTAATGATATTATATATTTAAATATATTTTCTTTATCTGTGAACTACTTTAAGTTGCTAACAATTGTAGTAGCCTAGTTCCGCAAGCGCGAGATGGCTTAGAATTAGCTCTTTCACTAATGTTCCTGTTATAAAAACTAATATAAAGTTAGAAATGACACAGGTTATTGAGCAAAAAAAATCTCTGAGTAGGTAAAAATCACGACCTCGAGTTGAGAGTTTTAGCAACAATAACTTTTATTTCTTGAGGTTGATACCTTATTATAAGTAATCTCTTGAACTAGAAATACTTAACCTTGTAAATATGAAATTGGGTGGTTCAAAATCTAGAAAATATGGTTTTCTTAGTGATTTCTTGTATATTTTTCTGGTCCTCGTCTCTTCTGGAACTTTTTCCTTATAGAGGTCTTGCCCGCAGTTCATTATTGTGTTGAAGCACGTTCTTCAAACTATAAGGGATGTGGCGATTGACTTAGTATCTATTGAGTTCGTGAGAGACAGGTATCTTTGACTTGTTCATGCTTTTATGTCGTGCTAAACCCACGCACTTCGTTAGTTCGTGATGTTGGTATCAATGCTGACTATTTACATCACGTATATAATGCGTACGTCTGATATAGAGGTAGTTCTAATTGAATGTAGCTTTAATTGGGTTAGATCGAGGGATTGGTCCTTACAATCGCCCCCTCGAAACTGAAATCACGAGTGGCTTTGGTTGAGAATAAATCTACAAATTGTATGGAAATGGGTATTTGTTTTATATGGTGGGATGTATCTGTATTGAATGATGATGAAAATATTGATGGATGCGACTCTTGGGGTTCTAAGAGAGGCTCTATATTGAATAATGATTGCTTTAAAAATGTACCTGCGCATTAAATACGAGGGTTATATAAATTGTACCTATGTCGTGGATCCTGGCAAAGTATGCTATTTGTTAAAAAATTCTCTAGAAGTCTAGATTGATAATGGTGAAGACCTGGAAAATGGTTTATAAAGAGAGAGTTTATGTAGAGATGTAGAAATTGAAGTTGAGATACTTTGGTGAGTAATCTTTGGAGATGCCCACTCCCATTCCCGTTCTACCGACATATCAGGGCATGCTGGAAGATGAAACGGCTGAAGCTGAATATGATTTTTACTGTATGTATATATTTTATTATGTTATCTTGATAGGCGTGCAACGTTGGAGGTGTCTCCGCATTCTTACGAAGTATAAGGTTTAGGAGATAGATATGGGATTCAGTGTAACTGCGGGGTAGTAAAGCCAACATCTTATGTAGGATTGGATTCTATGGTAGGGCCTTCTTTATCTCCACCAACTCATTTATGCTGGCAGTTATAGTGGACACAATGGTGGTAATGGAGAAGGAAGACGGAGGATAGAATTCCGCTTCTCAGCCATCATCGTTTCTTGGCTCTGAGAAGACCATTTGTTTGATGAGCTGGTTCATGAACTGACTTCCTTTCTTCTGTAGTTTCCATTTGAAGTTTGGCTCTATGTCAAAACTTTGACCAAACTCTGAGGAAGAAGGATAGTTAGCTTTTTTCAATGCCTGCTTTGCTGTAGAAGATTCTTGAAGTGAAACATCACTGAAAATAGATGAACTAAAGGATTTGTTCTTTTTTGGAGTACCTGAAAGACTTATTATCTATAAAGTACTTGAAAGACTTGTTATATGTAAAGTACCTAAAAGATGTTATTTGTAAAGTACCTGTAATTTATATTCGAGCTTAAATAAAACAAATTATTCAAACTTTATGTTGATAGATAGAATTAACTCTTACGATTATAATCGAGCAATTAGTTATTCAGGGAAGTATGAATAGAGGACCCAATATAATATATTTAGATCTAGAAAGTATATAATACCAATAGAGCTCTAAAAATGAGTTTGTAACATGAATGATGTGTAAGAATTTGTTTTCGAGCTGAATATCTTAGAATTTTTGGGGGAGATAATTGCACAAGATTTAGAATTCACAGGAATTTGGAAATGCGAGCTCAGAGAGTTCTATCTTGAAATGTTGAATTTGAGAAAAATAAGTTTGAAATGATGTAGGCCGAATTCATTGAGGTCAATGTGGATAGATAAGTACAAATAATGATACTTAGGATATTTGGCTTGCTAAGGGACGATTAACAATTAAGAGAGCCGTTAAGGAATGATTGGCGATTAAGATCGTTGAAGTGGGAGGGCATATATTTGGCTTGCTAGATTATGATACTGACTTGCTAGTGCCTGGATATCAGTTTAAAGGTTTAGATTGGATGGGTAGGACACTTGAGTTAGGACATCTCTTCTACGATGAGCCTATAGCTCGAAAAGAGGTTGTAAGACTAATTATTGAAGAAGAGATTGAGTTGGAAGATATGAGGATTGCTGAAGGCGAACTGATTATGTGTGGCTCCCCAGGGAATCTAGGATGCTTCTTGTGTAATTATATATGAGCGAATAAATTGTATGAGGTCGAATAACTGTCAAGCAAATATTATTATAATGAAGTTTGCACATGTCCTATTTTGTTGCAAATTTTGTTGTGACTGTTTTGAATAAAGAATTAAAAATTTTTAAATGTGAGAGCTTTGGAAATGACGTCAGTACTTCTATAAGTAGTAGAAGTAAGAATAGAAAATGCAGGTAGCTTTAATTTTTGTCTTATGTGTTAGTGCAGGGAAAGTTTGATTGCGTGTAAGTGTTGAGTCATCATAAGTGTGGGGAGGTCAGAGGGAGATTTGGGTAATAGATATGAGAATATAATAAAATATAGGACAGGGGGTAATGATGGGAAGGTATTTTCACCGAAATAGTACAACACGTCTGACATTAATTGTGGAAGGTATGACCCCGTTCAAAAATTGAGGGAGGCTCCTATGAGGCCCAATAACTGCCAAAAATTAGAGAAAAAAACTATAAATAATGCTTCATCATCTTCATTAAAATGTTTACCAACTTCTAAAAAATTAAGGAACAGGGAGAAAGGAAAGAGAAAAAATTGCAGAGATTCTTGTGAGAGATTAGACCAGAGTAATCAACAAACAAGACCAGGGAAGGTTGCAAAGACTGAGTCATGAAGGTAGTTGTATAACAGCGTTATGAAGGAAGGATTTTCCTTAACGTCAGATTCGTTTTCTGACGTTAAGGAAAAATTACTATTTGAAAGATTTTTGTTCTTTTCAAATTTTAAAAAATTACTATTTATAGTAACCTATAAAAATCTATTTGATATAAGTGTATAAAAGAGATGCGAATGATATATGTATGATGTATATGCAGAGGATAATGATAGATTACCTGGACCTGATGTAGGTCGAACATGAAAATTATTTGTATAGAGTCATACCTCATTAGTGTCGTAATTGATATGGAGACTTCACCTGCTATGGAGGCCTCGACCTCTGGTCGTTAGGCTGAGTCCAAAATTGCAGAATCTTATAAGGAAAACGAAGTAGGAGTGGCTTAATTTCCAGATTTCCCTAGACAATTGATATCATATCCTCCGAACTCTGATGTGCTTAGAGAGTTTGGTAAATCTAAGGCTCTTATAGGGGGAAGATGGTTAAATTTCGTAGAACATGCCGGTAGGCAGTTAAGGAGATGTATAGTAGGATCTAGGGAGGAACATTTCTTTATGTTGGCTAATTTAGAAAAGGAAAAGTCCAGTAGGGGAATAGATGAATTAATCTCCTTAGAGTATTATAATGGGAATGTCCAGGGTAAACTAGAATAGTTTTTTTGGTGTTATGTATCTTAGTCAGAGTATGGGTTGAGTATGCCCCTTAGCAATCTTGTAAAAGGGATAATAAATATCATAGGGGCATGTCCTGCTCAGCTGAACGGGAACATGTGGGAGGTAATTAATGTTTGTGACAGTTTGAATAAGTTGTGTGAGGAGAATGAGGTGGAGAGGAAAATTTATCCTGAAGACTTGTTGCAATTTTATTGAGTGAAGAATTATTCTGTAAGTGGAGGGGCTTATTATTTTGTGAGCTCGTCTCGATCTATTTTCTTCGTTCAGAATTTAGCGACGTAAAATTTGGAATGATAATATGATTTGGGTAAAAGGTGATTGCCTTCAGAGAGTTGATGAGGAACTCATGGAACTTTATATAGAACTTTGAAGAAAAGTAAGTGTGATAACGTATAATATTGAATTACTAAAATTAAATGTTGTTCTACTATTGATAATGTGTTGTTGCTTCGCAGGTCCTCAGTCAAAGGTGAAGAAGAAGAAGTCCTTCTTAGATACGGTTGCTCAGGAGGGGGTTGAGCTCAAGGTAGTTCTGAAAGACCTCGGTATTAATATAAATAAATAAGCTAACAGCAGGTTCGAGAATGTTTAAAAGTCTCAAGCAACGAGACTAATGACGGGGGTTGGAGGCAACAAGAAGAGAGGAGCTGATGGAAAGAGACAAGTGGCTTTGCCAAAGGCCTATGGAGTAGATTTTACAGATTTTCTGAAGTCTACCACGTTGAGAACGCTAGCTCGGGAATTCTAAAAGAAGAAGATGTTAAAGCGTGGCTCGACCTCTGGAACCACGGGGAGTGGTGAGGTCGAGGGAGAGGTGAACAAGAGAAGGTTAGATCCTTCTTCTGAACTGATTAGGGCGAAGGTCGCAGAGAATCGACCTGGTGAGTAAGACAAGTTGAAAGAGGTAGAGGATAGGAAGAAGCTTGTGGCTTTCAAGGGTGTGGATGAGATGAGAAAAGTAGTAAGTTTGATGATTTAAATGTTTTTGGAATTCTGTATAGTAATTCGAGCCTAAAAATGTATTTGATTTGTTCTTTGTAGGCTACTCGTTTGATGAAGGGTATCTGCCTCAGGATGGAAGAGGAGAAAGTTGAGCTCAAGAGGGTGAAGGTAGAGTTTGCGAAGGCGGTAGCTCGATTAAAATCTTATTTGGTTTAGAAGGGAAAGTGACTAAATTTTGTGAAGGCTGTGCAAGAGGTAAAAATTAGTAAGATGATAGAAAAAGCAAGGAAGAATCGAAAAGAGGTCATAGTCCAGTGTGATAGACTTGGGTGCCACCTTCTTAAAATGGGGTACTCCAAGGCTGAGGTGAATAATATTATGGAGAATACCTACGTTGAAGAGGAGGAGAATGAAGCTGATTGGCCTGGAGTTGTAAGAAGGTTGGACGGTGTCTCTTCCCAAACTGAGCGAGAGAACCAAGTGGATAATATTATGAACCCATAGAATAAGAATGAGAATGTGAAGGTAGAGTAAAATTATTAACTCTTTGGTTGTGTGATTATGAGGGGTTTGTGAACTGTGACTGTATGAATCAATATAGGATAAATTTATGTAGGCTAAGTGATGTTTGTAAACCTTGTTCGTAGGAACATAAGGATATGCGCCTCAGAATAAATGAATTAGTGAATGAGATCACTAAAGAGAAGGATGCCTCAACGTCCCTGTTGACTTTGCAAGCGGAGCTACAGGTTAGAAAAGAGCAAGAGATATCTGACTTGTATGCTATATTACTCTAGAGCTACAAAGTAAAAATTAGCGCATAGAGACAGACCAAAATCATGATATTAGTTTAGAGGCAATGAATCTCAACTGTGTATATATGATATCAAAGTGTTGAAAAAGTTATTATATAGAGAATGCGTACCTTGGATTTGGAAGTATATGCTATTGTTCATCAAATGAAGATCATACTTCAACCTTAAGTTTAGAAGCAGTTTCACACAGTAGATGTTAAAAAATAAAAATTTGTTTGAAATATGATTCCTGTATGTATTGATTGAGTGTTCTCAAATTGAACTTGATGTATTGTATCTGCAATGTATAAGTCGAACTGGAATCAACTCGCTTGATCGAAGAAGAGACAAGCCAAAATAACCAAGACTTTGTGGTGGAGTTTGATAGAATAAGGAAGGCAAATGAAGATAGGGAGGATCAATGCATAAAGGTATATTTAAAGTTCATCGAGGTACCACAAACTGTTTATGACCTCACTCGAATAATCGAGGAGAAGGATGTTAAAATTAGTACGGGGCAAAAAGAGCTCGCAGATACGAATGAAGAGATAACGAAGCTTTAAAGCCTAAATGATGCACTGATGGTAAAGAGTATTGAGGCGGGCATGGCTCAATACCATATCCAGGGGCTATAAATGTCAGAGAAAGAGTTATGCCATTTTGTAGCCAGTCTAAGGACCAAATGATCAGTAAAATGAACGAATAAGAGCAGACGCGAGCTAATTTAGTGAGTACCAGGTGCGAACTGGAGTGACTGAAGATTAAAATAATAGAGAAAGAGAACGAGCTGAAAAGATCTCGAGATGACCTTTTTTACACAAAAATTACGGTTGAGTACTTGACTACAGCTTTACCTACAAAAGATATAGAGTTCTGGTTGGTACAAAGAAAATGTGATAAGTTGAATGAGAGGGTGGCACAATTGAAGGCTTATTTGGCTCTGGCCAATTCGCCGTAAAAAATCTTGAGGCTAGAAAGCACTCGAGGTAAAATAAAGGTGATGTCAGGGCCTCCATTCTTTAAGGGGATGTGGTAAGCCTATCAGCTCGAATTAAAGAACTGGAGGAAGATGTAGCCCGTACTTAAGCTCATGTACAAAAAGGAAATGGGCAGTTAAGGGAGTACCAAGGTAAGTTGGATGCTGCACATGTTAGAGAATAGGAGTTAGAGCGGGTGATTAAAGGTAGGGATATTTTGATAAGGAAAAAGGTCGAGGAACTTTGTGCTCAGGTGGCAGAATTGTGGATGATGAACCAGACTAAATCAGATAAAGTAGATGAGAAGGTAAGGGAGATTATAAATATTATATCCCACACAGATAGTCCCATGGAATGACATGAAGCATGGTACAAGAAGTTGCAAGGGCGCCTTCAGAAAGTAAGGGTGAATTTTTCTGAGGTAGTTATGCCCAAAGTATCATGCTTAAAGATTTTAATGGTATTTATTGCCTATTTTTTTGAGGAGGTGAGAAGACTTGAGTTAGAGAGAGATACCATGCATGACTATTTGTCGGATAGAGGATATATTTGTAAAGCTGATGTAGATTAAGGAAACTGTATGAACTCCATGAAAACATAGTTAGATTCTCGACCTTCTAAATTGGTAAAGTAAGGTAGGATTACTGTAGATGCTTGAGCTTGAGATTTTATGGCTGATCGCCTTCCTGCTGAAGGGGAAAGCGTAGCAGAGCTCTAATCAGTAGAAAAGGATCTTCTAAAGTAGCTTGTAACCTGTAAAAGTATCTGTTGCGGAGTTATTGAGAGATGAAAGCTAGTTTTACCTTTGCTATATATTATGTCTGGCAGAGTTCTTTAATTGAAAACTAGCATTACTTTTGTCTTAATCGTAGAGTACGTATAAAGTTCGACTAAAAGCTACTTTTACCTTTGCTTTAATCGGTATAATTGTCGCAGCCATATTGAGAGATGAAAGCTAGTTTTACCTTTGCTTTATCTTATGTCTGGTAGAGTTCTTTAATTGAAAGTTAGTATTACCTTCGTTTTAATCACAGAGTATGTATAGAGTTTGATTGAAAGCCAGTTTTACCTTTGCTTTAATCATTATAATTATCGTAGCTATATTAAGAGATAAAAGCTATATTAACCTTTGCTTTATCTTATGCCTGGTAGATTTCTTTGATTAAAAATAAGTATCACCTTTGTTTTAATCGCAGAGTATGTATAGAGTACGGTTTGAAAGCTAGTTTATCTTTACTTTTACCAGAATAGAGGTCGATTGAAAGCTAGCATTACCTTTGCTTTAATCTATATATTGTCTATGTACGTAGAGAATAATATGGGAAAAAACTTGGGAGTTTTTATTGAATAGAATAGAATATACATTGCAGGTGATGAAATTTTACTTTTGGAATGGAAAGAATAAAATTTTTAAAGTGGAGAAGTGAGGGACTTAATGATAGTACCGTTTCAGTTGCCTAGTATTCTATGGAGTGGGGATTCAAACTCCTTACTCAGTCATGAGATAATATGATCCCAGACCAGTTATACCAGCAAATAGGATTGGACCCTCCCAATTTTCTGCCAGTTTCCCGGCATGTGCTTCTTTTCTATGTTGCAGGATTTCTCTGAGGATGTGATTGCCGATTTGGAATGTACGGCTATGGACTTGTTTGTTGCATGAACTGACCAGCATATGGTGATAACGTCCTAGATTAGCGGTAGTACGTTTGCTAGTTTCATCAATTCAAATCATGATGCATGCCAATTCGAACTCAATTTCTTTATCGGTAAGCCCGTGATCTTTGACTGGATGGTGGTATACTGCTGGAATACTGGCTTCTGTGCCATTGGCGAGGAGGAATGGGATACAGCTAGTAGATTGACGTGAAGTGGTACAGTATGCCCATAAGACAAGACGAAGCTCTCGTATCCAGTTTCCTTTTTTCTATGAGTAAAACCTTTTCTAGGGTCCATCCTCGATGGTTTTGCTGGAGATTTTGGCTTGACCATTGCCTTGAGGGTATTAGGGATTGAATGGTGAGGTGATGATGTTGTGTTTGTTGTGGAAAGTTACAAATTTTTCATCAATGAATTGTGGCCCATTATTGATTCAAATTAGGTGAAGGCTTTTAAAACGAGTGATGATGTGATCCCAAATAAAAGAGATGACCCCTTTTTCTCTAGTTCGACAGAGTGGAATTGCTTTTACCCATTTTGTTCAATAATCTGTAGCTATGAGTAGGTATGGTCGGTTACCTGGAGTATTAGGAAATTTCCTGACAAGATCGAGCGCCTACAGCTTGAATGGCCAGAACGCCTTACTTGCATGTAGTTCGAGCGCAGGGCGCGGATCATGTGTCCATGTCGTTTCCTTATATCATATTTGCGTGAGTACTCTTCTGCTAGCTTGTGAATGCCTAGACAGAATACTCCTGGTGTAATGGGTCAGTTAGTAAGTGATCGACCTGCGGCATGGGAACCGTAAGACCCTTCATGTAAATTGTTAAGCATTTTGCCAGCTTTCTATCTGGAAAGGCACTTGAGGTATGGCCCCGTGACTGAATGGCGATATAAAAAACCATTTTGATTTGTGTAGAGCTTTGTGTTTTTGATCAACTATCGGTTCTCTTTTGGATTGGTTGTAAGGGGTCATTTGTATTTGTTATTGTTGCCAAGGTAGGCAAGGAAGGGCTTTCACCAATTGTCGTCTTCCTCTTCATCGCCCATAGTGTTGAGTGTGCATACAGAATGTCAATCAATGCTAGGTGTTTATATCACTTCAATCTAGAGATATCTAGCTTCTAGACCTAAGACCCTGGCTAGATAAGCCAAGGAATCGACAAGTCTATTTTAACCTCGAGGAAGATAATCGAGAGTTGCTTTCGTAAATTGGCTCATCCTATTTATAATAAGGGCTGCATATTCGATCATCTTGCCATTCTTTTGGTACTGCTTAGAGTAATGGTGGACGATGAGTAGAAAATCTGTGTAGTCTGAGAACTCTGGGACGCCAAACTCAAGTGCTAGGTCGATTCCATGGATTTGAGCTTCGTATTTGGTGGCATTGTTGGAGGCTTCAAAATCAAAGCGGATTGATTTCTTGATTTTATCGTTAGAAGGGTTAATCAATTTGATTCAAATTCCAGACCCTGTGAGTCCTACTGAACCACCTGTAAGAAGTCACCCCCCTTTCCTTGGAACCCATTCAGCTCGATCGTCAAATGCTTTGCTGGGTGGATCTTTTTTAATTTCTTCTGCAAGGTTAGGATCGTGCTCCTCCCACTCGGGATCATCCACTGGAAAATCCATGAGAAAATAGACAATGGCTTGACCCTTTTCGGAATGTCATTGTTCAAACATGATATCATGTTCTCCCAAACTGACTGACCATTATTGCACTCTCCTAGATTTCCCTTTCTAGGATATAACTTCCATAAGTGGGTAGTTCATCATTACTTTGACTGAATGAGCTTGGAATTAGAGCATAAGTTTTTATGAAGTGTAAACAAGGGTTAGAAGATGTCTCTCAATTTTAGAATACCTCATTTCCGCTGGAGTGTGGGTTTTACTGATGAAGTAGACTGGTTTCTCGATCTTTCCTTCAAGTTGAATGAGAATCGAACTAATAGAAGTATCTGTAACCGCTTGGTAGATGATCAGCTCTTTATTATCTATTAGGGTATTCATAATGGGAGACTTCCCCAAATAGGTTTTGAGTTCCAAAAAAGCTGCCTCCCATTTTGATATCCATTAGATCTTTGCATTGTGCTGAACTTTTCCTTGTTTGGTATAACCGTAGAGTAGTAGGAATAGCCAATGACAGCGATCTGAAGATTTTAAAATGAATCGGTTGATAGCGACAATCTTGCCAGCATGTTTTGATATGTCTTTCGTTGTCTTTGGAGTTGGCATGTTGAGGGGAGCTCGATTTTCATTTGGATCGGCCTTAATTCGACTTGAATGTACTCTGAATTGACACTTATTAAGATCGAGTCGCATCCTGTAAGATCGAAGAATGTTGAATATTGTGTTGAAATCTGTGATGTGGTTGCTTGTCTGTATGCCTTTGTACAAGAGATCATCAATGTAAACTTCCACGATTTTCCCAAGATGTGCTTTGAACATAAAAGTCATCAACCATTGATAAGTCACGCCTGCGTTTTTGAGTTCGAAGGACATTACTTTGTAGCAGTAAAGTCCTCTTTTAGTGATGAATGTGGTCCTTTCATGATCTTCTTCCAAGAGAAGAATCTGATTGTATCCAGAAGTAGTGTCCATCATAGAAAAGAGTTCATGACCTGCCGTGGAATCAAGTATTTGATGGATGTTGGGAAGAGGGAAACGGTCATTTGGAGTGTATTTGCTTAGATCTGTGAAATCTATACCAACTCGGACTTTTCCACTCTTCTTTGGGGCAACGATATGTTCGATATCCAATCTGGATACTTGGCTTCTCGAATGAATCCCACTTTGATCAATTTCCCAATCTTTATGTTAGCTTTATCTTGTAGACGAGGCGATAGTCGTTACTGTTTCTGTTTGACTGCCGTGGCGCTGATGTTGATGGCCAATTTATGACATGCCTTGGTCGGATCAACCCAGGTATTTCTTCAAAAGACCACACAAAGACATTTTGATCCATTCAAAATAATTGAATGAGAGCATCCTTATCATGCTGGATTAGCTTGGTATCAATAAAAGTACCTCTGCTAGGTCTATCAATGTTGATGTATTCTTAGGCTCTTCTGTTGAAGGCTGATCATCAAGGTGATTAGCTTTTTGTAATACTATGCAGCGTATCTGTCTAAGGTATCTAGAATGGCAGAGACGGTATTCTTGTAAGCTCGAGAAAACTTTTCACTACCTTTGATTTCACAGATACCAACATTGTCACTACGTGAAAAATGGTTATTAGCAATGGCTATAACTGTCGTTATTACCTTATTAACGACTTATATTCTATCACTAACAACTGTTGCCAAAAATGGAGTCGTTATTATTACCGACAGTAATAAATGTCGTACTTTTACAACAAATTAATATGTCGTTCTTTATAAAAATACGACGCTTATAAATGTTGCGCTTTCTGTCGTTTCAAGGAGACAAAAGTCGTTTAATTTTAACATAAACCACAAGTATATATGTCATTATTTTTGTCGTTTCATGGGGAAAACGCCATTTTAAATTAACCATACACGACAAACATATATGTTGTTTGTAAGAAAAATAATTACCCTGTCAAAATTTTGGACTAGATGGATTTAAACTATCAACCCCTTAATTTTTGAGCGCTCTATCCATTTAGAGCTCGTAGGCAATAAAAAATTCAAATCATACAAAAGCTAATCACCATAATAAGTTTAAATAATACACAATTTCAAACAAGTCTATTGCAAAGTTCATTTTCAAGAATCCATAGAAAACTAAACGAAATAAACTATAGATAGCTAAAAAGATACCTCTGTCTTACAATTTTAGACTCGAAGGTCAAGAGAAAAATCTGTCAGCCCTCAATAATGTAAAGGCTTTCTTACTCCTTCCTTGGGGAACTATAACCATTAAAGGACAAATCCATTTGGAATATGAAAACATAAGCCTTCTGAATACATTCAAGTTGGAAAATAACTAAGAAGACTAATATTGGAGTTCGAAGGATTTACAAAAATGCAAGTTGAGACATGAGTATGCGTTTGTGTATATGTGTGTGTGTGTGTGAGAGAGAGGGAGAGAGAGAGTTTGTAAAATCTGTACAAGAGATCTCTCAGTAGCCCAGCAGGAATTGGATAGCAAGCTACCTTAATGACCAGACAAGTACAGAATTTCTCACCAAAGCAAAAGTTGTAATGTATTCCCACATGTTATGATTCCTGGTTGTATAAAGCAATAAATAGACTTGCCTACATCATCGCTACACATACACCTTTTCATAATTACGATCATCACTCGTGCATACCAATTACTAATCATGTATTTTCACCAAGCATTTTGGTAGAGGTGAAAACTAAACCATGACTGAGCATGGCAGTACCAAGCCATTATCACCTGAAAATTATATAAAATCAACAAAATATTTTAGTGAGCTCAAATTTGAAAGGATGAAAAATATATTAGAATGACGGGTAAATACCGATCTCAGACAAGTTAAGGTACTCTTCACGACCAGTCAAGGACTTGGATTTTCGTTAATTAATCGATATACTACACAAATAAAAACTGATCTCATACTATATGTCGCTGATCTAATTCTATCATCCCAAATAATAGTAATAACGTGTAAAATATATCCCTGATCTAATTCTAGTATGCCAAATAATTGCAATAACGGGGAAAAACAAACCAAGATACCTAATCCATGTCTTTTTCCAAATTGCTGCTATCTCTAAAACCATGGTAGGCAAATTTGATTGTGCCATTGAGTCCGCTTCAACTATCTGGACATTAAAAATTAAAACATAATTGTGTCGTCAAATACTAAAATGACCAAAACATACCGTACCAACATTTAGCAGCACAGGTCAACCCATAGTTAGCTGGGCTTAGGAATGGCAAATACTATGCAATTTTTCACAACAATTTAGTTCCTTCCTTAATCCCACTAATATTAAGATATTTTGGGAATATAAAATATGCTTGTGACAAGGAAAGTAACGTACATGAAGCATAAATAGTTTGCCAAACAAATTCATTGGTGCATGTTGTAGACGATTACATAGAATCTATAATTAGAGAACGTGAAGGCATGGTTATTAGTACAAATCAAATTTATTGAAGTTGTTACATGTTAAGAAAATCCATACAAGTAAAGTATTTACATAATAGTAATGCTTTAAATACTAGAGGATTAATCAGGGTTCATGTTCAAAAGTTCAAAGTAAAATGCCTTTCCGACAAGCTTAATTGAAATAATTGAGAATCCACTCCATGGTTTGCTTGGATGTTTTGAGACCAACGTTTTAAGATTTCATGGATCTAATAATGTTTATAAATCTAAAACTTCATCCACTCCATGGTTTTTTAATCAAAACATTGATATTGAGTGAGAACCTACTTTAGTAAATCATATCTGCCCATGAATAATATCGTAAAATAAATAAAGAAATGCTAACTGAACCACAACTTGGCAATTAATCTTTACGAGGGTGGGCAAGTTAAGAGGATTTAAGCAGCTTCATGTAATCCTAGAAATTTCCATCGAACAATATCGATTTTGCCTTTTAAAACAGCCCACAACTCACCAACACTAATAGCTCATTGTGACTTGCCATAATCACACTTCCTTGGAAAGGAATGGGACTTCACAACATCCTAATCGAGATTACATAGCCCATCAAGTAAACTAATGTGCGGTTTCTCGAATATTTTAAGATCTCCTAGTTGAGGATGAGAAATGTCTAGCTAAGAATCGAGATTTTTACAGCCGATAGATAGACATAACTAGTTTTAGGGTTTTCTGAATGAGAGGTAGAGCAAAAGAGAGAGAGATACTCCTAAAGGAGTGTTTTATGATTTATGTTTTTAAGAGGTTATTTTAAATATGACAAAAACAAATGTCGCAAACTATTTGAAGGTCGACTAGTATTTGTGTCATAAACTGAGATGATATTTTCAAGAAAATATGACACATATATTCCTTTACATCAGATATATATGTAAAAAAGTTATTGGTTTTACAACAGCTAGAATTGTTGCTAATGGTCGGGCAAAAATGTCGCTAATAATTATTTTTCACGTAGTGTGTGTTTGAAGTGCAGTACTTTATGATAGGTGGAAGCGATTGCTTGTATGTGGCGAATCCAACAGCAGCCCATAATCCTGAGATAGCGAGATTTGGTATTGATGACGCTGAAGACAATGTCGATTGTGGTTAGTTCTACGGTAATGGTAAGATTATCTTGCTTACTCGCTCTTCTTTGAAACCATTAAATCCACTGATATTGGTGTTCCTCAGAATAACTTGATTGGCCAATCCCATCTGGACGATTGTGCTCTGAAAGATAATCTCAATACCGCTTCCAGTATCGATCATCATTATACTCATGGCAAACTTCTTCATCTTGAGAATTATGACTAATGTATCATGATGTAGACATTTTGCATGACTAATGTCGCAATCTTCGAATAAGATCTCGAGCCGACAATTGCTCGACTTAAGTAGAAGCTTGGCTTCTTTATCTTGTGGTGTGAGATCGCAATATTAAGATAGTCTCCTACGCTTGAATCTACAAGATTTGTTGATCTGATAAATTTTGATCATGTTACTGCGGTACATATGGTAGAGATGTTTCTCCTTAGCTTGATCTTTGACCTGGACTACTTTGGGCAACTTCTAATAGGTGTCATCCTTGTATGAATCCAGGTCGATAATATATTCGTACATCCGTCCCTCCTTGAAAATAAATTCCAGCAACCTCTGTAAATCATAGCAGTTGTTAGAAGAATGATTACTTACCTTGTAATGCATGATGTACGAGCGACTTTCGATTGGCTCCATTAGTTGAGAGGGATGGAATAACTTCTCCATTAATAGGATTAGAAAAATTATTGTGATTCATACATTCATCTTCAAGAAGACAGTTTAGTTAATGTGCCGCCTTTCTAACGATTGCTAGTATTGTTACCCTTAGAATGCTTTTGATCACCCAGAGCTTCTTTTGGTTTAGTGTTTCGATCTATAGCTGGATCTTTCGTGGTTGGGATAGATTTAGATGATTTATTCCTTTTGGATATTATCATTTCCTGGTTAACATATCCATTGACCTTGGTGATCATATCCTCCAAGGTCGTAGGTTTATTGAGGAAGAGGTGCTCTTTAGCTTTGCAGTCGAGCTGGAGCGCATTGGTGAAAGCAGTAGCAGTTATTTTTAATCGAGATTGTCTACTTTACGTGCAAGCTCCAAAAACTTCTTTACAAAAGCCTCGAGCTTCTTTCGGTATGATTATTTATGACTAATAAGAGAATATAAATTCTCCTCTTTCTCTCTGTTCAAAGCATACATCTTGATGAATTATTTATGTAGCTGATAGAATGTGAGTATAGAATCTTCAGGTAAAGAGTGAACCCACCGGATTGGTTCTTCCAGTAAACTTATTGTGAACAGACGGCATAGGATGTGGTTGATATTATTGTTCAATCTAAATGAATCACGATATTGTTGGATGTGCTCCTTTGGATCGGTGCCCTTGTATTTACAAATTTTTGGAGTATGGAAACCATTCAGTATTTCTATATCGAATAGTTCTTTGGCAATTGGACTTCCTGTAATTTTGTAAGGTCATCTGTAGTGCTTGGAACTTGCGCTTCAATCAACTCCTTGATGCGCCTTTCCATATGTTCTTGTGTGGCTTATTGACGTGTTGCTTGAGTAACTCGCCGAGGAGGTTAAGGATTATGAGTACAGGTACCGTCACTTAAATGATTATATGCTAGAATTCGAGGTTAGGGTTACTATTCTTCTTCCTGAGGCTTGGAAAGTTGACGACTTCTGCTAATTTTAGACTGAACTTTACCACCCAAATAAATGGATGATTGTTGTTTGTGCTAAATATTTCTAGAAATAGCTTTGCTAGTGGCCCCTCAAGGTCCCAATATGTCCCATGCTGAAACCCGGGAGGTCTCTAATACTTAATCACAATCTTTGATTTGAGGAACCTATTGAGTATCCTAGAAAGCTTATAATAAAGTCTGCATGGTTGTCATTTGATCTTTGTGTCGTTTAAACGCTATCAAACGAGCTCGCTAATCAGCTTCGAGCTCCATTTCACAGAGATCTCAGTCAAGAGTTAACCAACGTTCGAGCTCATTACATTTCTCCGTTTAGGCGTAGAGATTTGCCTGTAGTTTTGTAAGTTTCCCCGACTCAACTGAAAGGTCGAGCTAGATTCTTGCTGTTGGTCATCTGGAAGTGACCATGATTGGAGATTGATAGTATAGTGAATGTATGCCTTATGACATTGTAGAAATGTTTTCTTTGCTACAGACAGTGCCAAATGTAATGGTCTAGTTCCGTAAGCTCGTTATGGCTCCGATTTAGCTCTTATACCAATGTTCCTGTTACAAAAACTAATGTAAAGCTAGAAATGACATAGGTTATTTAGTGTAAAAATCCTTTAAATAGGCAAGAAACCATAACCTCAAGTTGAGGGTTTTATTAACAGTAACATTTATTACTTGAGGCTGATATCTTATTACAAGTGATCTCTGAAACTATAAATACTTGACCTTGTAAATAAAGAATTTTGTAGTTGAGAATCTAGAAAATATGGTTTTCTTGGAGATTTCTCGCATATTTTTTAGATCCTCATCTCTTTTGGAGCTTTTTTTTATATAGGCCTTGTTCGCCGTTTGTTATCGTGCTGAAGCAAGTTCTTCGAACAATGAGGGAAGTGGCAGTTGATAGAGTACCTGATGAGTTCACGAGAGACAGGTGCCTTTGACTTGTTCATTTTTTTTTGTGCGCGACCCACGTTCTTCATCAGTTCGTGATGTAGGTGTCAATGCTTATTGTTTATGTAACGTGTAAAATGGGTGAGTCTGATATAGAGGTAGTTCAAATTGAAAGTAATTCGAATTGGGTTAGATCAAGGGATAGGTCCCTAAATAGTGGTACTTGAGCTAGGTTACTTTGAAGAACTGAACTAATTAAAGGATATAAACTAGATACAACTAATCAATTTTAGAAATGGAATCAGAATATTTTGTGCAACCCTCTATCCCCGCTCTGATGGTCATTACAACCATTGGAGTATGTTAATGGAGAATTTCCTAAGATCCAAAGTATTTTGGGGTCATGGGGAAACTGGTATCTCTGAACCTATGTCAGACGAGGCGCTAAGAGCATTGACGAATGCTCAAAGAACTAAGTTGGAGGAGCATAGTTTTAAGCATTTTAAGGCAAAAAATTATCTTCTCAAACCGATTGATTGATCAATATTGGAAATGATTCTCTCAAAAGATACCTCAAAACAGATTTGTGATTCAATGAAACAAAAGTATCAAGGAACGACGAAGGTAAAACATACAAAGCTTCAAGCACTTTGTATTGAATTTGAGACTCTATATATACAAGAAGGAGAGTCTATCAATGATTAATTTTCTTGAATGATGACGATTGCCAACGAAATGCGAACCCATGTTGGGAAGATGGGGTATATCGTCATAATCGAAAAAGTTCTACGATTGATGATATCGAAGTTTGATTATGTATTTTGTTTGATCGAAGAATTGAAGGATCTGGATGCACTATTAATCGATGAATTTATGAGATCTTTATTGATTCATGAGCAACAAATCAATAAGCATGAAGTGGTTGTGGTGGAGCAAGATCTGCAATTGCAGTTCATAGTTAATAATCCTTTTCTCATAAGGGCAGCCGATCCGGCCGTAGAAAGAGACGAGGTACTCGAAACAACCGTTATACAAATTCTAAGTCAGAAGTTCATCATTACGGTCATAGTTTGAGGGGAAGAGGCAGAGGAAGCGCTTATAACCAAAGAGGATTTCAAGAGCAAAAGATTTTAGTTAAATCCCATATCAAATGCTTTGGATGTAAAATGTTTGGGTATTATCGCTCAGAGTACCGAGCAAACCCTTACCCAGAATGAAGTAAAAGATCAAATTCTGCAGAGAACAACGAAGAATTATCTCTTCTTTTGGTTTGTAAAAAAGAAGAGGAAACTCATCAATTTTTTTGGTATTTGGATACCAGAGCTAGTAACCACATGTGCAGATGCAAAAAAATCTTCAACGATTTAGATGAATCATTTTGATGTTTTATAACATTCAGAGATTACTCAACTATTTTTGTCATGGGGAATGGCAACTACTGAAAATTCTTAACAGTCCATCTCTATCATGTTTTTTTTTCCAGGTTTGAGAAGCAATCTTATAAGTGTGGGGCAGCTCCAGGTGAAAGGTTATGTTATTATCATCAAGAATGGGGTATGTCGGATAGAAGATCCAGAGAAAAGCTTGCTTATAGGGTTTGTATGAATCCAATTCGTATATATGTTTCCCTTAAATATCCGAACTGTTGTGCCTTCACATTTCTCAAGTATGGTTTAAAAGTCATCTTGTCTATGGATGTTACGCTATGGTTAATTGAATTTCACAAATTTAATGCTTCTTCAACAAAAGAATATGGAGAAGGGACTTCTACAAATTTATCAACATAAGGGAATGTGTGAAGATTGTGTTATTAGCAAACAAAACCGTCTTCCATTTCTAGCAAGCAAAGTGTTGCGGGCGAAAGCGCCTCTTGCATTAATTCATACTGACATATGTGGTCCAATTGATCCATGATCAAATGGTGATAAAAGATATTTCATAACCTTTATCGATGATTATAGTCGTAAAGCGTGGGTTTATTCCTTGCATGAAAAATCAGAAGCCTTTAGTACCTTTAAAGTTTTTAAGATGCATATTGAGAAAGAAACTAGATTTGTTATAAAGGCCCTCCATTCCGATCATGGCGGTAAATACAATTCGTAGGAATTCATAAGTTTTTTTCCATCTCATGGCATCAAAAGGCAATTAACTGGAACTTATACTCGGCAACAAAAGGGTGTTGTAGAGCGAAAAAATTGTACTATTTTGAACATGGTACAGAGCATGTTGGGTACTTCCTGCATTCCAAAATGATTTTTGCCTGAGGTTGTCTTGTGGAGTATTCATATTCTCAATCAAAGTCCAACTTTAGTTATTCGTAATATGACACCTGAAAAAGCATGGAGCGTAACTATGCCTAGTGTTGCTCATTTAAGAACTTTTGGATGCCTAGCCTGTGAACATATTCCTAATCAGAAGTGGAAAAAACTCAACAATAAGTGAGTGAATTACATTTTTATCGACTTAGTCATTACTCAAAGGCATATAAGCAATATAACCCCGTGATTGAAAAGATTATCATCAGTCGTGACATGGTCTTCGATGAAGAGAAGACTTGGTCATGGAATGTTCATTCTTTAGAACAGTCCATTCATGTTCTAATTGGTGATGCCCATAATGAAAGGTCTTTCCCAGTTCCAGTTAGCACATCCACACCAGTCATTTCTACTCCACAACAAACAGTATCATCTGAGGAGCAATCTAAAAATACCACCACATCTAATCTTGCACGAACCAAGGCCAGACAACCATGGATGAATGATTATTCGGTTCCACGGATCGATAATGATGATGATCTTATTACTAATCATGCCTTGTTTACAAATTACGATACGGTTTCCTTTACAGACGTGGTTTAAGCACCCCAATGGCAGTCAGCCATGGATTCAGAGAACCATTTGATTGAAAAAAATAATATTTAGGAATTGTTCGATCTTTTCGAAGGTCTAGATCAATCGGTGTCAAATAGGTCTACAAAACGAAGCTAAATTCAGATGGAAGAGTTGATAAGTATAAGGCACGTCTCGTCACCAAAGGTTTCAATCAAAAGTTTTGGGTAGATTACAGCGAAGCTTTTCTCCAGTGGCACACCATGATACTATTCGATTAATCCTTATAATGGCAGCGCACAATTCATGGCCTCTTTTTTAGTTAGATGTAAATCTTTCTTTCTCCATGGCAATTTGGAGGAAGAAGTGTACGTTGATCAGCCTCCAGGTTATGTGTGCAAAGGAAATGAGCACAAAGTTTTCAGGCTACGGAATGCTCTACATGGACATAAGCAAGCACCGCGCACTTTTTACATTCGAATTGATGCTTACTTCTTAAATTCAGGCTTCCAATGGTGTCCCTATGAGCCTACATTGTTCATTAAATCTGAATCCAATGGTAAGATTTTGATTGTATGCCTATATGTAGATGATTTGATCTACACCGGTAATGATGATGATATGTTTGCTGATTTCAAATGCTTGATAATGGCTGAGTTCGATATGACTGATCTTGGGAAGTTGTATGACTTCCTTGGCATCAAAGTAGTTCAAACATTAGGTGGTATTTGCATATCACAGCACATGTATGCTCGAGATGTTTTAGCGAGGTTTCAGATGATGAATTGCAACCCCGTCAGTACCCTATTTGACATTGGCTTTAAGCTTATGAGGGATCCAAGAGGAATGCCTGCTAATAGCACCATATAGAAGCAGATTGTTGGGAGTTTAATGTATTTGACGCCAACTCAACCTGATATGATGTATGCAGTTAGTTTGACCAACAGATATATGGAAAACAGTAAAGAGATGCACCTACTCGATGTCAAACACATTCACCGTTATTTTCACGGTATGGAAGATTTTGGTATATTGTATAAGAAGGGAGAACAAACTGGTTTCATGGGTTTTACGGATATCGATTATGGCGGTGATCTCTAAGATAGAAAAAGTATGTAAGGCTATGCTTTTTTGCTTGGATTTGGGGTAATTTGTGGACTTCAAAGAAGCAACAAATTATCATTCTATCAACCACCGAAGTTGAGCACATAGTTGCTGCGTCCGGTGCCTGTCACGCCATATGGTTGTAGAAATTAATTAAATAGTTACATTTTTCTCAATATGGTATCACTACACTTTACTGTGACAATAGTACTACCATCAAATTTTTTGAGAAACTAGTTCTCTATGCACGTATTAAGCACATCGATGTCTATTATCATTTTTATGTGACTTAGTAAACGATGGAGTTATTTAGCTGAAGTAATACAAAAGTGAAGATCAGCTTGCCGATATCATGACTAAGCCGCTCAAATTGCCTATATTCATGAAGCTTCGGGAGTTCCTTGCAGTGGCAGATCTACATATAGCTCAGGGTGGGAAGTTGCCCACCCTAAAATTCTTGGTATTTGATTACTGCAGGTACAAATTTGTTTATATTTACCCATCTACATAACAATTCTCCACTTTGCCCAGCCTCATTTTTCATAAAGACCACACAATCAACCATTTACCTCCTCCTAACTTTAAAAGATTATGACCATTTAAGTAATTTTGTTTACCCAAGTAAACAACTCAGTGGACAACATCAACTCTCAGTGGACAACCATTTACCTCTTCTATTTTTCTTTTTATTCTCAAACACATAAACCTCTCACCTTTCTCCCTCTCACAAATCAGTTTTGTTTGATCCATGAAATAATTAAATTTTCAACAACCAAAAAATGATCTAAGAAGCTTGAGTAAGGTTGTGACCCTTAAAAATATACAAGTTTTGGTTGTTTGAGCCTGATTTTCGAGTATTCAAAGAAAATGCCCAAATTTTTTTTTCTCGGGGATCCCACCCTGAACCCATAATACCCTTCCTTTGCCCACCTTGGATGAAAATTTTGGATCCGCCATTGGTTCCTTGGTATGTGTTCTGAAGTTACGGCGATTAAAGGAGGCTGAAGTCATTGTGTAATCATAATGCTAGCATACCATTCAGTTTAAGAGAGGATGTTGGAATTTAACACCGTTATTTTATTTAGTCTAAGTGTTGAGTTTTGATTTAGTCTAAATCCTGAACTACTCCAGATAAGAGGTCTTTATGGCCTCTAGCAAAATACCCACTCAAAGTACGGTTGTCGAATTGTAGCACGGATGAGTGAAATCAAATCCACAGGGAGGTTTGGGAAAGTAAAAACTTTCTAGGCTTAATAAGGTTTTATAAGAAATAAATCTAAAAATATGAAATAACAAGAACAATTAGCAAGAAAATAGCTATGACCAGAAGTCGGACCAACCAAAGCAATAATAGTAATTATGTAGATTTACTAGGCGGATTATTCATATCAAAAATCCCGGGTATGGAATGTTCGGTGCAAATGCCAATCCTAGATCCATGGTTAGGCATCAAAGGTTTGGTCAAATTAGGTTTTACTTGATCCGATGTACAAGAGGAATTCTTCTAACTATGGTTAAGCTTGGTCGAATTTCTCCTACGAGGATTTTAGCTAAGTAGTCTAAATTCACATACTATCTATGGTTAAGCCCAGAATTAGATTATACCTATTTTAGAAGATTATAAAAGAGAACTAATCCTTGAACTTCAACATAACTATTGCTACTCGGGTAAGGGCTTTTTTCTAGTCATAGCTCGAAATGATTAGCCTTCTATCATTTCCAAGGTCATTGTATGAACTTGATAACTCTTTATAAAAGAAAATAAAAGAGAGAGGAGACAATTAACTAAAACTTATGACTTTATTTCTTCTAAACTTGCTCTAATATGAGATGCCCAATTACAATTGGGGGAGGGTTCCTTTTATAGGAGAAGGAACCCAAATTTAGAAATTATACATTAAATTTTAACAAATATTTTTACAATAATATCTTATAATTTTGTAACCAATCACCTAAGATTCTAGCATATATATTCCCTTAAGTGAAGTAGAGATCTTTCTTCATGGAAACTCTTGTATATATCCTCAATATAAAATATCTTCAAGGATCTTGGATGCAATATATTTTTTGATCTTATTCTCCAAATATATTTGTGTATATATTTCTTCAATCTTGATATCAAATATATTGTGTCTTTGACTTTTTGTGCTATGAACTGCTGGAGACACTTTTACTTGACTTTAAGAGCTTCGTTTCAAATATCCATCTCCAATAGTTGGAATTTAACAAACATACATAAGTACACAAAATTAAATATAATTGATGACTAAATTACATGTTTGGCTATATTAAAAATATCATAATTTCGCATTCACCAACTCTGTAGGAGTGAGCTTCTTGATCGATTATAAGCCGACGTCTTAAAAGACCTGCAAACATACGGTGTACTATTAAGTATAAGAGAAAGCGGGGCCGTATCCCAAGAGACTTATAGGTGCGAATTAGCTTCGAGTTATTAATTATATCCAATAAGAATGAGTTTTGGGTTTTAATAAATGATGAAATTAAAATAAAATACAAACGAGAAAAGATGTTGATACGATTGGAGAAGAAACCAAGGCACGATTCCACTCCATCTGTTGTAACCTTGAGATAGTGTACCTAGTTAGAGTATTCATGAATTCCCAGATCGAATATCTTTGGTCAGGTATATGTAATACATCATGAGATAAAATAATTATTGATTGGGAACTACCCATAAACCAATTTACTCAACCATGGTCCGGTTGATAAACATGGATTATGTTCTCTTCTCTATATTCCTAACCTATCTTGTTATGGTCAAACAATGTGGTTAGTTAGATTCCTTATTCCTTCTAATATTAGCTATGGTCAAGCATGGGACGAAGGAATTCGAATATGCATTATGCCGAGATAAAAAGAATGCAATTATTGTAGCTAAACTACACAATCTACACAAAGGCTAAATTGGATGGAGCTTCCTCTAGCCTTGACTAAGAGGTTTAGCTGCTCAACCCTTTGATCATTGCCATAATACTATAAATACAATAAGAGGAAAAGACAAGAAGAAGAGATGGACAAAAATTGTATTGCTTATTGAACCTTGATATTTACACTCTCCAAGTTATTCTCCCATGGGTGGGATTCCCCTCTTATTTATAGAGTATCGGAGGGTTTTCAAAATATCACATAAATGTGAAATCCCCTAATCAATGCCTTAGACCATGCATTACAACTCATGAGAATAATCTCTATATTTAATTCTCTTTAATGGGCTTCTATGGGCCTTTGGTTGACAACTTCAAATGAGAATCATTGTTGGAATGCATCAAACTTGTTCTTTGTTGAAAACCGGAAAAAGTGTACAACTTGTTTATCATGTGTCTGCTTTTTATAAATACAAACATACATACTATTAGTATCACATTTATTTAATAAATGACTAGGTAAATACAAATTTAGAAGTTGTACACGTAAATATTACGTGTCTATCAAATACCCCCAAACTTATATTTTGCTAGTCCTTGAGCAGAAGTAAACCAAAGCCATTTTCGCAAGTCACGCGATTGCATTTAAACCTACAGGTTCCATTGGTGGATCAGTATTGTCTCGTGAGGGTTTACAGTGATTGTACCCAAAAAAATTAAAATGACACTTTGGCAATTCTAGATTATGAATAACTTATTTCCTGTCAACTTATCCTTATTTTGTTTAACATGAAAATATTATGACAAAATATTCCTTAAAACTCAATATTTCCCAAGTGTACCATAAAATAAAATTTTCAAAATCTAAAACTTGATATACTACCGCATGCTTAGAAAAAGATTCAAATATGTTCTTTAGCTATATCTCATTGTAGTGAAGATATAGTGTTACAATACAATACATTATATAAAATAGTTGAGTAAGTGTTTGGTAGTCTAGTACTTATTGGAATAAATTTATCGGTAGCTCGACAAGTGCCTTAGTAAATTTGTCTTCCTGGTATTCTTTTTTATATTTTACGTGCCCCTTTTTTATCATTCATGGTTTCCTAGTGAAGCCACCTTAACAAGGAGTTTCAGTCGACAATCCCCATGAGTTGGGTAAGGTTACCAGGGTATGGAGCCCCTTCTTGACCTAAACCAAGGATTCTCACAAGTAACACTTTTCATGCTCCCTACACATAGTTCATGGTCATACTCGAGATTGGTGATAAATTTTCCTCTTTTAGATCTTAATCATGCGTGTATGCCTTGGAGCGTGAAAGTTTTAGATTAAATTTGGCTTTTCTTTTATACTTTTAGGAATAAACTTATTCTTAGGCAGTTGTCTCCCTTAAAGCGAATTATTCCAAGAATAAATGCCAAATTTTATATATTCTGGTTAAAAGCTCTATTAAAGTTATTAGTATTATAACAATAGTGAAGTGGAAGTTTTAAAAATATACCAAGAACAATTTGAGTTTTTCACTGATCACAAGGTAGTACATCAAGTTTAAGAACACGATAAATAAATACTCTAGTGTACACTTGGTAAAAATCAAAGTTTTTTTGGGTTTTCCACTCAGCATATCGTTTTGCCTAAATAAAATTAGTCTAAGTGCTTAAAATTTGCCCAAAATATATCATAAATTGCCAAATACTCATTATCATACTCTTCATCAAAAAGGATATAAAATGAAGTTTTTCTACCCCCCAAACATAAATAAAATATTGTCCTCAATGTTTGAGGGCAAAATTTAATACTTAGAATGGGAAATAAAAACTGAAAGTTCTCACCTAAATGTGTCTTGGGTTGCCTCCTAAGAAACGCTGAGTTTTACCTTCATCAGCCAGACGAATGTACCCCCAAACTTGAATCTCATGATATTAGCCTAAAGGGGTACAAAGTACAATAATTGATGAATTATCCAGGTTGTAAGTTCTCCTTAAATAACCAAGGAATACCAAAATTTTCCTTATCCTTGAATAACTTGATAATTGAAAAATAGTGGTTCTCCTTATTTGTACCTAAGTGTATTGATGCAATCATGATACATAAAAATAACTCCGAGTCTAATCCCCTAGGATAAAGATTTTCCTTATTTAATTTATGGGGAATCTCACTCATAGACTCTCTCTCTCTCTCTCTATCAATCAACTCTTACTCACTCACTTCGACAACTCGTCGACATTTACACTCTCCCTCAGTCAATATCTTTCTTTTTTAGTCACTCTCTCACTCCGTTACTCTTTACCTGTCGGTAATTCTAAACCACTGAGGGCTGTCATCATACACCAGATTTGGGAGCTGCAAATTTGAGCATTGTCATCATACACGTGATCTTCATTGACTAGGTAATTGAATGCATTCCCCTCAAAGGATCAGTATTCCATCATCTTGTGTTTTTATTTTATTTTTTAAATTTCCCGCAAAATCCGTTATGCCTTTTTTTGATTGTTTCTTATACTAAATTTTCAATAAATTTTCCCCAAATTTTAGGATTTAAGCAGAACATCGACAAATTACCCACTCTATATTGAGTGAATTGTTTAAAAAATTGCCAATGTCTGATGAATCGATAATAATTACTATTATTTTGAGGAAATAATTGTCGAATCAGTTAAAATTGTCAAAATATTATCGATACATTTGATGTTAGACAATTTAAAATTGATATGCATCAAAATATTGTCAATATATTTGATGTTCGGTAATTTTACTTTGTCGATTATCTTAAAATCGACAATTTCATGGAAATATTTATCGATTATATATTTCATCGACAATATTGCAATGCTTAATTGTCGATTTTTTGATTGGTAGACAATTTTTTAGCTTTAAAATTTTCAGTGTTTAAAATGATTGAATACCTTTCTCAGTTCCTAATTTAAGTTTCTTATAGTTAACTCATCATACTTTTGCACAGATTTGAGTTTCTAAGGGAGAAGATTCCCCTACACACCATTTTAGATATACACCAACTGCACTCTCTCTAAACCACACCTATCTGATGTAGTAGCTCAATCCCTTTTTTATGGGGGAAAAATTGGTGACGTGGACAAATTTTTAAAAAAAACTTCTCTCCTCACATCCTCACAGTGACTCACTTGTAACTCACTCGAAACTCACTCTCTCTCTCTCTCTCTATCGATCAACTCTTACTCACTCACTCTAACAACTCGCTGACATTCACTCTCTCCCTCAGTCAATATCTCTCCCTATCAGTTACTTTTTCTCTCTCTCAGTTACACTTTATCTGCCGGTGATTCTAAACCTCGAAGGACTTTCATATCATAAACCGGATTTGGGAGCTATAAATTTGAATACTTTCATCATAAATGTGATATTCATTGACCAGGTAATCTATTGCATTCCCTTCAAAGGATCAGTATTCCATCACCTTCTTTTTTATTTTTTGTTTAAAATTTCCAACGCAATCCGTAACGCCTTTCTTTGTTTATTTCTTATACCAAATTTTTAACGAATTTCTCCAAATTTTAGGATTTAAGCAGAGCACCGACAAATTGCCCACTCTATATTGGGTGAAACGTTTGAAATTTTTTTGATGTCTGATGAATCGACAATAATTACTATTATTTTGAGGAAATGATTGTCGAATCTGTTAAAATTGTCAAAATATTATCGATAAATTTGATGTCCGACAATTTGAAATTGATATGTATCAAAATATTGTTGATATATTTGATGTTCGACAATTTACGTTGTCCATTATCTTAAAATCGATAATTTCTTTGAAATATTCGTCGATTACATATTTCACCGACAATATTGCAATACTTAATTGTCGATTTTTATATTGGTCGACAAATTTTTACCTTTAAAATTTTTAGTGTTTAAAATGATTAAATGCCTTTCTCAGTGCCTAATTTGAGTTTCTTAAGAAAGATGGCCCCAAAGAAGAATGTCCTAGAGAAGATACACCCAAGAGTCTCGCATCGAATGAGGCTAGTTGAAGAGCAAGATGATCCCTTGCATCCAAATTTTAATCCACCTCCTTGCATGCCTGCCAAATGGAGCAAAACTGATTCTAGTAGGGCAGAAGAAAGTTGGAGTGTCCATCAGGTGGCAGTGACACCTAAAGAAATTTAGGATGTCAAAAGTCCTTCTACAAGTGGAGGCGATTCCCCAGCAACTGTTTATAGTATAGATTTTTTCTATCTAAATGCACCAGTTCCTGTGAGCGATACTCCACAATATGAACCTTTCCTAAACCCTGCAGTTAAAGAACAAGAACAAGGTACGAGAACCCCTGATGAAGAAGGTATCTAGAATGATAACAACAATGACTCAATTGAGCCAGAAGCAAACGAATGTGGCCCTATGAACGCCTATTTGTTGACGAGCTTCCAGACACACAGAGCGAAAGCTCTAGCTCTTTAAGTGGTACTATTTTAGTAGTCAATTATTATAGTCTTGATCCTAATTCTAGCAATGTTCCCTTGTTTTATTTAGACAATAATTTCATTGATTATATTATATTATATTATATTTACAGGACCCCCGCTATCTACGGGTGCTTCACCACAATTCTACTTAGGATATTGGTAGGGAGGTGGGGAAGGTCCAGAGTTTGGTGAATTTGCAAGGGCTTGGCAGAATTGGAGCCATTTCATACATATACTACAACGCATCATTGATTATAGCTTTCGCCGAGCATTAGCATCCAAAGTCTAACAATTTTCATTTCAAAAGGGGCGAGATTACTATCATGTTGGAAGATGTGTGCAGATTAATTAGGTTGAGGGTTGGCAGTGAATTGACAGTTGTTCCTGGGAAGTGGGGAGCAACTAATGTCAAACAAGTTTTTAGTGACTGTTTTTACCAAAGCGATCAAGTTTACCTTGATCTCAAGGCTGGAGGTGCAGGGATATCTCTTTCAGTGGTGAAGATGGGCGATTTCTTTACCTACAAGGTTGGAACAAATACAGCAGCAGAGGCATCTTCTTCCTCTGAACCCTCGAGTTGCCTTCTCGGGCAGTTGCCAAAGCATACATATTGTATGTTTAAGGATCCTTTCTTTTCCTTACGAAGAATGAGACTGATGTGTTGCCAAAGTATCTAAATTTCTTTGAGTCCAAGATCTCAGAGATTACATGGTCATGGGGAGCTGCGACCTTGGCATACTTGTAATATAGCTTAGACACTTCTTCTAGAGTTAATGTTAAAGCCCTTGCATGCTGTACTACATTGCCAGAGATAAGTGTATCCATACATTTATTGGTTTCGTTGATGGTCTATTGCTTTCTTTACGTTATAATTGAAGATTTTTTAACTTTTACAATCCTGGATATTCGCACACTTCTCGAAGCTCCCAGGAATTCTAAAACCAAATGATTCCCGTGCTCTTGAATAGTGTACGAGGTGGTCTTGGAGTAGAGCGACAAGCGATTGATCTGGTGAAAAAGCTTTAAAGATATTTAGGGAAGCGCTGGACAACTATAAGCTTGAGGATGTAAGTTCCTTTTAACTTTGTTGGATTAATTCCCCATTATAATAGTATTAATTTCATAGCGAATTATAGTTGGAAATTGTCATAAATTTATAGTTTAAAATTGTCAAAATTTAGAATGTTCAACAATAAATGAGTAAGAAATTGTCGAACATTTCAAATGTTTGATAATTTCATATTTATTAATTGTCGATTACAATATTTGTCGACAATTTCATGTAAGAAATTGTCGAGTATTTAGACGATCGACAATTTCATGTAATATATTGTCGACCATTTGGAAAATTGACAATTTGATAATCATTTATTGACAATTTTATACATAATCAAAACTTTACATTATAACTAATTATCGATCCTCCATACGTCGACAATAATGTTATCTTACTCAGTGAAAATCTATATAAATTTCTTTGCCTTTTCTTTCGTGTTTTAGGTCGTCTAGGACCCGTACTTGGAGAAGAGAGCAGATAGACATGTGTTCAAAAAAGTGGCTAGTTTTACCAGTTTTATTTGTAGCTTTGAAGACATCGAGGCATACTATCGTGAAAGAATACAGCGCCAGTTCAACCGAAGGCAATATGTGCCTAGGAATTCCATTTGTCTTGAGAATAGCAGTTTGCGTTTTGCTGTTTAATTACGCGCATACAAACTGAAGTATGATTGGGCAGATCTATTCTCTGGAGGGAAATGGAAGAACTCTTTAATTACAATAAGGGGGAGAAAAGTATATGATGAAATCCCCCCCCCCCTGTGTTTAAGGATACTTTGAATGGTTCAAAAGAGTTTCATTCACCAAATTTTGCCCTACTGTTGTTAATCTTGACGAAAATGATGATAGAAGGATATTGAGTGATGGTAGTGTTGCTGGTGGTGGTGTTAGGAGTTTTGTTGGTAGTGGTTTTGGGGGTCTTATTGGGGGTGGTGTTGGGTATCCTGTTGGGGGTGGTGTTGGTGGTGGTCTTTCACAATGTGAACATGTGAGTATTGTTGTTATAGTGTTTAACGCTTGGAGTAGTGATAGACACGTAATATTTATGTGTACAACTCCTAAATTTATATCTTCCTAGTCATTTATAAAATAAATGTGACACTAATAGTGTTTTTGTTTGTATTTACTAAAATTGGTCACATGATAAACAAGTTGTACATTTTTCTGGCTTTTTAACGAAGAGCAAGGGTGATGCACTTCAACAATGATTCTCATTTGAAGTTGTTAACCAAAGGCCCATGCATGGAAGCCCATTGAAGAGAATTAGATATAGATGCTATTCTCATGAGTTATAATATCTATGCATGCTTTTAGGCATTGTTTAGAGAATTTTATATTAATGATAATATTTAGTAACCCTTCCTATACTCTATAAATAGGAGGGGAATTCCACCCATGAGGGAGTATCTTGGAGAGGGTAAATTAAAGTTCAATAAGCAATAAAGTTCTTATTCTTCTCTTTTAATTTTATCGTAGTAATAATAATATGGCAATGATCAAAGGGATGAGTAGCTAATCTTCTTAGCCAAGGCTAGAAGAAGCTCCACCCAATGTAGCCTTAGTGTAGATTGTGTTACTTAGTTTGAGTAATTATTTTCTCTTTATCTCAGAATATTGCATATTCGTATTCCTTCATCCTATGCTTGACCATAGCTAGGATTAGGAGGAATAATGAATCTATATAGCCATCTTATTGGATCATAACAAGATAGGTTAGGAACATTGAGAAAATAACATAATCCATACTTATCAACCGGACCATGTTGAGTAAGTTGGTTTATGGGTAGTTCCTAATTACTAAATCTCTTATATCTTTTTCTGTATTTCTTATGCTTGACCAAGGATATGCGATACGGGAACTCGTAATTTACTTTAATTATTTATGCTATCAAAATGGTAATAAAGGGTGGAGTAGAATCGATGCCTTGGTTTCCACTCCAATTTATCTTGTAATTTGTTTTATTTTTATTTTTATTTCAAAACCTACACAAACTCGTTGTTATTGGATAAAACTTGTAGCTCGAAGTATAATTCACACCACAATTCTCTAGGGATACAACCCCGCTTTCTTTTGTACTCAATGGTACACCGTGCGCTTGCGGGTCTTTTAAGACGTCGGTTTATAATTTTTCAAAAAGATATTTTCTTTTAGTAGATGAAAAACTATATAACATATTTATGGATGTGGGGATCGGGGAACTATTGACTCTAACAAACATTTAAAATTTATGTGCCTAAAATCACAACTTATCTCAAGGGACTCATCCTGACCATTAACGTGGATATTCATTTGCTTAGGGGCATGGCCAAGTTGAAACATATATTCATATGCAAATGATTGTACCATTTCACGAATATCGAGATCATTAGAGTCCTCAAAATAATTTAAACATTCATTAATAGAAATACAATAAGATTTATCTCCGTACAAGTCCTAAAAATCATTTATGGTCATGGTACCCCCATTAGGCTCACAAAATGGAGATGTAGGCGTAGGTATAGATATGGATGGTGAATGAGTAACCAAAACAAAATCAGCCCCAAATAATAGTGTATATCCTGTAAAGAAGGGCCGTCCACCCACTGGTTTTCAACATTGCAATTTGCGTCAGGTGGACGCTGCTCAAGGCAAGGCTGAGGTGACTCATAAGGAGACTGAGAAGGAAATGACAAGTTGAGAACATCTGCAATAGGTTCGATAATTTCTAATTTCTTGACTTTGGTACAAATATCATCATCTACAATTGCCTCGCAAATTACCGTATAATGAGATGGTGATTCCATATATTCATATTTTATCTCGTCATCATCATCATCAGAAAAATCATTTGAGGAGAGGGAAAAATATTCAGTCTTGATCATAGTTTTCTCAAAACAATTTATTGGGTTAACAAATGAAATGATGGATGGTGACATCGATAGTTAAATTTGGAGGGCTTCTTCATGATCTTCTTGTGACATAGGATCGTCGACCTTAAAATATTCATCTTCTAAATCTGCCTCACAATATGGTATCCATTCACCCCACGGAGAAAACATTCCTTGATTACGCTTGAATTCATCCATTTCTAAATCACAAGGGGATTTAACTTCGGATTGTTCTTCTTTATTGCTTAGATATTTTTTATACTCTATTTCACTCCACGTAGTTGACAACTGAGTTATCTCAGTCTCTAATCTAGAGATAGATTGGGTTGCAGAAGTTTGATTCACTAATGTCTGTTGCTGGAATTGTATCATTTGTTGCTGAAATTACAACGCCTGTTTTTAACTTCCATTGATTGTTTTATGAAGAGAGCAAGGGTATCTTCCAAAGAAGGTTTGGGTGGATCGGATGGGAACTGATTGGATGACTAGACGGAATGATGGGCCTGCATATATGAATAAGATTGGAAAGGTTCCACGTATTGAGAATTTTGGTGATCCCATAAATGAAAATGATTTTGAGGTCGCTGCGGAATGTTGAATTGTGAGCAGTAAGGATTCCAATGTTCTTGAATGTATGACATTTAAAATAAAAGCATCACCCAACGTAATAAACAACCAATCAAACTTAAAATTTAGCACATCAACATATTTTAGAAGTAATAATTAAGTCTCCCCTATATTCTTCAATGTTCAAAATGGGCACGATGGCAAAAGAATTTGGTTCATATACTCCCCTGTGTCACTATGCTAGTACAAACTTAAAGTAGATGTTCAGTTCTCACACCCGAGCGAGTCGTCTTATCGTACGTCAGCACTCGGAATGGTGACGTCGCAAACCTACAACCAGTATTTTGCAGTGCTAGGTTGGGGCCGTGTCTTATGAACCCGTGTTTGTACCCCGGTCCGGTACACCTATCTGTTGGGTGATGAAATCCCGCGGGAATCTTTCTACTCATTTTTATTATCAGTTATTTTCGGGTCCAGGACGTTTAATTTTCGTGTGATACGAATTTCTTCGTATCCTTAATGGGTGGTCCTACTTGTTAGAGAGCATTTTAGGTTATAAAATCCCACAAGCCTCTAATAGTTTTTACCTTTACTAATGTTGGAATGAAAAGAAATTTAAACACGTCAATAGGTCAATCCAACCACAGTAAATATTTTATTAGAGCAGCGTGTATTTGCACAGTCTACACGACTTTATGTTCCTAGTGCCGGGGCAGAGCGGATAGGTACCCCTTCTAGATGTCAAGTTTAGAAAAGTACCAACCTACGAAAACTGTTTCCCGGTGTGGCTGTGGCCGCCTCTTCACTTAGGGGGCGAAAGAAGGAAGTGCCCATTCACTTAGGGGGCACAAGAAAGATGGATTTGATGATGTTTTTAACTTTGCGTATTGTCCGTCTCGTTTCCAACTTTGTGACTATCCTGCAAAATAAGAGAAAAATTATTAGTGAAGTTGCGACAATAATATTAATTCAATTTCCAAGTTTATTGTAGTCTATGATGTCCGGATTTTTAAATGCACATATCTTTCAGCTCGGTTGAGAGAGAGTATTAAATAATATCAATAGGGAAATATAATTTAGAAAGAAAAGACATTTAAGAATGAAGTTTTCTCGAATTTAGCTTCTCTACAGCTCAAAACAAGTAATTAATGAACACGGCGTCCTAACAAATGACTAAACAAAAAAATATGATCTATACCAATTCAGAAAGGGTTTTGAATTATCTAAAACTTTCATAGCAAACCTATTTCCCGACTGCGAAGTATAGATGATCAAAAATGGTAAAACATTCAGGGAAAGACTTCACAGCTATTGTAGTGCCAAGAGATTTTGAGCCAATCACTCAATCACTTTGTTTCCAAATCCAAAAAAAGAAAAAAAAAGAAAAAGAAAAGAAAAACAAGAAAGAAAAAATTAGCTTAAAATCAAATAGCTCAAAAATAAAATGCAACTTTGCAAGTCCCCGGCAACGGTGCCAAAAACTTGATCGATTATAAACCATTAGAGCAGCGTGTATTTGCAGTGAATATTTTTCCCTCTCCTCTAATGATTTTTCTAAGGATGATGATGACGAGATAAAATATAAATATATTGAATCACCATCTCATTATACGATAATTTACGAGGAATTTGTAGATGATGATATTTGTACCAAAGTTAAGAAAATAGAAATTGTCGAACCTGTTGCAGATGTTATCAACTTGCAATTTACTTCTCAGTCTCCATATGTGTCACCTCAGCCTTGCCTTAAGCCGCGTCCACCTGACACAAATTACAATGCTGAAAACCAGTTGGTGGACGACCCTTATTTATAGGATATACCACTATTTTTGGGGGCTGATTCTATTTTGGTTACTCATTAACCAACCATACCAATACCTATGCCTGCATCTCCATTTCATGAGCCTAATGTGGGTACCATGACCATAAATGATTTTGAGGACTTGTACGGAGATAATTCTTGTTGTATTTCTGTTAATGAATGTTTAAATTATTTTGAGAACTCGAATGATCCTGAGATTCATGAAATGGTACAATCATTAGCATCTGAAAATATGTTTCAACTTGGCCATATCCCTAAGCCAATGAATATCCACGTTAATGGTTAGGATGAGTCCCTTGAGATAAGATGTGATTTTAGGCACAGAAATTTTAAATGTTTGTTAGAGTCAATTGTTCCCCGATCCCCACATCCACAAATATGTTATATAGTTTTTCTTCTACTAAAAGAAAACATCTTTTTGAAAAATTAAAATTTTGGGGATGCCTCACGGACTTGCTTTGTCAGAACCACCTATTATTTTTTTTGGAATATCAATGATAACATGGGGGTTTTGAAAATTTTTAAAGAAAATATCTTTCCAGGAAAATCGAGTTTTGAATCTAGTACATTTTCGGGAATGAATGCTTGTATGCCAATCTTCTTATTTACTACAACATGTAGTAATCATATGATTGTATTGGAAATTCTATAGGAAAATATGTTCCCTGGGCATGTATTTGTTATATCTTGGAGAAAATGGTTTTTCTTCATTTGTCTAAGATTTTAAACTTGGAATCCTCAAATGATAGGCAAAGTTTTTAGAAAAAACTTTTCCATAGAGAATTAGTTTTAAACTTTCTTTGGTTTTTACATAATATATCTACCCAATTAAGGGTTAATATTAAGGATCACCAGTCATGTGTTATCTATTTTTTGAAAAAGAATTTGCAACCAGGATAGTACATCACCTTTTCAACTTCGTTCCCTTTCAGTCATATTGAAAATTTTAAGTTTGGGGGTACATTCGTCTGGCTGAAGACAATAAACTTAGCGCTTCTTGGGAGGCAACCCATGACACATTCAGGTGTGAAATTCATGCTTTTATTCATCCATTTTTTTTAATGCTCTCAAACATTGAGGGAAATGTTTCATTTAAGTTTGGGGTAGAAAACAATTTCTTTAAATGCTTTCGGAAGAAAAGTAAAATAATGGCACTTTGACAATTTATGATATATTTTTGACAAATTTCCAAACACTTAAACCGATTTTACCTTGACATAAATATTATAGAAAAACCTAAATTTTAAAATTGTACCAAGTATTCACAAGAATATTTTGGAATATCTTAACATAGATTTATTATCATTTTATTAGCGACTAATTCAAGTTAACTTGGCATATTTTGAAAACGTGCATTTCGCTGTAGTTTTGCAATTAATACCTTCAATTGATTTTTGCTCAGTATAAGGAGACAACTGCCTAAGAATAAGTTCATTCCTAAAAATAAATAATAAGCAAAATGTGTTCTAAAAAGTTTCACGCTGCAAAGTTACTAGCATGATTAAGAGCTGAAAGAAGAAAAAAATTCACCAATCTCTAGTTTGACCATGAACTATGTGAAAGGAGCATAAGAAAATGTTACTTGTGAGAATCCTGAGTCTAGGTCATGATGAGGCACCACACCCTGGCAACCTTCACCAACTGATAGGGATTGTCGACCGAAAACTCCTTGTTACAGAGGCCTCACTAAGAAACAAAGTACTCAAATGAAAAGGCTTACAAAAGAAAAGAAAAAATATAAAATTCTAGGAAGACAAATTGACTAAGGCACTTGTCGAACTGACCGTTGAATTTATTCCAGTGAGAACTAGACTACCAAAAAACTGAGTAAATTATTCTAGAGAACGTATTAAGCAAAATACTTTAATCTCTTTCTAATCTTGAGGTAGGACCTCTAGTTTAAGATAAGCTTAAAATATTCTTTTATATACTTGGGAAAATAACAAGTTTAAGGATTTTTTCATTGGTATATTTTTTTCACAACTAAGGATAAGTTCATAGGAAATGAGTCATATGAATTCTAGAATTGCTTAAAATATCATTATTGACCTTTATGGGTATAGTCCCTGCAAACCCTCACAAGACAACACTCGTCCACCAGGCTCAACCCTAGGGTTTAACAGCTTGTTGCACACGCTAAATGCAACTGCGTGACATGCAAAAATTGTTTTTGTTTACTTTTACTAGAGGACTAGCAAAATATAAGTTCGAGGGTATTTGATAGACATATAATATTTACGTGTACAACTCCTAAATTTATATCTTTCTAGTCATTTATTAAATAAATGCGACATTAATAGTACTTTAGTTTGTATTAACAAAAATCGGTCAGATGATAAACAAGTTGAACATTTTTCTGGTTTTTTAACGAAGAACAAGGGTGATGCACTCCAACAATGATTCTCAATTGAAGTTGTCAACCAAAGGCGCATGCATGGAAGCCCATTAAAAAGAATTAGATATAGATACTATTCTCATGAGTTATAATAACTATGCCTGATTTTAGGCATTGTTTAGGGGATTTTATATTAATGGTGATATTTTGTAACCCTTCCTATACTCTATAAATAGGAGGGGAATTCCACCCATGAGGAAGCTTCATGGAGAGGGTAAATCAAAGTTTAATAAGCAATAAAGTTCTTGTTCTTCTCTTGATCTTGTCTTTTAATTTTATCGTAGTAATAGTAGTATAGCAATGATCAAAGGGATGAGTATCTAATCTTCTTAGCCAAGGCTAGAGAAAGCTCCACCCAATGTAGCCTTAGTATAGATTGTGTAGCTTAGTTAGAGTAATTACTTTCTCTTTATCTCGGAATATTGCATATTCGTATTCCTTCATCCTATGCTTGACCATAGCTAGGATTAGGAGGAATAATGAATCCATGAAACCATCTTGTTGGACCATAACAAGATAAGTTAGGAACATGGAGAAGATAACATAATCCATACTTATCAACCGGACCATGGTTGAGTAAGTTGGTTTATGGGTAGTTCCCAATTACTTAATCTCTTGTATCTTTTGGTGTATTACATATGCCTGACCAAGGATATGCGATACGGGAACTCGTAATTTACTTTAATTATTTATGCTATCTAAATGGTAACAAATAGTGGAGTAGAATCGATGCCTTAGTTTCCACTCAAATATATCTTATAATTTGTTTCATTTTTATTTATATTTTTAAACATATACAAACTTGTTGTTATTGGATAAAACTAGTAGCTCGAAGTATAATTCACACCACAAGTCTCTAGGGATACGACCCCGCTTTCTTTTGTACTCAACGGTAAACCGTGTGCTTGCGGGTCTTTTAAGACGTCGGTTTATAATCGATCAAGTTGCATATTTTTTGTTTCTTCTAATATGCTTATACTCTTTTACAGGTTGAGGGCCAAAATGAAAATATTTCTCGGTTGGAAGAGGAGATCTCCAACTTGAAGTTAGCGAAGGAGGTGGCAGACCGGGCAAATTCAGAATTTCTTGAGGCTATCAAGTTAAAGGTATGCACACACTCTCCTCACTTTTTAACTAATATTGGCATACTAGCACACATATTCAATGTAAATTTTTTTGAGCTAAAGTTCAAATGCATCATAGTCAGTTATTGTCAATTCTAAGGATAGTCGAAAATTTGTAGCCATTTATTATCGATTATACCCTAAAAATGGACAATTTATAGTACTATATTGTTGATTATAAAGGTAATCGACAATTTATAATACTTAATTGTCGATTATATGGATATTCGATAATTAATCATAGTAATTAATTTTTGATTATTTCTATAATTGACAATTTCCCCTCAGTCAATGAAAATTTGTATCAGTTTGTTCGTCGTATTAATTAATTTGTTAGTGACTTTAATTAATATATTTCCCTTACTATTACAGACAGATGAATGTGAAAGATCGAAAGAGTTAAATGACATATTACAAGCCGACCTTCATGCGAAGCAAGACTTGAGTTAAACAGACAAGACGTTGAATGACAAGGTTTGTGTAGTTACTTCTCCCCTAGTTCCCTATGTTTTAGCATTCTCTCCTTTTTGTGTTCTTCATATGTGCGAGACATTTTTTTTATTAGAACTTGGAGAACAATTCATTGAAGGAAACAAATAAGAAGTTATCAAAAGATGTTTGTTTGTTAAAGGAGTTACTTGCAGATTTTAACATGCAATTAGAAAAGAAAGTAAGTACTTTGAAGGTCCCTACTATTACTACGAATGACAAACATGTTCATTGAGAGTAATTCATTTATTAAGAAGTACTGATTTATGATTGATAACAGGTGGAGGAGTGTGATCAATTGGCTACTATCAATGAGAAGTTGATGGAAGAAGTTGCTGCTCGAGAACTACAACCCTTAGTGGTCAGTAAGAAATATTATATAAAGGGATATAGTACATCAAAACCAATATGTCATCTATAAATTATTTCTTGATTATCCTTTTTTTTATGTGCAGCTAAATATTGCTCCACACTCAGAGCCAAACATCGTAGGAGTCGAAGATTCGAAGCAGAAGTACGACGAATTAACCGTAAAATACGAATAAGCGCATAAGAAGTTGAGTGAGAGAGATAGAAATGTATGTTGATTTAGAGGAGAGTTTCTATGTCTGTAGATTTTTGGAGGACTGCTAATTTTTGGTTAGAGGAGATTTTCTATGTCACTGAATTTTTTCATTTATGCTTTTTAAATATTCTCAAATATTTTTACAAAGGAGTAACTATTGCCAATATTGTCTGTCATGCGCATTGTCGAGTTGTTTGTCTTATTTTTTATTTGGACACATTATTGTCGAAATCGACATATTATTGTTAATTTTGACAATAATGTACACTATGATAATTTTGTTAAATAATGTTTTGCTAATAATGCCCTCAATATATTATCGATTTTATTCGATTTCGAAAAAAATTTGTCGACATTTTTGATAATCGACAATATCGAAATTTTTATAATGGAGTCAAATTACAAAATTGTCGACTAGTATTTTTGAAGTCGACAATAAATTGTCGACAACCACCCTTATCGACAATAATATTGTCGAGACTAAAAGAATCGGCAAAATAATTGTCGACATATACTTTTTTGACAATTTTGTGTGACCAGCTCTGACTAGCTCTTCTATACTCTGATTTTGTGTATTATAACTGTTTATGTATTAGATATAAACTCATGTTTGATAGGTAAAGGCTACTCATGACAGGTGGTAGGCCACATATATTCAAGAAACCAACATTCTTGTAAGTTATCGTGTGACTTCAAATTTTCTTTTTACGAAATATTAATAATATCCCGCAAAACGGTCCCTATACTATTCAGGGAACCAAATTGACAATATTGGAAGAGATGAGATTCAATCTTCAAACTGACAATGATGAGTGGGTGTGTGCACCTTTGTCATCTAACACTTGTAGTTTGGTTTTAAATTACTTTGTTTTAATTTCTAACTAGGGTCTCTTGGTTTTGTTTGCGATGCAGAGAGTGTAGCGCTTGGCACTAAAAGATGCTATTAAAGGAAGGGAAGGGGATTTTCATGATCTTGATGACCCGACATGGGATGAACTAGGTCTATAATTTACTAAAATTTTAACTATTGCACAAGAGGGTCCAAAAGCGGAATATCAGGGTGTCTTGATCGTAGAAAGGGGGGGAGTATAACGAGTTGATTGAATCGAGGTTGAAGAATATTGATGATAAAGCCAAGCTAAGACAAAATTTGTTTTAACCATTTAATTGGTTCCAACTGGATATACGCAATGTCAAAAGGGATGGGATTATAGCGTTTAGGGTTACTGCATCATATGCATATCAGAGCCAATTGAAGTTCTTGAATGTGAAGCAGTCCTTGTGTACCTTGATGACCAATAAACCTTCTTATTAGAAAAGCGTGTTCAGTTAGATGTTGGATGTAGCTTATAATAATTTGGGAGAAAGACTGTATGATACTTTGCTACGAGTGTTTAACTTTAGTGGTGCGTTTGTAGTATATTTATATATGGGCCATTTCTTGGCAACACATTATGAGAAGGTGGTGATCTTCATCAGCGACAAGGAGGCCCTAACATTTTTACCCATGTTCTGGGCTAAAGCAAACAACAAGATTAGTAAATTGGAGATGTTTGAAAACATTCATGCCGATAGGTCAAAGTATTGGTGGGTTGGGATGACATCTGATGAAAACTTTATGAAATTAAAAACCAAGTACCTATCACCTATTTCTCCGCTTTCTACACTATTATGGGCGCATGTGCAATCGAATATTCCAGATGATTTTATGAAGGAATCTGTGAAGACCTATTTCGATGCGCCAAGCTAAGCTTGGATGAAGTTGATGAAAGACAACAACATTAATCCACGAGATAACAGCACAAATAATTTGTTTTCTTGTTTATATTTCTATGTTTTTTTTATGTACAGTTTTTGCATAAATCTATTTATTTTTTGTAGCTTCTCGACATAAGTAGCTATTCCGCAAAATATTTGTAATTATCGAGGGAATTCATTGTGGAGTTCATCATTTTTGTCGAGTTCAAGGTGAATTTGAGAATTAATTGTCGAGATCAAGGTGAATTCGACAATTAATTTTTGATTTCACAATATTTTGTCGACTTCAATGTGAAATCGACAATTAATTGTCGAGTTCAAGGAGAATTCGACAATTAATTTTTGATTTCAAAATTTTTTGTCGACTTAAATGTGAAATTGGAAATTAATTGTCAAGTTAAAGGTGAATTATAATATCGTCGATTATAAAAATAATGCTAAAAAAAAAGACTATTACCCTACAAAACATGACAACAATTTATTCTCATGATAATAGGAATTAACAGAGACAAAAAAGGGACAAAAAAGTACTCTAGTTACAACTAGTGGAACAACTAGTTAAAACAGAAATGACCACCAGCGCAAACATTACGCGTGTTTCCTCGCCGCAAGCGCATCATCTTCTCTGACCATCATCTTAGCCTGGTTGATAAAACTAGCCATACGTTCCCGCAGAGTTGCAATCACGGACTGTAGCGGACAATGGTAGAGATACTCTTCCCTACACACCTTCGCCTCCTCATCGCTCAAATCTGGATAATACGCCTCAAAAGGATGCAAGGTCGGATCGTTAACACTATTCAAACCAAAGAATCAATGCACCAACTCCTTATACTTCTCACGCAGATGACAGTTGAATGCTTCCTGACGAGTTTGAGACCTAGTTCTTCCCATCTTTCCAAAGAAAAGAAGGAAGAAATATAAAAGGAATGCGAACCTCCTCAACTAACACATTCGGTATAAATACCTAGGGCTGGAGAATTTAAAACTACAAAAATATTAAGTGCATTTTTATCAGTGCAGTGGTATCAATATGATATCTCTCTATCAGTACAATATTGCAGTGTTCAACTCAAGCACCTTCCATCTTACTTTAACGAACTTAATATCGCTAAAAATGTAAACTTAAGTACAACAATAAGGGAAGTCCCAATGATATAGATGGATATGCAAGCATATAAAGCTATTCAACAACTCCCTACACCATGGTCATCTGATTGTGCATCTTCCACAATTTGTGCCAGCCCCTACGTATAAAATGCAAATAAATTAGAAATATCATATTCAGCATATGCTATCGTACAAGTTAGTGGGAAGTACTTATTTCTTGTATTAGGGTACTCACTAGCTTCTGCTTTTTGAAATAATAATTTTAATTGTGGGCAAGTTTGTTTGTCGTGGCTGCCAAAGACTCCGCACCCTTTGCATGTCCTCTTCTTCTTTTCGACAGCTATCTCCATTTCGTCATTCCATCGGGCACCTTTCTTGTGATCATCTTTTACACGGCCTTTGGTTTGTGCCACAAGAGGATCCAAAATTGGAGCTGAAGACATCACTGTCTTAGTTAATAGAGTTGATATTGAAGGATTCAAACCTGAGAATTGAGAGAACGATGCATGGTACACATCAAGGTATAACTCAAGCCCGTCAAGCCTTGAAATTGTATATTCAAAGTTTGTTTTATTCTTTGATGCCCTCTTAAAAAAATTATGATGTTTCCTCAAGTTCTCTCCATCTAAGAAACTCTAGTTGTAAGATCGAGAATATTTGTTTACACCAATCTTCCACCTTAGAAAAATGAATGCATATGAAATTCGGAGATCATCATATTTGGAGAAGACCTTGAAGAGATGATGACATGGATGACCTATATATTCAAACAACTTGCATTCGCAATGGCCTGTCAGGCTGGCCAAGTCTATCTTTAGCTCAAAACTTTCAGGCGGTCCACTATGTGACTTCTCAAGTATTTCCCGAACATTGTTGTTTCAGCTCTTTTCTATTGTACAAAATGAACAGTTTGATTGGATTGGTCTTCAACTTTATAGAAAATTTGCCTCGCATAAATCTTTATTTCATGTTTTAGTAAAGCCTGATGAGGTCTTACTTGCTGGTATCTATGTTGGGATTGGAAGTCCTCTTCCTTCTCATTTTTAAATGTGTCTAATAGAGTTATTGCATATTTTGTTACAAAACTGAACAAACCAGTTGAAGGAAGCAGCCAACCATTGAAGAAATTGCTTGTTGACTTGCTTCGGCCAGTTGTACTTATGTCAGCATAGAAAGTACATCTATTCCACAAAGGTATCCATCTTTCTCTTATATTAAATATCCCTTGCATCCAACTGTTGTCATCAAGATTATGTTTTTTAATAAGCTCATTCCACCTACTATCGAACTCTGCAGGATCATATGTGTTACGGATAATTGAATCTATATCAGTTTTGAATGTAGATGGATCTCGATAAACATGACCAATTTTTTCAGGGAACTTGTGTATGATGTGCCATAAGCAGAGCCGATGTTTGGTGTTTGGGAATATCTATGAAAAAATATAGATATTAGAGAATATTAATTGTGGACTTTGTGGCTTGAGACAATTAAATTCTTGACTACAGTATTATCAACAATTTAATTGATGAAATCTACAAAGACGATAAATAAATTGTCGAGCTCATGATTTTGGACAATCCAAATTGTCGATTTCATGATTTTTGACAATTTGTATTGTCTAAAATCAAATACTCGGCAATTTACTTTTCGACTTTGCGGCTTTCGACAATTAAATTGTCAATTTCGCGGCTTTCGACAATTAAATTGTCGACTTCATTATTATGGAAAATTTAATTATCGAAATCCACAAAGTCAACAAATAAATTATCGAAATCAAGATTTTGACAATACGAATTGTTGATTATCATGAAATTGGCAATTTAATTTGTCAACTTTAGATTTCGACAATTTACTCGACAATTCCTATAATAATAACACTGAGACTAACCTTGGAAATGACAGCACCAATTACAGTGTCCTGGTCAGTGATTATAGCTGTTGGGTTTTTATTGCTCATTGCCTTTAGCCATGTATGGAATAACCAAGTAAAGGTCATCTCTTGCTCATTCCTCAAAAAAGCACATCCGAGTTGGATTGTTTGGTATTTGTTGTTTATTCCTGCAAATGGAGCAAATGGCATCTTATAAATGTTTGTCCTATACGTGGTGTCTAAAGTTACCACATCCCCAAAAGCCTCATATGCCATTCGGGATCGGCCATCTATTCAAAAAATATTAAGTTCCCTGTCATCATCATCAAGTTGAATGCCAAAGTATAATACAGGATCTTCGAGTTACTTTTTCTTGAACCAATCCAATGCAGCCTGCGCATCACCACTCAATAGACGTTCCTTATTAACATTGGCTTTGTGGTTGTAACAATCACGTTTGTTGAAGCTCTTGTCTGGGAATAGAGCAGGCACCTTGCTTATTGAGATATTGTGCAGCTCAAAATTCTCAGTTAGGTTTTTTGTAGCTTCAAGAAATAAATAATTAATCTTCATACGATGATGGTTGCGAGGTGACATAAGCTTGTGGTTATGCACATCTGAGAACTGGTAACAACAAATTTACCAATTTTTTCTCTCCAATTAATGATCAAAGTAGCCTTACACCCGCATTGGAAAGAAAATCGCTTCTTCCCATCTTGTTTACTTGTATCAGAAGTTTTTTTTTCTTCGACAAGCAGTTACTCAAATAAGTAAATGTTACTTGTCCTATCTCCTCGGATCTTAGTCATTTTTTAAAGTTGTGCTCCTTTGTGGAGAATCTTAGTTTCCTTCTATATTGTTCATAAAAGGAACTTGCGTCATCCGCAGTATCAAAAGTTTGCCCTTCATATGGTGTATCCACAAACAAAGAATTAATTGTACAATCAAGTGTTCTAGAACCCAAACCCGACATACGTTCGTTGGCAGCCCTTGCTGGTGATTCAACTCCGATTACCTTTGCCCATTATGGTTCAACAAAGACTTCCATATTATTATCATGTCATATAGGAGGAAATATTTGATAATATCCCATTAATCAAATACATCCATTCATTTAGACAAAAATATGGAATCAAAAGTGACAGACAACTAACCACAAATGAAAACAAAAAAAATACCACTTTTCATAACATCAACTTTAATTACATAGGATTTTATGCACCACAGTTGTACCTCATGTATGTCATTAGATTGTTTAAAATGGACACTACACTAACAACCCCAACTAAGTACAGTCTACAGGTCCCCAATCCCAAACATATTCCCTTCAATCAGATTCTTCGGAAGATGACTCCCGGCAGGTTTCCAACTCATCAACAAATCAATGTGTGCATGCCTTTCTCGTTCAGCATCTTTTAATGCTCCCATACATAATACTACTTGGGGCCAAAATAGTTCATCAACCTCTTTATTACGAGGGGAGACTAGGGGAATTACATCATTATCGTAGCCATCATATTTCCCGCCAAAACACCCATGGAAAAAATTACACACCCATTCAATTTACCCCATCTCTATGACATAAACCGGTTTCACTGAGTTATATTGTTGACAATCCCCTAAATCGATATTTTTTTTGCCGATTTATGGGGTTGTCGACAATAAAGTTGTCGACAATCCCCTAAATCGACAATTTTTTGTCGATTTCAGATGTATTCGCCAATAATTTTATCGATGCATTGGTTTGCGATAATTTAGTCGTTATTTATTGTCGACTTATTTAATTTTGACAATTTAACTGTATAACTTTGTTGATTATTGTGTTGTATGACACTCCTAAATTGTTGTATGTCGACATTTCGACAATAATATGTCGACTAAGTAGTGTACAAATTTTTTTAAATTTATAGAGAATAAATTTGTACACCACTGACCTGTTAAATCAAGCAAAATCAATACCCCTACAGAAATTACGTCTGTAGCACAGTTCCAATATCACGTTCACAAAATACAGTTTCTCAACAAGGAAATAAACTAAGAAAAAATCGTACCTTAACCGGAGGTAGATAGAGAGAGAGTGAAATTTCAATGGGAATTTATATTTTGGATTAAGAGAGACTGAATGATTGAGTGGAAAAAAACCAGGAAATGTAAAATTTAAATTTTGGAGTGAGAGAGGTTTAGAAAGAGAGTGATTGAGTGGAGTGAGTGAGTTACGAGTTGGTGGAGTGAGTGAGTTAAATAAGAAGCCACATAGGCCAATGGAGAGTTGAGTGAGCTGCCACGTCAGATAGGTGTGTGGTTTAGACAAAGTGTAGGTGGTGTATAGCTTAAAATGAAGTGTAGGGAAATCTTCTCCCTCTTTTTTTATACTATTGGCATCGTTTTTGGGGATAACATTGAATGTATTCCACTAAGGTCGCTTTTATTTTGATGTGAAAACATTTCTTATCTCAGTCACACGTCACTATTTCCCACACTAACGGGGTTTCTCTTTGTAATAATGTTAAAATAACCCGCGAGGCCAAAGTTTGAGAAGCACAAAATTATTTTCCATGGGAATAGAGTTTTGAGGAGATCTTGTGGAGATTTTTGTGGAGATTAACTGTAAAGAAGAGAAAAATTGTAAAACCTTACTACAATGGGATTAGGAGCCCTAAACTTGAAGGAATTGAGGGAAACTCAAAGGATGAGCCATCAACCATGAAGGTTGAACCGAGCCCGAGCCTGAGCCCTTATCTTCATCTTCTCGACTTATCTCTACAAACTTCGCCTTTTCGATTTCTCTCTGCCATCATCGTCATCCCAATTTCAGATTGGGTAAACTTATTGGATTGGGTTCAAGGTAAGTTCTGGTTTTTCAATAAGCCCTTAATTTAGATTTAATTTTTTCCCCTATAAATCAATCAAATATGAGTGGGTTTGAATCTTTATCTTCTTAATTTCAGACTTAAGAAATTTAGTTGATTGGGTATCAATCTTTATCTTCTCAATTTTATATTGAAGGGGTTGTTTAGATTAGGTTCAAGGTAAATGTATAATTTCCCTAGCTCTTCTTTGATATTAGTATACACCAAATATTTGGATCACCTACGTTCCTTGTAGAATTACTTACTTTTCAAGGACAACTGCCTTAGAAAGATAATATTGTTGCGATATTTTCCGAAGTTCCCATTAATATAGTTGCTTTGTAATTTTTATTTACTGACTATATTCATGAGTAACTTCTAAAAGCTTTTGCCCTCTTAGAAGCTATTGCCCCACTTTAACGTCTGACCTTATACTTGTTGACATGTGTTATAGTTAGAAACAAACCTAACTCCATCTCGGGAAGGATTACTTAGTCATTTATTAAATTGAGTCACTAGGAACTATGGGTAAACTTAGCCTTAGTATCCTATAAGTACTAATTTTCAGCCTATACAAATGTTAAGCCGTAGTATGAGAATGGGTGAGACATCTAGAAATGACGGCACTGATAAAGGGTAATAAAATATCCCCATTTTAATGGACAAGTAAATTTTCTTGATTTCCTCTTGCAACTGTTTATGCTAGAAAAGTGATGGACATTTGGGGGCGAACACATTAGCATCTTAGGGGTTAAGAATTAGCTAAACCATATGCTAGTTAATGCTTTTCAAGGAGATCTCCTTTTCAACTGCAGGCACCGAGCTGATGGGAGCTTGATTTTGTTTTTATAAAGTGAGCTTTATAATATAAAAAATAAAAATAAAAATACAAGGAGCATCACTCTTCCAAAGATATATATTATTCCACTTCTTTCACATTAAGTTTGATTTCGTAGTCTACGACCTATGCAAATTTCTGAACCAGTAAGTAAAATTAGAAAATAAAAAATGATCCTAATAAATAATGGCTGCTATAGGCTCAACTAGCATTACCGATGATAATTAGGAATTATAAACTAGAAGTCTTTGTTTTCATAAAACGTAGAAATTAAAAAAAATAAAATAATGTGAAGTTACATGGTGGATTTAGAATGGTATTGGTTTCATGTAATCTGAGCTAACCCCAATTGATCTCATCCCACCATATGTTTAGTAAAATATCCTATTAGCCGAATCATCATCTTCTTTTCTTCATATTTCATCTACCAAAATTACTCCAAACCAATTGACCCTAAACTTGTTACATCATCAATCTTGTCTTTCTTTTATTGATCATCCATCAATCTATCTATTTCTTGGTGTTTAGACTTTCTGGTACTTTTTTTATTGGGTTAACGTATTTGAAGATTTAGTGAGAGGAGAAGGTAAATATAAAAGGAAGTTATATATATTTTCTATCTTGCAAGCAATCTTATGTTTCTAGAAAATAATTTACACTAAGTGACCAAAATATGCATGCAACTTATATTTGATAAAAAAAAAATTACTTTTAGTTGTAGCTATTTGAAGAAGGCGTTCTCCTCTCGCCTAAGAACTTCAAAAATATCATCTCGAGTTTGACGGTAAGTACAAATGATCACCCTCATGATTTATTTTGTATAACTTGCTTTCTTTGCCTTTGCATTAGAAGCATGTACCCTTAAATAAACCATGAGAAGCATATGGTCTGACTTGTGTTAGTGCTGCCTTGCTTGATATTTGCTTCACTATTTCATATTTGACGATTTCTTCTTTGATTTGTGTTTCAAAAACAAAGAAAATAATAACTCTAAAAAGGAATGCCCAAATAAAGGGAAAAATAATGCCCAAATATAGGAAAACTACAACCTGTTAACTCTAAAAAGAAAGTTCGGAAACAGAATAAATGATTACAAGTGTCAACAATATTATAAAAGAGTATGGAATGACTATCTAACACCAAAGTGTTTTCTGTTTCAAGTTAGCTTTTTCTATTTTTTGAATTTATGTTGCCTTATAATTCATCAAAATAGTTTTCGACTTTCAGGCATGTGCTTCTATCCACGAGGGCTATATGCCTTCTATGACTTTATTGCGGTCCAAAAGCATTATCACACAAGGTTTTTTGCAAATAGTCATGGAGATATAAATTCTACAGATGGGAGTCGACCTGGTAATGAGTTCTTCAATTTGGACTTTCATGATATTTTGTACTTCTCATAACATATTGCTAGGTAAGATTGTTTATATGTTTTTCTTGTTTTCTGAATATTTAATCTTATTCTTGTGTTGTTTTACATTATGACTATATCGGAAAATTATTTGTAGGGCGCAATTTGTCCAGCACATTATCATGTATTGTGGTAGGAAACCAAATTTATGGCTGATGGGCTCCTGAAATACTGCCACAAGAAAATAACAGGGTGAAATTTGGAGATGATTTATATGCTTGCATTTCTAAAATACTGCCACAAGTTCAGTCTAGTAATCCAGTATAGAATGTTCATCTTTATAGTAAAGTTAATGAAGATAGCAAGATTAAGGCTTTAGTTGATATGCCCACCTTCGACTGGCATTGGTAAGACTTTGTGATGCTATTTGTTACACTAAAGGATTTTTCATTAGTAGTTTTATGAAGTGATTTTCTTTGTGTATAGCACTCATCTATTTAAGTGGCAATTTCAGGCAATCAAAAGGTGTTGTTGATATGCCCACCTTCGACTGGCATTGGTAAGACTTTGTGATGCTATTTGTTACACTAAAGGATTTTTCATTAGTAGTTTTATGAAGTGATTATCTTTGTGTATAGCACTCATCTATTTAAGTTGCAATTTCAGGCAATCAAAAGGTGTTGTTGGTAGAGGCTTCGGAAGGCGAATAGATGGAAGAATAATGGCAGGCCGTGGCTTTGGTAATTTCTTGAATCATATTTAATACTTTAAGAGAAGATAATTATAAGCTACCTTAATTATTATATGCATTCTCTAGTATTAAGAACGGATGAAAATCTGGAGAAGAATGGTGTTGCCTTCTTTGGATAAAGTAAAAAGAAATAAACAAATGTAAACTAAAGTAATGTAACTTCCTTGCAATTACGCTTCAGGTGATCAGGAACTACATCAGCCTAATGGAGGAATTTTGGATATTTAACAATGGTCAATTGTTTGAATTTGTTTCTTCATACTAGTATAGGAAAGTTGTCCAAAACAAATAGTGTTAATTTTTTTGTTGTGTCTACAGGAATCTATTTTGGATCTATATTGATTAACAAGTACTTGGGATGGAATTTTCAAACTCAAGGGCTATTAGTAATTCAAGTATAACACAAAAAATTCCATCATTATGTGCCCTTTGATGCCTCTCTTTCGTTACAGGTATTGGGTTCTCTCAGATTTAGTGTATTCGTATCAAATCACCTTTGCATAAGGATTTCTTAAAGCCTTTATGCTAGACTTTCTTATAGCCATTAATTTAGGTGTACATCTCTGATACATGGAAATGGCCAAGGATGGAATTTTAGTTCATTTTATTTTTTTATATTTGTGACAAAGAGTTTATTAATTATTCTTCCTTGTAGGTTCAAAAATGTCATGGATGAAAATGAAACTATCACAATTTTTTTTTGTGGTCTCTCTTTAATCTTCATTTGAATAGTGTTGATTTGGAAGTGTACCTTTCATTTAATCATTATTAAAATATCTAAATTCTTATACAATTTATTTTTGATTAATGTAGTTTACTTTTTATGCTTGTGTAATTTTGTTGTAATCCACCAAAATTGGTGGGAAAGTACAGGAGCTGGAAGAGCAGAGGATCTATAAAGAAAATATATAATATTTTTTTTTCAATTTGGAGGACTAAGCACATCATTAAATAAATGACGTTGAAAACATATTTTCGACGGTCCCCGACCGAAATTAATTACCAATAACGTCATTCTCAAAATTCATTTGACATCATTTTTAAAAATGGAGTGGATAAACCGTGATTTTTCATGTTAGCGCTTTTTACCTCACTTGCCATAATGACTTGAAAAGCCATTAACGTCATTAAAAAAGTTAAGTGAAAACCCCTATTTGTTGCAGTCTTATGTTAACTCTATTTAAAAAGTATATTCCCATCAATAATATAATCCATTTCAATACATTTTCTTTATCTGTGAACTACTTCAAGTTAGTAACAGTGGTACTAGAGCTAGGTTACTTTGAATAACTGAAGTAGTTGAAGGATACAAACTAGCTGCAGCTAATTAATTTTAGAAATGACATCTGAATATTTCGTGAAACCCTCTATCCCTTCTTTGATGGTCATTATAACTATTAGAGTATGATAATGGAGAACTTCCTAAGATCCAAAGAATTTTAGTGTCTTGTGGAAATGGGTATCTCTGAACCTACGTCGGATGAGGCACTAAGAGCATTGAGGAATGCTCAAAGAACTAAGTTGGAGAGGCAGAGATTGAAGATTTTGAAGGCAAGAAATTATCTTTTCCAAGCGATTGATCGATCAATTTTGGAAATGATTCTCTCCAAAGATACCTAAAAATAGATTTGGGATTCAATGAAACAAAAGTATCAAGGAACGACGAAGGTGAAGTGTGCATAGCTTCAAGCGCTTTGTACTGAATTTGAGACTCCACATTTACAAGAAGGAGATTCTGTCAATGTTTACTTTTTAACAACGATGACGATGGCCACAAAATGTGAATCCATGGTGAGAAGATATGGATATCGTCATAATCGAGAAAGTTCTACAATCGATAATATTGAAGTTTGATTATGTGGTTTGTTTGATTGAAGAATTAATTGATCTGGATACACTCTTAATCGATGAATTGATGAGTCTTTTATTGGTTCATGAGCAATGAATCAATAAGCATGACGTGGTTGCGGTGGAGCAAGATCTTCAATTACAGTTCATAGTTAATAATTTGTCTCCTAATAAGGGCAGTGGATCAGGCCGAGGAAGGGGACGAGGTACTCGAGACGACCGTTATGCAAATTGTAAGTTAGAAGTTCACCATCACGCTCATAGTTTGAAGGGAAGAGGCAGAGGAAACTCTTACAAACAAAGGGGAAATCAAGAGCAAAAGATTTTTAATAAATCCCATAGCAAATGCTTTGGACGTGAAATGTTAGGGCATTATCATTTAGAGTGCCGAACAAACCCTTACCCAAAAGGAGGTGAAAAATCAAATTTTGCAGAAAATGATGAAGAATTCACCCTTCTTTAGGTTTGTAATAAAGTAGAATAAACTCGTCAAAATTTTCGGTATTGGGATACTGGAGCTAGTAACCACATGTGCGGAGACAAAACAAACTTCAGCGATTTGGATAAATCATTTCAAAGTTTTGTAACATTTGGAGATAACTACTATTTTTATCATGGGAAAGGCAATGTTAAGATATGGACTACTGATAATTCTCAATAGTCCATCTCTATCGTGTTTTTGTTCTGGGTTTGAAAAGCAATCTTCTAAGTCTGAGGCAGCTCCAAGTGAAAGACTATGTTATTATCATCAAGAATTGTGCATGTCGGATAGAAGATCTGGAGAAAAGGTTGCTTGTAGAGGTTCGTACGAATCCAAATCGTATGTTTTTCTTATATATCTGAACTAATGTGCCTTAATGTTTCTCGAGTATGGTTAAAAGTTCATCTGGTCTATGGCATCTACGCTATGGTCATTATAATTTCAAAGGTTTAAAATTTCTTCAACAAAAGAATATGGTGAAGGGACATCCGTAGATTGATCAACATCTGGGAGTATGTGAAGATTGTGTTATTAGCAAACAACACCATTTTCCATTTCCAGCAAGCAAAGTGTTGCGTGTGAAAACGACTCTTGGATTAATTTATAGCAACATATGCGATCCAATTAATCCATGATCAAATGGTGATAAAAGGTATTTCGTAACCTTTATCGATGATTATAGTCGTAAAGCGCGGGTTTATTTCTTACATAAAAATTATAAGCTTTTAGTACCTTTTAAGTTTTTTAGATGCTTATTAAGAAAGAAACAGGAACTGTTATTAAGGCCCTCTGATCCGATCGTGGCAGTAAATACAATTAGCGGGAATTTATAAATTTTTGTGCAACTCATGGCATCAAAAGGCAACTAACTGCAGGTTACACTCCGCAACAAAATGGTATCGCAGAGCAGAAAAAATCATACTATTTTAATCATGGTATGGAGAATGGTGAGTACTTCTGGCATTCCAAAAAGATTTTGGCCTGAGGTTGTCTTGTGGGGGATTCATATTCTCAATCAAAGTCCAACGTTAGTTGTTCATAATATAACGACAGAAGAAGCATTGAGCGGAACTAAGCCTAGTGTTGCTCATTTAAGAGTTTTTGGATGCCTAGCCTGTACACATATTCCTGATCAGAAGTGGAAAAAGCTCGACAATAAGGGAGTGAAGTACATTTTTATCGACCTTAGTCGTCACTCAAAGGCATAAAAGCTGCATAGCCCTGTGACTAGAAAGATTATCATCAGTTGAGACATGGTGCTTAATGAAGAGAAGAACTGGTCATAGAATCTTCTTTCTTTTGAACACTCCATTCATGTTCTAATTGGTGATTCCCATAACGAAAGGTCTTCCCCAGTTCCTGTTGGCGCATCCACACCAGTCATTACTACTCCAAAGCCAGCAGTATTATTTGAGGAGAATTTTGAAAATACCACAACATCTAGGCCGATATGAACCAAGGCCAGACAACCATGGATGAATGATTATGTGGTTCCAGGGATCAATAAAAATGATGATCTTATTACTAATCATGCCTTGTTTACAGATTGTGATCGGGTTTCCTTTACCGACGCGGTTTAAGCACACTAATGGCAGTAAACCATGTATTCCGAGATTCATTCGATTGAAAGAAATAATATTTGGAAATTGTCCGATCTTCCCGAAGGTCCTAGATCCATCGGTATCAAATGGGTCTACAAAGCAAAGCGAAGCTCAATACAGATGGAAGAGCTGATAAATATAAGGCACATCGTGTCGCCAAAGGTTGCAAGCAAGAGTTTGGGTTGATTACAATGAGTTTTTGCTCTAGTGGAACGCGATGATACCATTCGATTAATCTTTGCAATGGCAGCGCACAATTCATGGCCTCTTTTTCAGTTTGACGTAAAATCCACCATCTGCCATGGTGATTTGGAGGAAGAAGTGTACACTGATTAGCCTCCTGGTTATGTGAGAAAAGAAAATAAGCACAAAGTCTACCAGCTGCGGAAGGCTCTATACAGACTTAAGAAAGCATCGCGCGCTTGGTATAGTCAAAATGATGTTTACTTCTTAAAGTTAGGCTTTCAATGGTGTCCCCATGAGCCTTTATTGTTCATAAAATCTGGAACCAATGGTAAGATTCTTATTGTGTCCCTATATTTAGATGATTTGATCTACACCGGAAATGATGATGATATGTTTGCTGATTTCAAATGCTCGATAATGGCCGAGCCCGACATGACCGATCTTGGGAAGTTGTACTACTTCCCTTGCATCGAAGTAATTAAAACTTCAGGTGGTATATTTATCTCAAAACACAAGTATATTCGAGATGTTTTGTCGAGGTTCCAGATGACGAATTGCAACCCCGTCGGTACCCCAGTTGAAGTTGGTTTAAAGCTTATGAGGGATCCAGGTGGAAGGCCTGTTAATAGCACCATATACAAGAAGATTTTTGGGAGTTTAATGCATTTGATGGCAACTCGACCTAATATGATGTATGCAGTTAGTTTGACGAGCAGATATATGGAAAATACTAATGAGATGCTCATACTTGCTGTTAAACGCTTTATCTGGTATTTTCAAGGAACGCAAGATTTTTGTATATAGTATAGGAAGGGAGAACAATCTAGTTTCATGGGTTTTATGGACAGGGATTATGCCGATGATCTTGACGATAGAAAAATTACGTCAGGCTATGCTTTTATACTTGGATTCGGGGCAATTTTGCGGATTTCAAAGACTCAACAAATTGTCACTCAATGAACCACCTATGCCAAATAAATAACTACTGCGTCCGGTGCTTGTCAGCCATATGGTTGCAGAGATTAATTGATGAGTTACATTTTTCTCAAAATGGTAGTACCACACTTTACTGTGACAATAGTTCCACCGGCAAGCTTTCTAAGAATCCGGTTCTCCATGGACGCATTAAACACATCGACGTCCGTTATCATTTTTTATGCGACTTAGTGAACGAGGTCCGATATCATAACTAAGCCTCTCAAATTGCACATCTTCACGAAGCTTCGGGAGTTCCTTAGTATTGTGTTCTAAAGTTGCGATGATTAAAGGAGGTTGAATTCATTGTGTAAAGTAAATGCTAGCATATCATTCAGTTTAAGAGAGGATGTTGGAAATTAACACCATTATTTTATTTGGTCAAAGTGTTGAGTCTTGATTTAGTCTAAGTGTTGAACTACTCTGAAGGAATAAGCTTCTCTTTTCTATTATTGGAATAAGTCTTATGTTAACTCTATTTAAAGAGTATATTCCCATCAATAAATTATCCATTTCAATGCATTTTCTTTATCTGTGAACAACTTCAAGTTACTAACAATATGAACCATGAGTTCATGCACACATGTTCATCACGAAGGAGCCCCAAAGACCAACCACACCTTAACTCTAAGATAAATAGTTGCACACACCACGCATTACTGATATAAATTAATTACTCAACCTTATTCAACTATCTTTCAAAAACTCACAAAGAATAATGTATCCAGAAGGTATCTTCTCTCATCCTTTTCAACACAGTTTCGATGCCTAAGCTTAATGTAGAGGGTTGAGATGTCAACTCTCATAAAGTAGGCTACCTCACGATAGCACAAGTACCCGACGATGAACCAAGATACGAGGCATTCATCTAGGGCGGCCCTGAGGTTTAGGGTGCCCGAGGCGAAGTCCGACAATGAGGTCCTCCATTGGAGGAAAAAAATTTGGAAGTTGTTAGGAGATAGGTTCAACCCAAGGTGGGAATCCAACTGGGTTGGGTTGTCATACTGGACTCCTAACAAGCCCATAGGCCTTTAGGGTTAATGGGGAGAGTTTAAGTAGGGATAGGTAACCTCATATTGGGTTATCTACTTTGTCGAGCTAACAATATATCCCCTTTTTCTCACTCAATTTCTCTAGATTATCTGGTAGCTAGAATCTATTTTTGTCCAACACGTTATCAGCACGTAGAGCTAGTGGATCATAAGAGAGAACTCTCCAAATTAGCATTTTTTGTGATTATTTGCGTTGCAGAGAGGTATTTTTACCTATTTTTGAATTTAGATATACATTTTGATTAATCTATGATGTAGGATATCTAAATATAGATTAGAGTAATTTTTATCTATTTTTTCTGGATTAAAATATTATATTTGGTGATTTTTAACCTTTGATAAATGGTTGTTTTCAAACCAAAAATAACTTTTTATGTGGACATTAGAGAAATGCAAAACCATTTTTTTATTTTTTGCATAACCTATTCCACAAGGTTTCTAATGGTATACGGCACGTCTCAGGCACATGTCCCAATCGCCGGAAAACTGGCATTGAATTTGGGCATTTCACAACCAAAATTGGCAATTTTAGGTTATGATGAAGACAGCAACAAAATATTTTGTAAACTTTTTTTAAAATATTATTTTATTATCTGATGATGTCATCCTTATCCAAACGCTGACGTGGTAGTGATACGTTTAACGGATACGTGGCAGTGAGATCTACCATGATGACGTGACGCTGGCACGTGTCAAGGACATATAGCATGCCACGTGCCAAAAAAGTAGCATGCCTTGGGGCATGCCATGTGGTACATACAGTGGGACGTGGCAGTCACCGAGGGTAACATGGGGCAGTTGACGGAGTGACACGTTGCAGTGACCAAGGGTGACACGTGGCAGTCACCAAGGGTTGACACGTGGCATTTTTACCTGCTCAAACCGGTATAGGCCTTGACCCAGACCGATTCAAGACCGGTTCAGACATTTATGAAAATTTTATATTGACTGGACCTACCCCAGGGGGGGGCTTATTTTTAATATTTTTTATAAGAAAATATATTTTAATTTTTTTTTGAACGGGTGCCTCGTATAGGAAAACTGACTCACTTATATGGGATATAAGTAAATTGATTAATGCATATTTAAGTATCTTACGATCGCTAATAAGATATTATTGGTATGCCCCTAGGATACTAATTATCATGATCAGGGATCAAAAATAATGCGAAGCCAATACTAATTTAGTATACATCTAGGAGTCATATCTAAATCATAGTTAATTATCAAAGATAAATAATTAGAGCTCAATTGAGAATTGACTTAGTCTTATTTCTATAAAGTTAGAGTTTGAGGAACCAATTTTTCGTATCTAGGTACAATTAGATGTTACATAATAATATTTAAAGGTATTTGTACTAATAGCATCCTATAATATCCTAGAATGTTAGTTCAAAAACATACATAATCAACCTATTTTGTGAACCCATAGACTTTGGGGTGGGACCACATGTCAGCTAAACATCTAATACCACTCATATTCGTAGCAAATAGGGTCATTTGGCTTAAATATACATACCTTATATAACTTTAGGGCTTATAACACCCTAGTTGTCAATATATGGAACACACACATCAAGAGGTTTTGAATAGCTGACAATTAAAATGCGCTTTAAGATTGAGATCACCATTTTACGATATAAAATTGGGATTTGACGCTTAATAGGATATGTATAAGGTTCATCAACAAGTAATGATCGGGAATCACTGACTTAAATATTATGGATTGTCTTTAGTAAGGATCATGTACTTAAATAGGATTTCATAAGTAATACATATGGACATGGTTTACCTACAAGTAATGATTGAGAATCATAGACTGGCATACTATGAATTGCCTTTAGAAATGATTGGAAATCATATACTTAAATAAAATTTCATAAGGAACATAAACATCTGTTGGTTTTGATTATTAATCTTATCAAAGATTTAATTAAAATGCACATCTAACATTAAGATCGTCATTTTACAAGGTAAAATTGGGATTTAATTATTAAAATAGAATTTCATGAGTTTTAGAATATGAACAGGGTTCAGCTATAATATGATTATGAATTATTTATTTTTTGTTATTCTAAGTACTATGATCTATCTTTAATGCATTTGAAATGTTTATCAAGAATTGTTACTAATTATAATCTACATTTTGCATAACAGATGTCTGCTAGCCCACGGTACAATTACAAACCATTGTGGCTTGATGGTTTCAACTACCTTTCTTGGTGTACAAACATAAAGCTTCATCTGAAAATAATGGACGTCTTAAAGTCGATTATTATAAATAACACTGTCTATGAACCGCTTAGGGCGCATGCCATGTTGGCTAAGCACACCCACCTTCAGCCAGAGTTGAGGTTTGAGCATATTTATTATGGAGATCCATATGAGTTATGGACAAGCTTAGAGAAATGTTTTGGTCTCCAGCAGGCCCTAATGACCTATAAGAACCGTAACCGCTGGAACAATTTGAGGTTATCTGACTTCAAGACAGTACCTGGCTATAACTTAACACTACAAATTTTTTTTCCGGCAAGGAGGCTCAATAATGATTATGTCTTCGTGGACGAGGTTTTACAAAAGACTTTTTCCACTTTTCCACATTTACAGGCTACTCTCAGGGACGAGTATTCAAAATTGGAATTCAGTAGTCCAGGAGATTTGATCCAACTCTTGCTCACTCCTATACAAGAATACAAATTTGTTTTTATGAAAAAAATTGGTATTCCCCTAGGAGGAGAAAACTAGTTGAACGTAAAATCTTATCTCATAACAAAGATAACCATGAATGCGGTTCTGGAAGTTGAAATACGACTGAAGGTGGGAATCGGGGTTTCCTAGGCCCTTAGAGGAACAACAGGTTTAAAAAGATTGGTAAACCACAAACACCAAAGAAGATCAAGAAGCCATATTTTGAATCTCCTTGCTTGAGTTGTGGGGCAGCTAGACACTGGGTACGAGACTACAAGACACCGAGTAGCGTCAGACTTCTTTGGTGAAATTAATGTCTGCATGGATCAACATATAGAGAATTCCGTAATGATATCTTAGTAGACATGTGACGTTACAGTAGAGAGCACTAGTAGTTTCATTTCTTGTAAAGACATAATTTACATTTTGTTAGTATTTATGATTATATTGGGAACAAATCATTTATGTTTCAATAAAGTACTCGCGATATACATGAGATTGTCAAATTATTCTATATTGTGATTATTCGAATTTATTGCTTAAGAAGTAGTAAAATTCTATGTATGATAGTTGATCTACTATATACAACCTGCCTATCGATATATCTACTCATTGAGCATGACCGATAATTGGATGAGTTGCAACACATGTCTAAGAAACATTAGTATCACGCACTCGATCATTTTGGAGATATAAACATATTTCTAGTCTAACATTGTGCATCGGGGATGGAACAAATATTATTAGCACGGCCAACATGATAGAACACACTTAGTACGTCACGCTATTACTCTCTAATGATATGACACGGGGTATCTAGTCAACTTTATAAACTACTAAAGCCAGCGGGATTTTATTGAGTTTAGGGAGATACATGATAATGCTTATCACGTAATGACTATCGAAGAAAATTATAGACAAGGTTCTCTGGATTCACTCCATGTCAAAAGGTTAGAACACGCTATTGGAGCGGTTTCCAATATACTCCTCAGGGCTTGGAAAGTGAGGAGGATTATCAGGATTATATCTCAATTATCCTTAAAAGGAGAGAAGATCCAGAAAGTATACGTGTAACGATCACTTTCGTGGTAAGTCTATTATTTCATCATAGTATGACCAAGGTAGCGTGGGATCTCCAGCCTTTTCTCAAAACATATCCATAGAGACACATATGGACCTATCCATCTACATAGTGGCCTATTTGAATATTTATGGTCATAATAGACGTATCTAGGAGATGGTCTTACGTTTTCGTATTCATAAAATCTAGGAATACAATGTTAGCACGACTAGGTATCATTTGATCCCTTTTCTCTTAGATTATTCGATCGCAGGCTCATTTCCTAGATCAGCCGATCAAAGTCGATTGAAATGACTTGACGGGGGCTTGAGAGTGTGACTTAGAGGCTTTTAATGATTATTTTACCGTTAAATGGGATAGATGATTGAGCATCGTGAGTACCCCATACCATACCCAACTAGGGATTGACGGTGATCCTAATTAAGTGATTTAGGATAATCACTATGCCACTGTTATTACGATAATTGTTTCTGGCTAGTGTGCAGGATTTGTATTATTTCTCCCGCAGCACTGATTAGGGTTCGTCCCATAGCAAATCATCAAATTATTTTTCCCCAAAAATTGTCCAGTAACTAGGTCGGTGCTCGGTGTCGCCCATTGACGAATATTTGGATGTTCTATACAGCTGCCAATTACACCAGTACAATGTATAAAGATGACACCCTCAACATCCCCCTGGTATTATGTGGGTTATGATTCACATTTATCACAGGATATTTGGAACCCACTGAAGACGTATATACTGTAGGGTAGATAATTGTCACTTTGATGAGATGATATTCCCTGCATTGGACGGAGATATGAAAATCAATACTGAGGATGTTTCCAATATTAGTTGGAAAATACAAACGTTCTGTCACGCCTCAAAATCCGGTAATCGTTAGCTTGACCAATTACTAAATTTTAAGTAGTACAAGTCGAGGAATCCAAAGATTTTACCCCACAAATAGCCAAGCCGCAGACAAATTCTGGCTCGGCTATTCACATATCGCAATAATTATCAGAGTAAAGAAATGAAATAGCAGCATAGCGGAAGCGAAAAACATATATACATATCTGACAGAAATATATACAATGTCCAAAATAAGGTACAACAGCATACGCTGAGATAACAACAAAAGTCTAAACTAAAACTGGTCGGCAACATCAACTACTCCAAACACTACTGTGGATCTCAGCAACTCAGACTACTCAACCTCTGAAAGGGGGGAAACAATGCTTGAGTGAGCAAAACCATGGCTCACTGAATGCCCAACAAGTTTAAATAACATACTAGTAAACAGATACGGATAAGGAGAGTGAAGTGAAACAGATAAAGTAAGTTAAAGTAGAATAATAGTAACTAATAAATTCATGATCCAAGTAACTAAGTAGTAAGAACAAAAAAGAAATATAAGAGTAACCAGAGAAAGAATAAGGAATATAAGAAAGGGAGGGATCTGACAATGAGGGAAAAATGCAATGATATGCCAATGATGTGATATGTGCTTAGTTTTAAATGCTAAAGGAGTTGATGTTGAAAACGTGATGCAATCCTATTATAATAATTAATGGTTGATCAACCGCTAACATGTTTAAAATACAGAAATCTGTTAAAGGGATACAATGGGTACGATTTTTGTCAAACTCGACCAAGCTAGTGGATACTCACTTGATCAAAGTGTTCTGGGCTTTTCAACCCACGGAGCCAACGTCCGAACTGTATTTCGTTCCGAGGAATTTCAACCTCAAAGATAAGCCCTGTACCGAATTGTAAATACTTTCTCATACCTTCCCACACTCCCGGATGGGTTTATAAGGTATGATAGTATCCATCCTGGACCCACCAACTATTTCAACCCGATGTAAGACTCCTGTGATCCTATCGGAGGTCAAGCGATGAAGAGCTTTGTTATGTATCCGATCTCGATAAGTTAAAAGAGTTTGCATGACATGGAAAGATGCAACAGATCCCGAGGATCACAATGTAACAGCCGTGAACCCGACAAACAAACATAAGATAACCACCTACAGAAGAACTTGGTAACAATCCTAAACAAAATGCCCAATGACTCGGTTGCACCATCAAAACCGATGAAACAGCAACCTAACCATCATCACAACTAAACAACCTTAGTCTCTAGAAGAATGAACCTAACAACAATAATGCAACTACTAGTAACTACACTAACAACTTCTAGCAAAACCCAAAGCCAATGTAACTATAGTAACTACAAAGTTAACAATTATAGGGAGAAGTAATATGAAAATAAACCCTAACTGTTCACAACAACTCTATGCTCGGAGTACTAATTAAATCAACATCTATTAACTAGTAGATGAATTTAGAAATGTAGGGAAAACTCGCATGAAAGAAATCCCGAGTCCTGCAGAAAAATAACCCGGAAACCCAACTGCAATCCGCGGAAAAGCAAACGGAAAGCCTGGTAATCTAACACCAACACCAGGAAAAAAAAACAGCCAACAATTTAAGGAAATGAGAATAAAATCCAAACCCTAGAAATCAAACCCTAAGCCAAATCAAGCGGATTTGACGAAAAGGAATAAGGGAATTACTTACCGAGGATAGGAGAAGAAATTGTGGCAAAGCTGAGAAAGAATCTACGAGCGAAGAGGAAGGTTGTATTAGGAGTGGGGAGGAGAGAGGAAAAGGTTAGGGAGAGGAGAGAGTGAAGGAATGAAGAGAGGGATGAAGAAATAAAGTATATAAACCCTGACGCAGCTGAAATCGCGACTCTGTTCGAACAGGGAAGATCCTGTTCGAACAGGACAAGGATTGTTCAAACAGAATATTGCAAGAATGAAAGAAAACTGTCCCTGGAAGATCCTGCTCGAACAGGCAAAGTCCTGTTCGAACAGAACTTGTCTGTTCAAAATCTGGACTTACCTGAAAAGCTAAAGAATTGTCGGGAGACACCACGGACCACCCCGGGTACCCCGAAACTCCACGGACCACCTCCACCACCATAAAAACACTTATACGAACCCAATCAAGGTTCCCCAAGGTGAATACACCACATCTACCGCCCCTCGAAAGCCAAAATGCCTAAGCCCCCAAAAAAGAATCTTTTCCTCGGGCGACCCCAGAAATCCACCGGCCACTCCAACGGTTCACCGGAACTACCCCAAATCACACACACAACACATAAATACCACTAACAAACTTTCTACAGGCTCCCAAGGCTACAAAACTACATCTAACTCCAAAACACCTCCGAACCGCCTAAAACTACTAAAAGAATCTAATACTAAACCACCGAAAGGAATAAATGGATGCATAAAGAATGAGTAGAATGGATCAAAGATTATATGCGGAAAATGAATGCGGAACTTAACGTGAAGGAAAGGAATCTAATATGCCAATGAGATTAAGAATAGGATTAAGAGTGAATATTAGGAATAATTAAATACGGGTCATTACAATCTACCCCCCTAAAAGAAAATTTCGTCCTCGAAATTAAACACATAACTCAGCCTGAGAATAAATGCGGATAGTATCTCCTCATATCAGCCTCTAACTCCCAGGTAGCCTCCTCTGGTCCATGGTGACTCCACTGGACTCTCACAAACATAATAACCTTGCTGCGAAGAACTTTCTCCTCCCGATCCAAAATGCAATCCGGATGTTCAATATACGAGGCATTGCCCTGAACCTCTATCGGTCCCCAATCAATCACGTGAGTAGGATCCCGCTCGTACTTCCTTAACATAGAAACGTGGAAGACACTGTGAATTCTCCTCAGCTGCGGCGGTATTGCTAACCTATACTCTAACTCTCCAACTCTATCCAGAATCTCAAACGGCCCAATATATCTCGGAGCTAGCTTCCCCTTCTTACTGAAATGCATCACGCCCTTCATCGGTGAAAGCTTTAGGAAAACATGATCTCCGATCCAAAACTCTAATGGTCTCCTGCGGATGTCGGCGTAACTCTTCTATCAGCTCTGAGCTGTACGTAGTCAATCTCTGATAATAGTAACTGCCTTTGTGGTCTCCCGAACTAAGTCTGGCCCTAGTAAACTCTGCTCGCAAACCTCTACCCAACTGAAAGGTGATCTGCATGGTCTACCATATAAAGCCTCATATGGTGCCATCCCGATGCTCGACTGAAGGCTATTGTTGTACGCAAACTCCGCCCAAGGTAAGTACTCGTCCCAGCTGCCCTTGAAGTCTAAAACACAAGCTCAAAGCATATCCTAAAGAATCTGGTTAACTCGCTCTGTCTGACTGTCGGTCTGAGGGTAAAATGTTGTACTGAAATCCAGTCTAGTATCCATAGCTCGCTGAAAACTCTGCCAAAATTTTCTGGTAAACCTGGCGTCTCTATCTGACACAATAGACACCGGAACCCCGTGTAAACGAACAATTTACCTCACATATATCCTGCTCAACTCATCCACAGTGAACGTCATGCGAACCGGAATAAAATACGCCGATTTGGTTAGCCGGTCCCCAACCACCCAAATAGAATCATGTAGCTTCTTCATCCGCGGTAAACCCAATATGAAGTCTATCGTCACATGCTTCCATTTCCACTCCGGAATAGGTAAGGGTTTAAGCTGTCCCGCCGGTTTCTGATACTCGACCTTCACCTGCTGGTAAGTAAGACATTTGGAAACAAAATCAGTTATCTCGCGCTTCATATTGTCACACCAAAAATGTCTCTTCAGGTCCTGGTACATCTTTCGTACTGCCTGGATGGATAGTGTATCTTGAACCATGAGCCTCACTCAGAACCTCACGTTTCAGTACCTTGGAATCTAGTATGCATAATCTGCCCCTGTATCTGATGCTGCCATCTGAACTAGCTGTCCAATCAGGTCGGGTGTCGTCTGAAGCCCAAGACTGTTATCAGTCGTCCTGCTGCTGCACCTCCATAATCTGAGAAATCAAAGAAGGCTGAACTCTCAGATTTGCAATAATGCCACCCGAAGTCTGTGAACTCATAGTCAACCTAAACTCTGCGATATCACCAAGCATCGTCCACTCATGAATCATCAGACATGCAAGTAATCCCCTAGGTAAACGGCTCAAAGCATCGGCCACCACGTTTGCCTTCCCCGGATGATACTTCCAATCTACATCGTAGTCCTTCAGAAATTCTATCCACCTACGTTGTCTCATGTTCAACTCTTTCTGCGAGAAAAGATACTGTAAGCTCTTGTGATTAGAAAAGTGCTCGAATCTCTCCCCGTACAAGTAGTGTCTCCAGATCTTCAGCACATAAACCACTGCTGCCAACTCGAGGTCATGAGTAGGATAATTCCTCTCGTGTACCTTAAGTTGTCTCGAAGCGTAAGCCACCACCTTGCCCTCCTACATTAAAACATATCCAAGCCCAATAAGCGATGCATCACTTTATACTCTATATCTCTGCCCACTGGATGGAACAATCAAAACTGGTGTTGTCGTCAATTTTCTTTTCAACTCAGCGAAAGATGAAGTACATCGGTCATCCCAAACGAACCGAGCGTTCTTCTGTGTCAAACGAGTCAAAGGAGCTGCAATCCGCAAAATCCCTTCGATAAATCTACGATAGTAACCCCCTAAACCCTGAAAACTGCAAATCTCGGTAACACTCGTCGGCTGTTCCCAATATGCGACTGCTTCAAGCTTAGAAGGATCTACAGAAATTCCATACTTAGACACCACGTGCCCTAGGAATTTCACCTCCTGCTGCCAATACTCATACTTATCAAACTTAGCAAATAGTACGTTCTCCCGCAAGGTCTGTAAAGCAATCCTCAAATGTTCCTCGTGCTCTACCTCGGTCTTCGAATAGATCAATATGTCGCCGACGAACACAATGACGAACCGGTCAAGAAAAGGGCTAAAAATAGGGTTCATCAAGTCCATAAAGGCCGCGGGCGCGTTCGTCAAACCGAACGGCATTACCCGAAACTCATAGTGTCCGTAACGAGTCCGAAAAGCTGCCTTCGACACATCAGCTGCCCTAATCCTCAGTTGGTGGTATCTCGATCTAAGATCAATCTTTGAAAAGAAATGCGCTCCTCAAAGCTGGTCAAACAAGTCCTCGATCTTCGGCAACAGATATTTGTTCTTGATCGTGACTTTGTTCAACTCGCGGTAGTCTATACATAAACGCATTGAACCGTCCTTCTTCTTTGCGAACAAAACCGGAGCTCCCCACGGTGAAGTACTCGGTCGAATGAAACCCTGATTCATCTACCCAGAAATCTGATCCTTCAGCTCTTTCAGCTCAACAGGCGCCATACGGTACGGTGCCTTCAAAATCGGTGTTGTACCCAAAACAAGATCTATGCCAAAATAAATTACTCTCGTCGGCGGTAACCCAGGAATCTGTTGGAGCACATCAGAATAATCACAAACGACCAGAATAGAGCTGACGTACACGTCCGAGGACTCTAACTCTAAGAAAGCTAGTAAGCCGTCCCCTGACCGCACAGGTTTCGAACTAGAGAACACGAAACGCCTCTCGCCAGGAATGCAAAAGGTAGCCATCTTCTCAAAGCAGTCTAAAGTGACCCGGTGTGTCGACAACCAATCCATGCCTAGGATGATGTCAAACTCATGCATCGGAAAAACTAATAGGTCTGCTGAGAGGATACGACCACAAACAACTATCGGGCAATCCCTACATATACGTGAGATGGAGACCGAAGAATCTAAAGGAGTACCCACGGAAACCTCATCTATCAATAAAGAAGACTCAAAGCCAATAATGCAGAGGAATGCAGATGCGATGAATGAATGTGATGTACCAGAATTTAAAAGGACAAGAGCGGGCGATGAAGAAATATGGATCGTACCTTCCACCGCAGGTAACGCGGTGCGAGTACCTCGCCTCCCAACTGTGCACATCCTGCTCTATCCGTGGCCCTGCCCTTGCTGCACTGGATGATGTGGTCGCTGAACACCCTGAGGTCCTGGAACTATCTGTCTGCCCTGAGGACCCTGGAACTGTCGCTGCGGAAACTGTTAAATCTGCTGCAGTCGCGGCTGAAAACCAACTGGACTCGGAAACAACCTCTGTATCTGTGGTCCTCTGACTGTCTTAGGACAGTGCGGTTTGACGTGCCCCGACTCCCCACAGTTTCAACACTGACGTGAAACAAACTGTGCTCTCTCAAAATACTATCCACCCACAACATTAGCTGGAGTACTCTCAAGCCTCGACCTCTTTGAACCCAAGCTAGTATACTGTGTCTGGACTGCATTTCCCTTATCGGGCCTTTGGTCTTGCCTCTGCTGGTCCCTGAAATCCTTGGACTTGCGATCCTCGGTATCGTTCTGCTCCAAAGCCAAAGCTTTAGACAAAACCTCTCTATATGTACTGGCACTGGAAGTAATCAAGAACCTCCTAAAATATGAACGAAGTCCCTTTAGGAACTTCATCTTCCTCTGCTCCACGTCATCAATAATGAACGGAACATAACGAGATAACTCGTTAAATCGCTGATCATACCCAGTAATACTCATATTACCCTGCTCAAGTACGTAGAACTCTGAAATGTAGACGTCCCTATAGCTCTGGGGGAAGTACTAATCGAAGAAATGCTCTTGGAATGATGACCTAAGAATAGGAGACTCCAAAATTATCCTCTTGGCTATATCGTACCAATTATCTGCCTCGCCCTGAAGTAGGTAAGCTGCAAGTGTCACCCGCTGATCGTCGGGACACTTCATCGCGTCCAAGGTCTTCTCTATAGACCTTAATCAAGTCTCGGCCTCTGAAGGTATCAATGTACCGGAAAATATAGGGAGTTTGTACCTCTGAAACTGCTCTAAGTAACTATACTCCCTGTGCACTGGGCTCCTAGCCTGCTGAAAGGAAGCGGCAAAACTCGCCATAAACTGTCTCATCTCGGCTGAAACACCAGAAGCTGCTGGTACAGGTAAAACTCCTGGGTTCCCTGGAAGTACTGGAGTTGGTAGGGTACCCTGCTGATGTTAAACCCCGGATATTACTCTTATACTAACCCCAGCCTCAGAAACTATTGGCTCAGTCGGCAGGAATAAAATGGACCCCAAACTCTCCTGACTGACTACTGGCTCATCGGCCACTGCGCCACTGCACAAACCCTGACGAAAACCTCCTCGAATACCCCCACGGGTTCGAGCACGACCTCTAACTCTATCACCTCTAGCCATCTATTATGAATAAGGAAATACAGCTCATAACGGATAGGGAAGGATTTGAATAGGAAATGAATTAGATAAATATGAAAATCCATAAAAGAATCGATCCTAACTCCGTCTAAAGAGTAACTCGTCATGTGATCTATAATAACAGAGATAAGGATTTAACTTACGCTCTAATACCAAGTCTGTCATGCCCCAAAATCCAGTAATCGGAAGCTTGACCAATTACTAGATTCTAAGTAGTGCAGGTCGGGGAATCCAAAGATTCTACCCCACAAATAGCCAAGCCGTAGACAAATTTTGGCTCAGCTATTCACATATAGCAATAATCATCAGAGTAAAGAAATGAAATAACAACATAGCGGAAGAGAAAAACATATATATATATATCTGACAAAAGTATATACAATGCCCTAAATAAGGTACAACGGCATACGCTGAGAAAACAACAAAAGTCTAAACTAAAACTGGTCGGCAACATCAACTACTCCAAACACTGCCGTGGATCTCAGCAACTCAGACTACTCAACCTTTGAAAGGGGGGAAATAATGCGAGAGTGAGCAAAACCATGGCTCACTGAATACCCAATAAGTCTAAATAACATACTAGTAAATAGATACAGGTAAGGAGAGTGAAGAGAAGCAGATAGAGTAAGTTAAAGTAGAATAATAGTAACTAATAGATTCATGATCCAAGTTACTATGTAGAAATAACAGAAAGGAAATATAAGAGTAACCGGAGTAAGAATGAGAAATATAAGAAAAGGAGAGATGTGACAATGAAGGAAAGATGCAATGATATGCCAATGATGTGATATGTGCTAAGTTCTAAATGTTAAATGAGTTGATGTTCAAAGTGTGATGCAATCCTATTATAATAGTTAATGGTTGATCAACCGCTAGCATGTTTAACTTACAGAGATCTGTTAAAGGGATACCATGGGTACAATTTTTGTCAAGCTCGGCCAAGCTAGTGGATACTCACTTAATCAAAGTGTTCCGAGCTTTTGAACCCACGGAGCCAACATCCGAACTGTATTTCATTATGTGGAATTTTAACCTCAAGGATAAGCCCTGTACCGGATTATAAATACTTTCTTATATCTTCCCACATTCCCGGATGGGTTTATAAGGTATGACAGTATCCATCCTAGGCCCACCTACTATTTCAACCCGATGTAGGACTCCTGCGATCCTATCGGAGGTCAAGTGAAGTAGAGCTTTGTTATGTATCCGATCTCGATAAGTTAAAAGAGTTTGCATGATTTGAAAAGGTGCAATAGATCCCGAGGATCACAATGTAACAGCCGTGAACCCGACAAACAAACATAGGATAACCTCCTTCAGAAGTGCGTGGCAACAATCCTAAACAAAATGCCCAATGACTCGGTTGCACCATCTAAACCGATGAAACAACAACCTAACCATCATCACAACTAAACAAACTTAGTCTCTAGAAGACTGAACCCAACAACAAGAATACAACTACTATTAACTACACTAACAACTTCTAGCAAAACCCAATGCCAATGTAACTATAGTAACTAAAGAGTTAACAATTATACGAAGAATTAATATAAAAATAAACCCTAACTGATCACAATACCTCTATACTCAGAGTACTACTCAAATCAACATCTATTAACTAGTAGAGGAATTTTGAAATGAAGGGAAAACTCGCCTGAAAGAAATCCTGAGTCCTACGGAAAACTAACCCGGAAACCCAACTACGATCCGCGGAAAAGAAAACGGAAAGCCTGGTAATCTAACATCAACACCAGGAACAACAAACAACCAACAATTTATGAAAGTGAGAATAAAATCCAAACCCTAGAAATCAAACCCTAAGCCAAATCAAGCAGAATTTGACGGAAAGGAATAAGGGAATTAGTTACCGAGGATATGAGAAGAGATCGCGGCGAAGCTGAGGGTGAATCCGTGAGCGAAGAGGAAGGTTGGATTAGGAGTGAGGAGGAGTGAGGAAGATGTTATGGTGAAGAGAGAGTGACGGAGCGAAGAGAGGGATGAAGAAATAAAGTATATAAACCCAGACACAGCTGAAATCGCGCCTCTGTTCGAACAGGGAAGATCCTGCTCAAACAGGACAAGGCTTGTTCGAACAGAATGTCGCAGGAATAAAAGAAAACTGTCCCTGGAATATCCTGTTCGAATAGACAAAGTCTTGTTCGAACAGAACTGGTCTGTTCAAAACTTCACTTACCAGAAAAGCTAAGGAATTGTCGGGAGACACCACGAACCACCCCGGGCACCCGGAACTCCACAGACTACCGCCACCGCCACCACCACACAAACACTTTTACGAGCCCAACCAAGGTTCCCCAAGGTGAACACACCACCTCTACCTCCCCTCGGAAACCAAAATGCCTAAGCCCTCAAAAAGGAATCTTTTCCTCGGGCGACCCCGGAAATCCACCGGCCACTCCAACGGTTCGCCGGAACCACCCCAAATCACCCACACAATACATAAATACCACTACCAAACTTTCTGCAGGCTCCCAGGGCCACAAAACCACCTCTAACTCCAAAACACCTCCGAACCGCCCAAAACTACTAAATGAATCTAATTCAAAACCACCGAAATGAATAAATTGATGCATAAAGGATGAGTAGAATGGATAAAAGAGTACATGCGGAAAATGAATGCAGAACTTAGCTTGAAGGAACAAAATCTAATATACCAATGAGATTATGAATAGGATTAAGAGTGAATATTAGGAATAATTTAATACGGGTCATTACACGTTGTCTAGTCTAGATCCCTATATACAAGCTAGGTGACAATAAGGCTCAACGGATTACAAACCTTCAATAGGTCATAAATGAATTTCTAGACACATTCATAAGTACTATTTTAGTACTGTAAGTGTATGTACCTTCAAGTAATATACATGCACAGTAGAACATTTTAGGGGAACTAGTACCGCAGCTGAACGTTCAGGGGCAATTGGTACCTCAAACGTATCGGAGGCTCACGCTTAGTAGGGAGCACCATTGGAAGAAAGTATTCTGAGCTGGGGAGCTGCAGAATATGGGACAAATATGACTAATGGTATAGTCGGCTTATCAAGGATGGAACCACCCATCAACGAGGCAATAGTTGTTACATGATAAATTGATGCATTACAAGATTAGCCTGGGGTGGCACATACGTATGATAATAAGGAGATCTCGATCTATTTAAAGTTTGTAATAAGCACAATGAAGGATCGTTCATTAGATATTTGTCGACAAAGTGTTCATATTTGATGTTGTGCTCGACGTAAAGGATGATGATTCATAACAACTTTTAGTAAACAACTATGAGTTATTGTACATTGGCCAAAGTGGGCATCTAGAATCCAAATAAAGCTCAGCTTGTTTGAAAAATTTGAAGTGATACCATTGAGCCTGTCGATTATAAATAGGAAAGGTCCGGAGACATGATTAACCCGGAGAGATAATTTTGTCAAGGCAAGACTAATTGCCCATGAAATCTTTAAGAGAGTTGGCATCGATTACAATATGACCTATTACCCGGTTATGGACACTATAACATTTTGGTAGTGATCAGTCTATCAAGTTGTCGAGGATAAGCTAGGCATGCGTCTGATATAAATACCGTGTATCTATATAGGAAACTAGATACGGATATCTATATGAAGCCATCTGGGGAGGTATAAGCTTATGAAAGTAATTAAGCCCGACATACGAGGTGTGTACATATTAAAACTGGAAAAGTTATTGTTGACTTAAAGTAATCAGGGCCTGTGTGACACAGTAAGTTGACTAAGTATTTGAAGGTCAGGGACTTTACAAATATCCTTATCTATCTATAGGTTCGAACAAAGAAACTAGCTTCAGTGTCATCATAATAGTATACTAAATGATTTGGATATCATTAGTATAGGGACCTATCCCTCGATCTCACCCAAAGTCGAGCTTACCTAGTTCGAATTACCCCAATCTCAGACTCATGCATTTTTAACACATTTCCCCAGTCAACATTCTAACTTACCCCACGAACTGGTTAAGAACGTGGGCAAAACTTAAACCAAAAAGCCATATCCAGTCAAAGACACCTGTCTCCTTTGAACTCGTCAATTATTCAGTCAATCGCCACTAACCACATTGTTTGGAAAACGTACTCCAGTAAGACGAAGAGTTGTGGAGAAGATCTATATAAAGAAAATGTTCCAGAAGAGACAGATATCCAGAAACATTATAGAAGAGATCATTAAGAAACTATCGATTTGAGATTCTCGGGAAACATTACAAACTTCTTAGTTACAAGGATGAAAGCATTTCTATATTTAGAGATCACTTGTAATAAAGATATCCGTCTCAAGCAATAAAGATACATTCTCAAAAATCATCCACACGAGGTCGTGATTTTTTTACCTATTCAGAGGTTTTCCTGGCTAAAATTACCTGTTTTATTTCTTACTTTCAATTAGAATATTGTTACAGGTTCATTGGTGTGATAGAAAATTCCAAGCAATTTCGAGCATACAGAATTTGGCCATTACAATTAGAACTACATGGGCCATTTCGAGCATACTGAATACCTTGGGATGGAATTACAAATAAAAAGCCTTGGTAAATTAAGTAGTATCCCGATTTGTAGATCAAACGTCTTGGTAGTGGCATACTCATACACCAAACATTATATATCGGAAAAGTTATCTAGCACTTTGGTATGGATGTAGCACACGGTACTAAGTCGTTTATTGCACGTCCATCACTTGGGTGTGGACAATGACATCTTCTACCATCCTAATATGGGGAGAAGCTCCAAGGGATGTGACGTCATAGCTAGGAGGTGCTTTACTATAAGTAGCTGGGTATACTAGACCTGATGACTCATTTGCAGTGAACAATTTGGTTTGCCATAGTTCTGTTCCTACCCAAAGGTACTGGAATAAGATCAGGCACATTTTGAGGTATCTGATTGGTATGAAAGACTGGGGTCTGTTTCACTCGAAATGGTAAGCGTAAAATTATAGAGTACGCCGATAAAGAATACATGTCAAATCTACATAGAGGCCATTGTAATATGGAGAGTATGTTTATGTACGGGGATACATTAAGATTCTTAGAGATCGATAAAGCAGATAGCGGCAGCTACATCCTCGAACTACGAGGAGATTCTTGCACTTCAAGAAGCTAGAAGAGAATGATGGTTATGCTCTAAGATATATCACATTAACTAAAGTTGTGGCATGTTCTATCCAAGATAAAGCAACGACTATGAATGAAGACAATTCAGCTTGCATCATTCAAGTCAATGGCGATTTATCAATGGCGACAAAACGAAGTACATTTAGCAGAAGACATTCCATCCTTATGAATTATAAAAGGTGAATGAAATTGGCATTATCCAAGATATTTTAGAAGATATCTTTGTAAATCTATTCACGTAGGATTAAACTCTTTTCTTGTATAACTTTTTGCCCAAGGTCTTTTTGCCCAAGGTGGTTTTGCTAAGCAGAGGTTTGATGAGGCAAGTCGTCCTGGTATAGAATACCTTTAGGGGAAGTATTAGGAGTTGGGTCCAGCCGAAGGTGGGAACCCAGCTGGGTTTGGGTGTCCTATTGGACTCCTAATGAGCCCATAATCCTTTAGGGTTTATTGGGAGAGTTTAAGTAGGGATAGGTAAACTTCATATTGGGTTATCCTCTTTATAATAGGGGGAGTGTTAGGAGTTGGGCCCAGCACAAGGTGGGGGAACCCAACTGGGTTGGGGTGTCCTATTGGACTCCTAGCAAGCCCATAAGCATTTAGGGTTTATGGGGCGAGTTTAAGTAAGGATAGGTAAACCCCATATTGGGTTATCCTCTTTGTAATAGAGATATACAATTTCAACTAATAAGATATCCCCTTTTTCTCCCTCAATTGCTCTTGATTATCTAGTAGCTAGAATCTATTATTGTACAATAGTAGTAGATATTATCCTGTAAAAAGTAATAAATTTTCACTATACCAATGTAAATCTTTAAACCTTAGATCTTTTGATCAAGGAAAACTAATCTAACCCATACACCAACTTACACTTTTGATTTTATGGGGATCTTTTATATATAACAATTTACCATTTTGGGGACCCTGTTTGGGGAAAAAATTCAGGGGACCCAAGGAAACCACGTCTCAGGCCTATTCCCAGGGTCGGCACTAGCATTAATTAACAATGTTTCCTCAAAACTCATATCCACGAAGTGGTATGTGCTAAAGAGAAACTAGGTCCTATGGTTTCGTAGTGCTAATGGTTACAGAAGTTCTTGTTTGGCCGCTGACAAGAGGTAGGCCTAACAGGCCTTATATCCAAATCTGTTAGACTACTTTGGGGCCTATACAAGCAATATTCGCTCCGCATCAAAGCTATTAACAATTTACTTACAACTTCTATTTATCCAAATTTCTTATTTACAACTTCTATACTAAAAAAGTTGAAATTTGAAATTTAAATTTTTGGATATGCTGTGATACTATTTTCAATGTACTTGAAATTTTCCTACTGTGTCTTCACATATATTGCTTCACCTATAAATGTTTTAACCATGAGAACACTTGATGTGGTTGTCGTCAGAAAACAAAAATTACAAACTTAGCTGAACCTTTGATATATAAACCTCAAGAACCATAGTGTTCCGGTGACACTTCTCAAGTTGGTCCAAAATAATGCATGTAGATAATGATAGTTTTTATCCTGCAAGGACACCATTTATCATGCCTGATAACTTAATAATGTCTATTGGCCGTAGATGGCAGCTAACACAATATTTTTTTTTACTGTTAACAGTGATAAGCGCGTAATTATGACATTTTTAATATACCCGAACATGCATTTTAGTCATTCATTATATTTAATTTTGTGTACTTATGTACATTTGTTTGATTGTAGCTATTCGAGATGGATATTTGAAGCCAAGCTCTTAAAGTCAAGTAAAAGTGTCTCCAGCTGTTCATAGCACCAAAAGTCAAAGACACAATATATTTGGTCTCAAGATTGAAGAAATAAATACACAAATATTCTTAGAGAATAAGATCAAAGAATATATTGCATCCAATATCCTTGAAGATATTTTATATTGAAGATATATGCAATAGTTTCCATGAAGAAATATCTCTACATCACTTAAGGGAATTATATGCAAGAATCTTAGGTGATTGGATGTAAAATTAGAAGATATTATTGTAAAAATATTCTTTACAATTTAATGTATAGTTTCTAAATTTTGGGATCCTTCTCCAATAAAAGGAACCCTCCCCCCCATTGTAATTGGGCATCTCATATTGGAGCAAGTTTTGAAGAAATAAAGTCTTAATTTTATGTTATTATCTTCTTTCTTTTATTTTCGTTTGTAAATAGTTAGCTAGTTCATGCAATGATCTTGGGAATGATAGAAGGTTAATCTCTTCTAGCTATGACTAGAAGGATGCCCTTACCCGAGTAGTAATAGTTATGTTATAGTTCAAGGATTAGTTCCTTTTTACAATCTTCTAAAATAGTTATAATCTACTTCTAGGCTTAACCATAGCTAGTAAGTGAATTTAGACTATTTAACCAATATCCGTTATTATAACCATTAAGCTAAATTTTAGGGCAAACACGGAGAGAACTCATAGTAGAAATTCGGCCAAGCTTAACCATAGTTGGAAGAATTCCTCCTACACATCAAATTATGTAAAACCTAATTTGACCAAGCCTTAGATGCCTAACCATGGATCTAGGATTGACATTTACATATAAAATACCCTACCCGGGATTTTTGATATGAATAATCCGCCTAGTAAAGCTACATAATTACTATTATTACTTTGGTTGGGCCGAATTCTAGTCGCAGCTATTCCCTTGTTAATTGTTCTTGCTATTTCTTTCTTTTCAATCGATAGCTTATAAAACCGTAATTCGGCCTAGAAAGTATTTTTTTTCGTAAACCTCCCAGTGGATTAGATCCCACTCATCCCTACTTCAATTCGAGAGCCGTATTTTGAGTGGGGATATTGTTAGAGGCTCTAAAATCCTCTTATCAAATGGCGCCGTTGCCGGGGAGGCATCATTGAAAGCCATTTTTTCTAATACATAATTTTCTTTGTTAGTTTTCTAATTTTGCTAATTTGTGTGCTATCAAGGTTAGTTTGAATCTTTACTAAAATTCCTAGACGCTTGAGACTAATCAATTTCGATTGCTTTAGGTCTAAATTGTCAGGTCCTAATTCCTCTGAATTAATGTCCTAAGATAAACTTAAATCAAGTTAATCTAATTATCTAATGTCAAGCAAGTAGTTGGAAATTAAGGTAACATGCAACTATTTTTAACCCTGTGGGAAAACCTTTCCCAAGAGAAAAACCCACAGGTCGCTATCGAATCCCTGACAACTAAACAATCCACTATATGAAAAAGAACTGCAATAATTTAATCACTTACAGACTCGATAAGAACCTCTCATGGTTATCTATCTTCCGAGTAATCTTCTTGCAATCAATCCTGCGTTCTTGCAACGCCTCGCTTCAATCTCTCGTCGAAGCTCCAAGTCTTGAATCGCTCAAATTCTTTAAAGCATGGCTTGGGTTTCTTGATCAATAGATTGATTCAAGATTTGAGTGATTTGATTCTCTCTTGAATCGCTCAAAGAGGATATCTTTTCACTCTCAAAAGTAAGCCGCTAAAAATATAGGTTTTCAAGAAGTGAGATTGAAAAAAAGGTAAGTATGTCTTAAATAATGAAGCAGAAAACATAGGCCCTATTCGAATAGAGGCAATCCTAATCGAATAGGATCAAGCTGGAAATCATGCTGAAGTGAATTATTCAAATATAAAGGAATCTTATTCGAATGGAAGAAATCTTTCTAAGCTTTGAAATTACGCTGAGGTAAGTTATTCGAATTGACCAAAATCCTATTCGAATAGAAGAAATCTTTCCAAGCTTGAAATCACGCTGAGGTAAGTTATTCGAATAGACAGAATCTTGTTCGAATAGAAGGAATCTTTCCATCTCTATTCTAATAGAAAATAGTTTATTCGAATAGAAGCTCTGTTTTTTAAAGGAAGACATTCTTACTAGTTTTTTATACTCTGTAAAAGGCATAGGCTTGACATTTTAGAACAAATAGTTAAAAACTCACTTACCTGTCCAGAGTCAGTCTGTTCAGCTGTAGTCGCTCCTTGTACATTCACTGACGCCTGATAACCACGTGAAAATGCTGATGCCTACTCTAGACGCTAAATGAAGCAAACCCCAAAAATAGATGTTTCAATCTCCCCCTTTGTTTTATTTTGTGTGAAAACATGAACTAGGTAATCATAGGAAAAATTACAGACACGATGGACTGACTCACTCACCAAACACCCATCCTTAAAAGCATTTCCTCTAAAATCCCTGCACACTAAACAAGATACTTCACGTAACCGTTCACATTCAAAATAATGGATTTAGAGAACTAAAAAAAAACACTTACCGGACTTACCTGTCAGGAACATCTCTCCCCCTTTTTAACACAGTAGAACAAAGGGTAAGTGGACACAAAGAAAGAATAATGAAATTATATCAAATATGCCAAATAAAATATAGTCACAAAAAATGGAAATATAAGAATAACAATATCATGAAACCGTTAGAGCATCCATTAGAAAAGAAACTGCTAATACATAGCATAATCAAAAAATGACTTCCCAAAAAAAATACGCAGTAAAGATAGCATAGTCTGAAACAGTCACAAAGATAAGAAACACTAAGAAAAGAAAAAACAAACAAAAGAAGACTGCACGTCTAAGACTGCTCATCTCTATCTGAAGCTGGAGGACCACTGCTCAAAGCATCCATAGAAGTCTGAAGCCGAATAATCGATTATAAACCGGCGTCTTAAAAGACCCGCAAGCGCACGGTGTACCGTTGAGTACAAAAGAAAGTGGGGTCGTATCCCAAGAGACTTGTGGTGCGAATTATACTTCAAACTACTAGTTTTATCCAATAACAATGAGTTTGTGTAGGTTTTGAAATAAAAAGAAGAACGAAACAAATTACAAGATAAATTAGAGTAGAAACCAAGGCATCGATTCCACTCCACCCTTTGTAACCATTTAGATAGCATAAATTATTAAAGTAAATTACGATTTCCCATATCGCATATCCTTGGTTGGGCATATGCAATACATCAAAAGATACAAGAGATTTAGTAATTGGGAACTACCCATAAACAAACTTACTCAACCATGGTCCAGTTTATTAGTATGGATTATATTCTTTTTTCCATGTTCCTAACCTATCTTGTTATGGTCCAATAAGATGGTTACATAGATCCATTATTCCTTCTAATCCTAGCTAAGGTCAAGCATAAGATGAAAGAATACGGATATGCGTATTCTGGGATAAAAAGATAGTAACTAATCTAACTAAGCTACACAATCTACACTACGACTGCATTGGGTGGAGCTTCTTCTAGCCTTAGCTAAGAAGATTAAGTACTTATCCCTTTGATCATTGCCATACTACTATTACTATGATAATAGTAAAAGACAAGAAAAAGAGAAAGAATAAGTTTTATTTCTATGAACTTTAATTTACACTCTCCAAGATGATCCCTCATGGGTAGGATTCCCCTTTTATTTATAGAGTATAGGAAGGGTTACTAAAAATCACCATCATTATAAAATCCCCTAAACAATGCCTAAAATCATGTATTACAACTCATGAGAATAATATATATATATATATATTTATAATTTTCTTCAATGGGCTTCCATGCATGGGACTTTTGTTGACAACTTCAAATGAGAATTATTGATGGAGTGCATCACCCTTATTCTTTGTTAAAAACTGGAAAATTGTATGACTTATTTATCATGTGACCGATTTCTGTAAATACAAACAAAAGTACTATTAGTGTCACATTTATTTAATAAATAACTAAGTAGATATAAATATAGAAGTTGTACACGTAAATATTACGTGTACAACAAATACCCCCAAACTTATATTTTGCTAGTCCTCAAGAAAAATTAAACAAAAACCATTTTTGCATGTTATGTGGTTGCATTTTTCTTTTGCAACAAGCCATTAAACCCCCAGGTTTAGCCTGGTGGACGAGTATTGTCTCGTGAGGGTTTGCAGTGACTATACCCACAAAAATAAATAATGGCATTTTAAACAATTCTATAATACACATGACTTATTTCCTGTGAACTTAACCTTACTTAGTTTTGACAAAAATATACCAATGAAAAAATCCTTAAACTTGCTATTCTCCCAAGTATATCAAAGAATATTTTAAGCTTATCCGAAACTAGTGGTACTACCTCAAGATTAGAAAGAGATTCAAGTATTTTGCTTTAGTTATATTTGAGTATACAATAAAAATAGTTTTATCACCTAATACGTTGTCTATAATAATTTACTCAGCTTTTGGTAGTCTAGTTCTCACTGGATTAAATTCAACAGTCAGTTCGACAAGTGCATTAGTCAATTCGTCTTTCTAGAATTTTTATATTCTTTTGTAAGCCTTTTCTTTTGAGTACTTTGTTTCTTAGTGAATCCTCCGTAACAAGGAGTTTTTGGTCGACAATCCCCGCCAGTTGGCTAAGGTTGCCAGGGTGTGGTACCCTATCATGACCTAGACTCAGGATTCTCACAAGTAACATTTTCTTGTGCTCCTTTCACAAAGTTCATGGTCAAACTCGGGATTGGTGATAATTTTTCCACTTTCAGTTCTTAATCATACGAGTAGCCTTGCAACGTGAAAGTTTTTAGATCATATTTGGCTTTTTTATTGTTATTTTCTTAGGAATGAATTTATTCTTAGGCAGTTGTCTCCCTTGCAACAAACTATTCCTAACATTAATGCTAAATTTCCCATATACTGAGCAAAAATCAATTAAAGGTATTAATTGTAAAGCAAAAATAAAATGTACATTTTCAAAATATGCCAAGTTAACTTGAATTAGTCGCTAATAAAATGATAGTACATCAAGCTTAAGATATTCCTAAATATTCAAGTGTATACTTGGTACAATTTCAAATTTTAGGTTTTTTCATAGTATTTATGTCAAGGTAAAATCAGTTTATGTGTTTGGAAATTTGTCAAAAATATATCATACATTGCCAAAGTGCTATTATTTTACTTTTTTTCCAAAAGCAAATAAAAAAAATTGTTTCCTACCCCCAAACGTAAATCAAGCATTGCCCTCAATGTTGGAGAAAAATAAAATAAATGAATGAGGAAAACTAAAATGTCTTACCTGAATGTGTCAAGGGTTGCCTCCCAAGAAGCGCTAAGTTTACCGTCTTCAGCCACACAAATGTACCCCCATACTTAAATGATTTATAATGGTATTATAGGGGTACATAATATCTGTTCTGATATACTCGATCATTTAGAAATGCTATCTCTTCATCAAAAGTATAGGACTCTAAGTACGGTTTTAATCCTTGGCTATTGACCTTAAAAATATTTCCGTTCTTAGGATCCTCCACCTCTACGGCTTCATGAGGATAAACAGTTTTAACTATAAAAAGGCCGTACCAACGAGAACGTAATTTCCCAGGAAATAAACGTAATCACGAATTATAGAGTAACACTTTCTGATTAGGCTCAAAAGTTTTGTGAACAATCGACTTATCATGAAAATCATTTGTTCATTCCTTGTAAATTTTTACATTTTCATAAGCCTCACGACGAAGTTCGTCAAGTTCAGAAAGTTGAAGTTTTTTATGTGATACGGTTTTATCCATTTCAAAGTTGAAGGCCCTTGTAGCCCAGAAGGCCTTGTGTTCCAATTCTACAGGTAAGTGGCAAGCCTTCCCAAAGACAAGTCTATTGGGTGAGATACCAATCAGGGTTTTATAAGATATTCGATATGCCCAAAGGGCATCATCAAGATGATCAGACCAATCTTTACGATCGGTTCAAACATTTTTTTCTAAAATTCTTTTGATCTCCCGATTGGATACTTTGACTTGACAACTTGTTTGTGGATGATTAGGTGTGGAACTTTATGAGTGATGGAGTAAGTTTTCAAAAACTTTTGAAAGACACGGTTACAAAAATGTTTACCACCATCACTAATAATTGCCCGAGGTGTGCCAAAACGATTAAAAATGGTTTTCAAAAATTTTCCACGGGCTTATGGTCATTCGTTTGACATGGCACTGCCTCAACCCATTTAGAAACATAATCGACTCCAGCTAGAATGTAAAGCTAATCGCGAGAAGAAGGAAATTGACCCATAAAGTCAATGCCCCAAACATCAAATAGTTCAACAATTAGGATGTTGTTCAAGGGCATCATGTTTCGATGAAAAATATTCCCATTCCTCTGGCACCTATCACATTTAAAACAAAAGGTATGTGCGTCACGAAAAAGGGTAGGCCAATAATGACCAGATTGAAGGACTTTTGCAGTAGTTTTCTTGGTCCCAAAATGTCCTCCGCAAGCTAAGGTATTGCAAAATGTGAGTACACTATGGAACACATCATTTAGGATGCATCTCCTAATCACTTGGTCAGAACAAAACTTATAAATATAAGGATCGTCCCGACTAAAATGTCTAACCTCGTGCAAGAATTTAGTTCTATCATGTTTTGACCAATTGGGAGGTAATCGTTGCGTAGCATGATAACTGACAATATCGGCGTACCAAGGCAGTTGTGAGACTGCCATGAGCTGCTCATCAGGAAATGTCTCTAAGATAGGGAGAAAATCTTCAGCACCCTCAGTTAGAATTCGAGATAGATGATCCACAACAACATTCTCAATACTTTTCTTATCTAGAATTTCGATATCAAATTCTTGTAACAAAAGAATCCATCTGATTAGCCGAGGCTTAACATCTTTTTTAGATTGTAAATACTTTAAGGCCGCATGGTCGGTGCAAATAATGATTTTGGGTCCAACAAGGTATGATCGAAATTTCTCCAAGGCAAACACAAAGGCTAATAACTCCTTCTCTGTGGTGGAGTAATTTAACTGTGCGACTAGCATAGTAAATAACATGAGGCTTATTATCTACTCTTTGCCCTAAAATCGTTCCAACAACGTAATCTGAAGCATCACACATGAGCTCGAAGGGAAGTTTCCAATTAGGTGGTTGGATGATAGGGGCTGAAGTTAATAAAAGTTTAAGTTTCTCAAAAGTACCTGGACATGCGTCATCAAAGTTGAAATCAGTGTCCTTAGCAAGTAAATTGCACAAGGGCTGGGAAATTTTGCTAAAATCTTTGATGAACCGACGATAAAACCCAGCATGCCCCAAAAATGATCAAATGGCCTTAACCATCCGAGGTAGAGGTATAGAAGAGATAATGTCGATCTTGGCCTTATCGACTTCAATCCTTTTGTTGGAGATAATGTGTCCAATAACTATCCCTTGTGTCACCATGAAGTCACATTTTTTCCAGTTTAACACCAAATTGGTTTGTGTACATTGTTCTAGCACGATCTCTAAATGGTGTAAACATTCGTCAAAAGATGTTCTAAACCCTGAAAAATCATCCATAATGATTTCAAGAAATTTATCAGCCATATCAGAAAATATGCTCATCATACAGCACTGGAATGTAGCGGGTGCATTGCACAACCCAAATAGCATACGTCGATAGGCATATGTCCCGTAGGGACACGTGAAAGTTGTCTTCTCCTGATCTTCTGGGGTAATGGAGATCTGGTTGTATCAGAATAACCATCAAGAAAATAGTAATGCCTTTTTCCAGCTAAGCGTTCAAGCATTTTGCCAATGAAAGGAAGAGGAAAATGATCTTTCCTTGTGACCGTGTTCAATTTCCTATAGTCGATACATACACGCCATCCTGTGGTCATGTGGGTAGGGATTAGGTCATTATTCTTATTTTCAACTACAGTAATCCCTGATTTCTTAGGCACAACCTGAACGGGACTGACCCACTTACTATCCGAAATGGGGTATATGATACCCGAGTCAGAAATTTTGAGAACTTCCTTCTTCACTACCTCTATCATGGTGGGATTCGACCTCCATTGCATCTCGCGAGAATTTTTAGCACCTTCCTCGAGATTGATGCGATGCATGCAAATGGCCGGGCTAATCCCCTTCAAGTCTGTTATAGACCACCCTAGGGTTGATTTGTGTCTTCCAAGAGCACCCATCATTCTACTTTCCTGGTCAACATTGAGGCTGGAAGCTATGATCAACGGCAGAGTGTTAGAATCACCTAAAAAAGCGTACTTCAAATTCTTAGGTAATGGCTTGAGGTCTAACTTGGGTGCATTAACAATGGATGGAATAGGAAAAGTAGTGGACGGTTCTAGAGGTTCAACATAAGGTTTCCATTTGGACTTGTTAAAAGTAGGTGTTGAGTCGAGTAAAGCATCAAGCTCTTCAACAATCGGATTTTCATCAAAGTCTTCACCAAAGTTCACAAGACATGATTCTAAGGGGTCTTCAGAAAATAATTTAGGGAACGAGTTGTAAACTAGGGAGTCAATCATATTCAGCTCAGCCATGTCATCAGAATGAGAGACTTGAGTATTATTGTTAAAAACATTGAGCTTGATCTTCATGTCTCCCATTGATAGTTGTAAGACCCCATTAAAGCAATTAGTAATGGCATGAGCGGTCGCAAGGAAAGGGCGGCCCAATATGACGGGAATCTTACAACTAGGATTCTTTACATCTTTAGTGTCCAAAACAATAAAGTCCATAGGAAAAATGAGATTATCAACCTTGATAAGAATATCCTAAAGGATACCATGTGGGTATCGTATTGACCTGTCAGCCAATTGAAGTGTCATTCGGGTAGGTTCTAGTTCTCTAAGTCCAATTTCTGATAGACCGAGTAAGGTAAGACATTCACACTAGCCCCTAAGTCGAGTAACGCCCTATCTACTTTGTGATCTCCAATTTTATAAGGGATGGTTGGGCTTCCTGGATCTGGAAGCTTAGGAGGGGTTAATGTCTCAGTCAAGAAGACTTTCTTGTGCACATTGATTTTCCTTTTCCTAGTGCACATATCCTTAAGGAATTTGGCATATGCAGGGATAAGCATGATGGCATCGAGTATTGAAATATTTATATGAACATGCTTAAATGTATCAAATATCTCACCAAATTGAATCCCTTTATTATCCGGAAGAAGGCGTTGTGGATAGGCACCTTTGGCTCAAAATGTGCCTTTGGTAGGAAAATAGACGAGGTAGGCAACTCCTTTAATTTATTAGAAGGCTCACTCGTACCGACCTCATCCTCAATAGCAACGGGTGTTAACTCAACCCTAGGCATTTCAACTTGGTTATCAATTTGTTTACTACTTCGAAGAGTTGTAATGGCATTAGCCTATATTGGGATTGAGCTAGAATCAAGCCCTGGTGATCCTTTCGGATTAGATATAGGTTGGCTCGATAGGTAACTTTGTGGTCTCTCATGCAATGCATTTGCCAATTGTCCTATCTGAGATTCTAGAATAGAGATAGATTGGGATGTAGAATTCTGATTCACCAAAGTCTGTTATTGAAATTGTATTGATTGTTGCATGAAGAGAGCAAGGGTATCGTCCAAAGATGGTTTGGGTGGAACGGGTGAGAACTGTTTGGATGACTGAAAGAATTGCTGAGATGCCTGAGGATAAGATTAAGAAAGGGGATTCCTATGAAAATTATGACCTGAGATTTGTAGCTCTCCGAAACCTGAACTGGGTTGGTTGTTCTTCCACAAAAAATTAGGGTGATTCTGCCAAGTTGGCTTATACGGGTCAAATGGCCTCTTTTAGGTTTTATTCAAAGCATTTACTTTCTCTTGATTGTCATTCATTTCATTGAGCATGGGGCACATTTGAGTCACTTGAGTTACATCATAACAAATGATGTAACCCTGTTGCTGAACCTGGTTCACACTACCCTTAGATAGATTTGTAGCCATAGCCTTGATTTTTCGAGTAAGAGTATCTAATTGGGCTTTAATTGCCATTCCCTCACTCACTTCGTATAAGCCACCTTTCTTGGTTGCATGAATATTTCTATGTGGATCAAAATCCCACTGCTGAGAGTTCTTAGCCAATGTCTCAAACTCCTTATAAGCTCTATCAGGCTCAAGGTCCTGGAATTTGACACTATGCATGGATTCTATCCTATAACGATTCTCGGAAGTTATTCCACGATAGAAGATCTGGGCTTGATGTTGTTTCTCAAAACCATGATGGGGACATTGAGAAAGAAGATCTTTAAATCTCTCCTATGCCTCGTAAAATGTTTTACTTTCATTTTGAACAAATTCAACAACTACATTTCAAAGTGCGAGGGTTTTTTTTATAGAAAACCATTTGGTTTTGAACTTGGTCTCCATTTGATCCCATGAATTGATAGATGCTGGTGCCAATGAATCAAACCAATGACTCGACTTGTCTTTTAGCGAGAATGGGAATAAATGAAGGCGAACAGAAGCCTCAGTAAAATGTTGGTATTTGGAGAGCGCACGGATTTTCTTAAACTCGTAGACGTGCTTATAAGGGTTCTCAGAATTAAGCTCACGAAATGTAGGTAACATTTGGATCACACTAGGCTTGATTTCATAATAGTTTGTCGTGGCAACTGGTAACACAATACACGAAGGCATATTACTCACCACTGGGGTCCAATAGTCCCTAAGTGATTTGGCGGCAGCCATGATTGGGGGTTCAACTTATAACTCAACAATCAGTTCAATTGGGTCAACTCTAGATGAATTACCCTTCTCTAAAATTGGAAAAGCTTGAAATGGATCACATTCCTCCCAATCTGAGGCTCCTAAGTCCTCTATTGGATTGACTGAACGAGGTGGCCACCCTCTCCGCTTAGGCTGAGGTGGTGGGCCATAAATGGGTAAAGATTCCGATAAGCTTCCTAAACGTTTTTCTTCACGTGTCCAATTGATCATGCACAACTAATAATAAATAAAATTCAGTACCCGGTACAGTAAAAAATCAATCAAACCTAGATTCTAGCACATCAACGTTTTTTAGAAGTAATAATTTGGTCTCCCCTATATTCTTCTATATTTAAAATGGGTACGATGGCAAAAGGCTTTGGTTACTATACTCCACTACGTCACTATGCTAGTACCAGCTTAAAGTAGATGTTCAGTCCTCACGCCCGAGCGAGTCGCTTTATCGTACGCCAACACTCGGAATGGCGACGTCGCAAACCTACAACCAGTATTTCGTGGCGCTAGGCTGGGGCCGTATCTTATGAACCCGTGTTTGTACCCCGATCCGGTACACTTATCCGTTGGGTGATGAAATCCCGCGGGAATCTTGCTACTCTTTTTTATTAGCAGTTATGTTGAGGTCCGGGACGTTTAATTTTTCGTGTGAGATGAATTTCTTCGTATCCCTAATGGGTGGTCCCACTTGCTGGAGAGCTTTTTGGGTGATGAAATCCCGCAAGTCTCTAGCAGTTTTTACCTTTACTAATATTGGAATGAAAAAGAATATTAAACACAGCAATAGGTCAATCCAACCACACCAAATTTTTATTAGTGTAGCGTGTATTTGTTCAGTCCATACGACTTTATGATCTTAGTGCCGGGGCGGTGCCGATATGAACCCCTTCAAGATGTCAAGTTTTGAGAAGTACCAACCTACAGGAAGTGTTTCCCGGTGTAGTTGTGGCTGTCCCATCACTTAGGGGGCACAAGAATTATGTATTTAATGATGCTTTTAGCTTTGCGTATTATCCGTCTCGTTTCTAACTTTGTGACTATCCTGCAAAATAAGAGAAAAAGAATTAGTGAACTTGCAAGAATAATATTAATTTAATTTCCAAGTTTATTGTAGTCTATGATGTCCTGCTTTTCAAATGTGCATATCTTTTAAATTGGTTGAGAGAGAATATTCAATAATATTAATTTGGAAAGATAATTCAAAAAAGCAAAAATCTTCAAGAAGGAAGTTTTCTATAATTTAGCTTCCCTAATGCTCAAAACAGGTGATGAATGTACAGCGGCGTCCTTAACGGAGACTGTTATTTTACTATTTTTTCAAAAGGCTGTAACTTACAATCGGCAAAATAGAAAAATATGATCAAAAGCAATTCGGAAAGGGTTTAGAATTATCAGAAAAATTTGTAGCAAACATTTTACACAACTGTGAAGTATAGACGATCAAAAATGGTAAAATATTCAGGGACAGACTTCACAGCTACTGTAGCGCCAAGAGAATTTGAGCCAATCACTCAATCACTTTGTTTCTAGATCTAAAAAAAGAAGGAAAAGAAAATGAAAAAGGAAAGAAAAACAAGATAGAAAAATGGACTTAAAATAAAATAACTCAAAAACAAAGCGCAACTTTGCAAGTCCGCGACAACGGAGCCAAAAACTTGATCGATAATAAACCGACGTCATTGAAGACCCTTAAGCGCACGGTATACCGTTGAGTACAAAGGAAAACGGGGTCGTATCCCAAGAGACTTGTGGTGCAAATTATACTTTGAGCTACTAGTTTTATCAAATAACAATGAGTTTGTGTAGGTTTTGAAATAAAAAGAAGAACGAAACAAATTACAAGATAAATTTGAGTGGAAACCAAGGCATCGATTCGACTCCACCCTTTGTAGCCATTTAGATAATATAAATAATTAAAGTAAATTACGAGTTTCCGTATCGCATATCCTTTGTCGGGCATATGCAATACATAAAAAGATACAAAAGATTTAGTAATTGGGAACTACCCATAAACCAACTTACTCAACCATAGTCCGGTTGATAAGTATTGAATATGTTCTCTTCTCCATGTTCCTAACCTATCTTGTTATGGTCCAACAAGATGGTTACATAGATTCATTATTCCTTCTAATCCTAGCTATGGTCAAGCATAAGATGAAGGAATACGAATATACAATATTCCAGGATAAAAAGATAGTAATTACTCTAACTAAGTTACACAACCTACACTAAGGCTACATTGGGTGGAGCTTCCTCTAGCCTTGGCTAAGAAGATTAGCTACTCATCCCTTTGATTATTGCCATACTGCTCTTACTACGATAAAAGTAAAAGACAAGAAAAAGAGAAAAAATAAACTTTATTGCAATAAACTCTGATTTAGACTCTCCAAGATGATCCCTCATGGGTAGGATTCCCCTTCAATTTATAGAGTATAAGAAGTGTTACTAAAAATCACCATCAATATAAAATCCCCTAAACAATGCCTAAAATCATGCATTACAACTCATGAGAATAATATATACATCTAATTCTCTTCCAAGGGCTTCCATGCATGGGCCTTTGGTTGACAACTTCAAATTATAATCATTTATGGAGTGCATCACCCTTGTTCTTCGTTAAAAGCCGGAAAATTGTACGACTTATTTATCATGTGACCGATTTCTGTAAATACAAACAAAAATACTATTAGTGTCACATTTATTTAATAAATGACTAGGTAGATATAAATATAGGAGTTGTACACATAAATATTACGTGTTTATAACCGACCAAGTGCATCCGTGAATATTTGAAATTGAGACTGGATCTGTGTCCCCATCCTTGTAAAACGAGTCTCTATGTAGGAGTGCAAAGGAGCTAAATCTGGTAGAACCAGCTCAGTCGGAGCAGAAGCAGAAGGGTCAGGTAAATCGGTAGGAACAGTCCTAGAAGTAGATAATCTTGCAGCTTGCCTAGCAGGTATAGACTCAGTCCCTGAGTCTGCTATATCTCCTTCGGTCTCTGACTCCGAAACTGGAAGCATATGCTTTATGCTCTTTTCCCAATACTGAGAGTTAATCACTTTGTTTTTTTCATTAATCACCTCATCTAGACGAATCACATAACCCAAATTAGTCTGAATCTGAGCGATGTGCCAGCTTTAAGGAAAAGGGCGAGTCTAGTTGTCCGGGTTTGCCGTGGCAAACATCTCATGTAGTAATCAGAACAAAATCAATGCGCAACCCTTTAGCGTAAAGATACACTAAATAAATCATATTGCCCACGAGATCATTCTTATTCCCCAGTTGGGGAATGATGTTCCTGTGAGCCACCATATGGAAGAGACAAAGTGCTGGGCTCAAGTTCTTGCATTTCAGATATGTTCCTTTATTCCTTCCCGAAACAATAAGCTCCTCCTCCATCACCTCCTTGGTGGAAACTCTAAAATAACCGGAGGCCATTCCAGAGGTGGCACATTAGGGATGACAGGCTCTCTGAGACTAAACGCTGTCCGGATATCATCCGAATCGATATGAAAATTAGTCCCATTGATGGTGACACAGAATGTCTTGTTAATTCCCGTACCTTGGACAACCCGGAGAGTGGCATAGAAAAGTCGAACTAAACGAGGGTAGCACGGCATCTACGGTTCCATAATCCCCGTCCAGCCATGTATATCAAAAATCTTAAAAATCATGGAAATATCGGGATATTTCGCACACATCTCTGTTCTATCCAAAGTCACCTCTTTCTGATAACCGTGAAATTGAAAACCTGATTTCGGAGCTTCCCAGTTTAGAGGATAATGACCTCGTGCTCCTACACTAGACCCCCCCGCTCCGTTAATTACTCGAGGGAAGGTGCGAGGCGGACCCTCCCTAGTGCCTCGAGTCGTCCGTCCCCGTTTTGCCGTATTGCTCGGGTTGGGAGCAGAAGAATCCTCCTGAGTAAGTTTCACTCTGGCCATATCAAATATCGTGCGGAAAATCCGCTGTAACCAAAAGAACAGAACAACCAAATAAACTCTGCAAAAATCTACAAGCAAAACCCCAATTTCCCCAAACTTAACCCACAGGGTTAAGCAGGGGAACCCAAGATACAATGAATCACCTCCTTGAATTCAATCACCCAAATCTCTACCAGCAACACACCCAATACCAGTTCATTAAAAATCATAGCAGCAACCCAACCAATAACAGTGCAATCAATGTCTCAAAATTCAAACAAAACAACACCAATCTACACAATGTACGACGAATCAAGTGTATAACAAGAGAAAGAAGGTGAAACTAACCGTGAAGGAGCAAAGAGAAACTCAAACACTAACCCTAGAATTACGACTGCCTCACTGAAATTATCGAATAGAGAATCCAAGATGAGAAATTGTGCACGATCTAAGTAGCGATTGATGTAAACAAGTAATTTATGCAAGGAATTAATGCAATTGGAAAAATATAGAGTAGAGAGAGAGACAGCGATGGAGAGTTGAGTGAGGAGTGAGAAAAAAAACAAAGTGTGGTATTTATATCGAAGAAAAAAAATGACCTCTATTCGAATAGGATAATACCCGATTCGAGTAACAATTTGCCTCTAATTTTTTTTAAAACAAAGCTGAACCGTATTATTCGAATAGGAAATAAAATTATTGGAATCAAAACGACGTTAAGGCAGATTATTCGAATAGGAAGAAATTCTTATTCGAATAGAAAGAACCCTTTACCAGAGAATAATCACAGGGTATATGAATCTCAGATAGGACATCATTTAATAGAAAATTTAGACAAAATAAGTATTTACTCAGAGTGTGTGTGTGCGTAGTCAACATAAAATAGTACCATGCATTCGACAGACCCAACATTCAGAAATAAGACACTAAAAGTAAAGTTGTTTCAACTTAGGCCTCTCATTGGTGGTCACTAGAATTCACTAAGAATTGACTAGCTAACACTCTGTGTGAAAGATGAGTATGAGTAATATGCAAAGAAAAACTCAGAGTTCATCAAATAAGCAGCGCACTATGAGCTGGAAGATCTCATGGAAAGGAAATCAATTGTTATTAATGGTGTCAAGTTAATTAATATTGACTCCGTATTTCTCATCTCCAGTAAACTAGCTGTGTTAAACTCAAGATCAAACAGGTCTTGAAAAGGTTATAATGTAGGAACGGGTAGGTAAATGATGGAGTAGGTGTTTTACTGGCATTCTGAGGCTGCATTAACACTAACTCCCCTTCTCACTTGAAGTCAAAAACATCTTCTGTATATACCTCTTCATATCTCTTCCATCCCATTATTTTTTTTATTTTTTTATTTCTTTGAATTGAGATACTAAAAGGTCATTTTGGATTTCAGTTTATTTTTCACTCCATCTTCCCCCTAAAATCACTCATATATTATTTTTCTTCCTTTTCTTTTTATTTATTTATTTATTTTTATTTTTATTTTTTTTACTGAATAGTCTCAGAACAAATGTGTAAAAAATAAAGAATTTTTTGCAGAAAAGAAAAAACATATTTTAAGGCACAAAGGGCTGCAAGTGGATAAAAATAGGGTTAGACATAATGAAGGCCAAAAATGTATAGCAATAAAATGCCAATTATCATATCTTCGGTTGAACACAGTCAGTTTTTTGCCTTGAATAAAAATAGGGAATGTTCTATTAAACTAACTTGAACTTGAGGTTACCGTTTGACAATTGAGTAAGGAAACGAAATATGATCAAAGCAACAAGATCAAAAGGAAGAGTAAATTTCAGAACACTTGAAGCTAATAAAGAAGGCCAGATCCTCATATAACATTAGGTACGAAGTCTCTACATGTATCCGAAAGTATAATATCAATGAGTGCCTCTCTATCTTAGCATGCGAGAGTTAACTGCCGTAAGTGAAATTAATATTCAAGTAAACACTATACTGAACTGGCCTAACATTAAATTGGAAAATGTATCTGACCAAGCATATATCACTGTGATAATCTACCAAAGTAGTGTAAAAAGGAAGTAAAACACATACCTAATCAATAGAGCAGATACCAATCGACCGTCTCAAAAGCTCAAACCTCATGACATCTAATGGCTTGGTGAAAAAATCGGCTAATTGACTCTCTGTAGGAACATACTCAACACTGATTATCTTGCGCTCAACAAGATCTCGGATGAAGTAGAACCGAATGTCGATATGCTTGGTTCTCGAATGTTGTTCAGGATTCTTGGAGATATTGATCGCACTTGTATTGTCACAAAACACTGGCATTGTCACCTTGACTATTCTATAGTCAAGCACCATCTGTTTCATCAAATCAATTGCGTGTAACAACTACCTGCAACATTATACTCCGCTTCAACTTTAGATTGGGAAATACAATTCTGCTTCTTGTTCTTCCAAGCCATAAGATTATTTCAATTATAATAGCATCCACCAAAAGTGCTCTTCCTATCATCTATATTACCTGCCCAATCTGCATCAGAATACCTAATAACCTTGGAGGTTGTGTCACGTGAAAACCATAAGCCAAAATCGGAAGTCCCACATACATAACGAATAATGCGCTTGACAGCCTTTAAATGGGACTCTTTTGGACTACCTTGATAACGAGCACATATACATACACAAAACATAATATCAGGACGAGTAGCAGTAAGATAAAGTAAACTCCCTATCATACTTCTATACATCTTTTGATCAACATCCTTACCTGCCGAGTCCTTACTTTGCTTTTTTGTGGTACTCATGGGTGTCCTAGCATGCTTTGTAGAAGTGAGACCAAACTTCTTCACAAGATCCCTAGCATACGTGGATTAAGACAGAAACATTCCTCTATCCATTTGTCATATTTGGAAACCTAAGAAGTAAGTTAGTTCCCCAACCATGCTTTTCAAATTCACTTTTCATTAAAACTGTAAAAGAAGAGGTTAGTAAACTTGAAGTAGAGCCAAACACAATATCATCTGCATATACCTGAGCAACTAGTATCGCATCTCCCTTTCGCTGGATAATCAACGTTTTATCAACTCCCACTCGAAGAAATCACATAGCTAAGAGGAAATTGGAAAGTCGTTCATACCTAGCGCGAGGAGCTTGCTTCAAACCATAAAGAGCCTTCTTCAAGTAGAGCACATTGTAGAAGCCTACTCGTAGCCTTCGAACAGACAGCCGAAGCCCACTTCATAGCCTACTCGAATACATCGAAGCCCCCTCGACCCCTAAAAAAGGCTCCTCAGAAACCCCCCATAAATAAACTTTCGACACCGGACAGAACATCGAGAACGGATCAGTACATTGCAGCGGACATCCTTCGATCATATCTACATATGGTCGAAGTACAAAAAGACAGACAACCATCTCACCAGACAGAACTTCGAGAATGAGTTAATGTCCGAGCCGCAAATATCCTTCGACCTCACTATCACACGGTCGAAGCAAGATAAGACAGACAGCTACCTCATCAGACAAGACAGCGCATTGATTGGCCTACGCGTCTACAGTGACAAGCCCAACTACCGCGCCGTTCAGAACCATCACCAATAAATGCGGCAGTAGCAGTGCCGATATTACCGGCGTCCGTCACTCGCCGGGATTTTTTGACAACATAATCATGTAAACCAGACCCACACCTGGTGACTCAGCTCCCTATGCTTCTATAAATAGAGGAGAGGGGAACCCAGAAAGGTGATAAAAGTATCTCCTACGGTCTCCACATTTTTACCTTCGACCACCCCAAAAATTTGTATTTGAACCCTTTAATTTACTCTTCAGTAATATCATCCATCTTAAAAATCCTCATCAGAGGTCGTAGAGAGTCACATTCGGGCCTCTACGCACGTATTAACCTTTAGTTTCATCTTATCATTGGCCAATTACTTATTCCCTTTGATTGAGGGTCGAGTTTACTTTGTAAGGATCGACTCCTCGCCCAAACGGAGTTACCTCCCTACAATTGGCGTCGTCTGTGGGAACCAACGTACCACTCTCCCTCTCTTGTTCCCATACCTTTGTTTTCCATACCAACAACTCATCCTCAATGGCACCCACGTGCCGTTCCAACTCCACCCTGGCCGGAAATTTCATCGACGGAGTCGCTGCTCAAATAGCATTACTATCTCATCAAGTCGCTCAGGCAGAGGAGCGCCACCACAACCAACTAAATCCGAAACGTGAAAGCCATCGTTTGGCATTGAAAATAGAGCGGAATTGCCATTTGGATGATGAGAGTCGACAAAACAGAGCGATCGATAAGCTGCGCAACATCCTCCAAGAGCTACAAAGATTACAGCCCTTGGAATCTGCTCGTCTGTCCCAGGAACCCGACCCGTCATGCATTTCAGCCCGCACCCGGCTTGGCCCTCCTTCAAACCTCGAGTTACCCCTAGTTAACTCTAGGGCCGAAGGTATCCCCCGTATTATTCCCCCAACCGGAACTATCCACCTCGGGATTCATCCCACCGAAGACTCTTCCGAGTCTGCCTTTCGTTCTGCTAGACAACCTACACGCCGTCTTGCCCCAGAACAGCTCGGGGAACACAGTGCTGACTTTATACCACTTACTCGACCTCACAACCTTTAACTCCACCAATCTCCCTCTCATCCTCCATACGTTATACAGTAGGAATTCTACCACAAAATACAACCAGTCATCCATGTTGCCGCGAGCCCAACTACAGACTCATGGAGCCGCCTCAATAACCCGATTTACCCTAAACTTCTGGCCATCGAAATACCCTCTAACTTTTGCGCTCCCAAACTCAACAAATATCGTAATACGGACCCTAAATCCCACATCCTCGAATTCCAAAATTCCCTGAGCCTATACTCCATGGCTGACTATTTTTTATGTCGCCTTTTTCTTACGAGTCTTACCGATAACCCCCTTTGATGGTACCACAACCTCCCAAATGGTATAATTCGTAAATTTGAGCAACTTTAATAACTTTTCATCGCTCAGTTCTCCTTCAACAAAGACAGTGAGGTCAGAGTTGACGCCCTTTTAAATATTAAAATGTCTGGCAATGAGACCCTCGAAGCCTTCACCCGAAGATTTCTCGACGAATCTCGCAAAATTGAAAACCTCGACTGCTCGAATGTAATTTTTGCCTACTCGAATGCTCTGCCAGATCACAGCTGTGTAAAAGAACATCTCGCTCTCCACAAACCCAAAATACTAGTGGAAATGGTCTCGAAAGTCAACTGCTATATCAATCTCGAATGCCTTCAAGAGTCCCACAGACAACAACTTTCAACAAACCGCGGTAACATACCCACTCTACCCCCGCACCCCTGATCGTTCCTGTCTCACAGGAGACTGAGAGCCACAAATGCCCCACGATTGATAACAACACCAAAGCGCGTAAGAAGCACTAAAGCCTATTTTACCTACACTTACTGCTCCCTTCAGTGCCCTTTTACATAGATATAGGCACACCCCATTTTGGCGCGTTCCTTACCCCATCGATGTCAGACCAGGTGAATCTTTCTGCGCCAGCCACAAATGCAATTATCATCATACCAATAAATGCTTCGCCCTTCAGCGCTCTCTCGAACTTATCTTCAGAGCAGGATGCTTATCCCAATATATTGCTGATCTACCAAGCTACTTTGATGGGTCCTACCTTAAATCCTTATCCACCCCTTCTGCTGACCTAGCCGAGGTACACATCTATAGAGTCAAGTTCATCGAAGTTAACAATATAGACTGTTGATTCTCCAAGAGCAAAAAAAAGTGCGTAAAAGAATGTTATAAGCTCACCTATCAGGAGAAATTCCTCACCCTCTTGCCAGAAACCAGCCGTCACCTCGACTCGAAGGCATCTCTTTCATCGACTGCGATACTTCACACGTCCATTTTTCTCATTCCGATCCATTAGTCATCATAATTAAGATCGAGAACCTCGTTCTCCATACAATGCTAATAGATACTATGAGCGCAGCTGACGTCCCCTTTCTCCAAATAGTCCAAACCTTGAAGAAAGCAGACCTTATAACCGCAGCTAGCTTTGAGCTAAAAGATTTCAATGGATCAAACAAAGTGGCTGCTGGCCGCATCCGTCAACCAGACACTACAGGTCCCATTACCCTTCAAACCAACTTCATAGCCATTGACAAGAAGTCCTAATACCTTGGTAAACTCGGACGAAATTGGCTTCACGCCATGCAAGATATACCTTCGACCTATCATCAGACCCTTCGATTCAGTAATCACGAGAGTACTTGGAACTTGAAAGGTTCCCAATGCCTTGCCCGCTCATGCGTGCACCCAGAGATCGACCAAACACAAAAGCTTGTCAACCGCCCATAGCAATCACAACATCTTCCTATACCTTCAACTTTGACAGATACCACTCAAACCATTGAACCCACTGTTTATATTGATCTCAACGGTCCTGGTCGGGTTACATTTATTGGAACCCTCCTTAACGAGTTAGAACACCTCGAACTTTCCTAGCTCCTTCGAAAAAACAAAGACATCTTTGCCTAGAAATTTCAGGAGATGTCCTGCGTCAACCCCAACCTGGCGTGGCATCGCCTTGATCTCATCCCCTATTCCTCAGCAGTAAAGCAGAAGAAACGTACACTGGCACCACAACCTCGAGAAGCTATGAACCTTGAAGTTGACAAGCTCATAGCCGCTGGGTTTATCAGGGAAGTGAAGTACGCAGACTGGATATCGAATATCGTGGCCCTACCAAAGAAGAATGGCAAAATCAAAATCTGCGTTGATTTTACTGACCTCAAAAAGCATACACCAAAGGACAGTTTCCCCCTCCCAACTATCTCAGCACTCCTCGACGCCACCGCTGGACGCGAACGCCTATCCATGATGGACGCGGCTTCGGGATACAATCAGGTACCCCACCTCACTGAAGATCAACTTAAAACTGCCTTTAAAGCCGAACAAGGCCTTTACTATTTCTATGTTATGCCATTCAGCCATAAAAATATCGATGCCACCTATCAACGCCTAGTCACAGCTATGTTCAAACCCTTGCTTGGCAAGTCGGTCGAAATCTATATCGATGACATGCTATGCAAAAGCCTCCATGAGAATACTCACATTCAAGACCAAACAGAAATCTTTTCAATACGTGGAACGAACAATATGAAACTCAACCCAGATAAGTGTCAATTTGGTGTGTCATCCGGCAAATTTTTGGGTCACCTTATCAGTAAACGCGGGTTAGAGATTGATCCAACACACATTCGACCCCTTATAGACATGCCTTCGCCCCGAACAAAGAAAGACGTTATAAAAATAGCTGGCAGGATAGCTGCCCTCAGCCGATTCATTTCAAAATCATCTGACCGCTGTGCTTGGGGCTTTTATTCCTCTTACGCGAACAAGGTGCCCACAAAGTAAAAAAGAAAAACAACCCTGAGATCAATTGGACCCCTGAGTGCGAACAAGCATTCCTTGAACTTAAAACCTATCTCGGCTGTCCACCTATTATCAGTACCCCTATCGAAGGCGAGACACTCTTTTTATACCTCGCTGCCAAAGAAACTACTATTAGTTCCGTGCTTATTTGACTTGATTCACATATTGAAAAACCTGTATATTTCATAAGCAAAACCCTCACCCTTGCAGAGACCAGATATTCAAAACTCAAACTTTTACTCCTCATACTTGTCTATTCATCCCGTAAACTCAAACCATATTTTCAGGCTCATCCCATTCGTGTCATTACTAATTACCCCCTTCGAGAAGTACTCAACAAAAAAGAAAAATCCAGACGTGTCCAACAGTGGTTCGTATACCTTGGCAAACACGACATTACCTTCGAGAAACAAATATTCCAGAAAGGACCAGCAGTAGCAGATTTTCTAGCCGATATCCCAGTCGCAGATATAGATTGGGAAGAACACGAAGATGATCTCGCAGACTATCAACTTAAAGAAATAGATTTGTGAGACCCTCTTACTAGTTAGCATTTATTTATAGACGGATCAGCAGCACCCCTGGAATAGAATGCAATTAGCCTCCTTTAACAGGCCATATCTACAATCATGTACAACTGATGTAACCCGAAATATTAAATAAACAAGATTGTTCCATTCCGACTTCGTCTACTATTTCATTTTCAATTCTTGGTTGAACCTAGGTATCATGTCCACCCTCGCCCCGACTGATACATGGGGAGGACTTTGAATTGCTCAAGTCTCCAATTTCGAGCAAACTTGAGGGGCAAGGAAGGTTAAAAGACCGGACCCTCGGGGATGCATTGGGGGCGATCAGGTATTACTTCGCTATGGCTTAGGCCTTCGAAGTCCAGTCCTCTTCTTGGTTGAACCTAGGTATCATATCCACCCTCGCCCCGACTGATACTTAGGGGCTACTTTGAATTGCTCAAGTCTCCAATTTTGAGCAAACTCGAGGGGCAAGGAAGGTTGAAAGACCGGACCCTTGAGGATGCATTAGGGGCGATCAGGTACACTTAGTCTAGGCTCGGAAACCATCGAAGCCCAACCTTTTTCTCAGTTTAACCCAAGTATCACGTCCACCCTCGCCCCGACAGATACTTGGAGGTATCCTCGAATTGCTCAAGTTTCCAGTATTTGGGAAAACTCGAGGGGTAAGGATGGTCAAACGACCGGACCCTCGAAAATGCGTTGGAGGCGATCAATTAATTTTCTGGTTTCCTATAGGTATCACGTCCCCTCTGCCCGACTGATACTTACCCGTCAGAAGAAACAGTTGCAGTATAATTCAAAAATCAATCAACAACAGCTAAAAAATATGGAAAATCAATAGCATGTCATTTAAATCACTGATATTCAAGAAAACAAGCATCAATATGTTCAGCATCATCCGCAGAAGTTCAACAGCTAACCAAAGCAAAAAATAAACCCCCCTATATTGAGCTCCAATACTTACAGAAAACCACAAATATCGTTTACAATATTACAACTTAACATCACAGCCAGTAGAAGAAGACATGCGAATCCTACTTCAAATTACCTCACGCGGGCGCGGTTGCCCCCTCTGGCTCCACAGTCGCCGCAGCACCTCCAGCCTCAGCAGCCTCACACAACCCTTTGATCAGACCATCAAAAGTTCTACAAATGGGAGCTACAAGGAGCGCACCCTCAACATCACCCCCAATGCCCCCAAGTGCTTCCTCAATAGCGTTTACCTCCCCTCCCTTCACCTGCAATTCATCCCCCTCCAAAAGTCCTGGATAAATAGTATAAGGCTGCAACGTATCGACATCATACCCCATACCATCAATAAACTTTTTCAACCTCACATTCTTCATGCACTTCTCATCATAATGCCCCTGGAAACCCACCCTCTGTTACGCTTTCGCCTTCTCACACGCCTTCAGCTTGGCCGACCACTCTCGCTCCAACCTTGACCGCTATTTCTTGAGCCTCTCGTCATAAGAGTCAGTAAGCACATCTATATCTTGCTTCATCTTCCTGACTTGAGATACCCATGATGCCTCCATACCACGAGAAAAATCTAGGTTTTTTTTTGATTGATGCAGCTTCGCTTTCACCGACTTTATCGCCTTGTTACAAGTCCCTACCCAGACTTCCGTCTGCTAAAAACACTCAAGATATCAGTGAACCTCGAAACTCAAACAATTTGCAAGTAACTTTCAAATATCAATACACCAAGCCATATATAGTTACCTGAGACATGTGCTTCTTTATCTCCATCAAAGCTTCGTCAGGGTCATCCTCCCAGAGTTGGACCATCGACGCCTGCTTTGCCACAGCCTGCTCCTGTCACTCAGCTTCTGTCATTTCTTCATCTTCCTCCATTGTATCATACTTCCCAAGTACCTTACGTCTCTTACGTTGAATAACCTTCGATTGCTGCACCTTAGGGGCTTCGGGCACTACTCGACCCTTCACTTTCCTGGCTTGAGAAGGAACCTATTTTTCTTTCATCATCTAAGCCTCTCCACCCCCTTCGGACACTGGCGCCGCTTGCTTCGCACCCTTACGCAACCTTGGCACAAACTGGTAATTCCTCGGCAACTCTTCCCCTCCTGTTTAATTTTTCTCTTTCGAAACACCTACCCCTTTTTTTCTCTTTGATCATTTCGGCGTAGCGGGTACGTCTCGATGCTAGAAATCTACCTTTTTACTCCTTTGCCTCTTGATCTTGAGACTATCAAACACTGAATTTTCTCAGTTTTAACTAGCTTGGAGCAGAGTATTAATATAATTCACCGGATTATCCCAAGATGAACTTCCTGGACCTGCAAAAATAAAGCAAAAACACAGTTAACACTTATTTCAGAAACACATCAACAGCAAACCATTCGACAGCAAACTTACTTCCGTTAAATACCTTATGGCATAATTTATATGAGTCGGCGTTATCTACATTCTCGTAGTTACCTCTTACTATCAGTAAATCTTTATTCCACCCCGGCCTGTTGAACATAGATCAAAGAACCAAGGCTTTCCTGGGTGACATTGGATGTGGTATGTCCCCGAATTTTGACTTGCCTTCCTCGAATAAAAGGTGACAATGTCGAACCACTTAATTTAACCTCGACCCTTACCAGCCAATTTCACATTCATCCCCTCTATCACCCTCATCATCTCATAAAAATTTCCGCCCATCTGCACAGGAGCTACCCTCCAAAAATTCAGAACTTCTTTTTCCAGTCGTCGAAGAGGCAGCTCCAGTCCCAATCAAATTTAACCCCTATAAGCCATAATCCCTTCCCCAGGGTCCAATTTGAAAGTCAACCCTGTCCCCGCCACACTCAGCTGCACCCCCACCTTCGAGAGTTCTAATTTCGTGGAAAACCGATCTAACCTTACCCTATATTTTGCAAAATGGCATCCCCAATCTCATCCGACTCAGTTGAATCCTCGTTATCACCCCCTGCACTCTATTCCCTTCCCTACTACCCGAAGGTTCTGCACCGCATCCCTTCCCCCATTCTGTTTCCTCTTCATCACTGTCTTCGGTCACTATCGTCCATCAACGTTGCGTAACCGTATCACCTCCAGCCGGCAGAATCATCGACAACGGGACCTCGGTCACTACATCTAACACCTCTAAATCTCTACCCTCGCCCATTGGGTGTCGACCTGACGTACTAGCCTCGACCTCACCAACCTTTTCATCCACCAGTTCCCGCCTTGAAGTCTGACGGTTATGCATTTTTTACCTTCGGAAGAAGAGGCACGCAATTAGGGGAGAAAATTTGACAGCCCCGTGTCTATCATCCTTACCCATCTATCCCCTCCAGATATTTCTCCTGCCACAAATATCAGATAGAATAACACCTCCAAAACAAAAAACCCTCACCAAATTTCTGACTGGGTCGAAACTCAGTTCTAACACGGCTCCATACTCCTGAAAATAACCTCTTCACTCCAAATGCAAAATCTCCTACCCACCCCCTCAAACAGAATAAACAGGATAAAGATCAAGTGACTTACTAGTGGTTAGCAACCCTCTCTTCGAACAAGCAAGATCAGACCAGCAACAAAAGCAGGAACCCCTACATTCGAAATAACGTATGTTTTCTTCTCCCAATCTTTTTGATTCTCACCAAAAAATAGTACAGTAATCACCATCCCTCATTTATATATATCTTTCAAAAAAATTTAACCGCCTCGATTTACTCACCACTATCATTACCGCGGCCCCACTAGCCCGCCTTTTAGGCTCCAATGTCATTTGACCACATTACCCCTCGCACTTCCCACGTGCGCACAACACCCTTACTATCATCTACTCGTAAAGCCTGAAACTCTTGAAACCCTTTTTCTCCCCTACTCGAAGCCAAATAGTCCAGTCAAAATAGCATCATTACCTTTTACACACTGCCTAAGGTGCTCGAACCAGTCTAACCGACCTTCCATCTGAGCTATCAGAGCAGCTAGTCAAATAACTCAATCTTTGACACATTCCTGCACTCGAATACTCAACCATTTCACGCTTTGACCATTCATCAGCATCTAGACTCAACAAATATCTTTTTAATATTTGACCTTCAATATTCAGTATGCTCCTTACCTCAAAGGGTTAAAACCTTCGCCAAATACAGTCGTATGTTCGACTAGTCAAAAACCTCAGGCCTGCAGACAAATTTTTTAGCATTTACCACAGATTACTTCTCCCTTCGACAAAATCATTTTCATCTTCGATCAGCATAAACTACACATTTTGACAAACTATATCATTCATTCCATATCAGACTTTATCAACATTAACCACAGTTCGACAAACATGAGTTATTCAAAAAAATTATTTTTTATTCAAAGAGCAGTTAACATTTCAACCCTCTTACTAAACAACAAACAAGAGACAACAGAAACAACAGGAAAGAAAACAATAATACAATCATTTCTCAAAGGACCCTAGTTATCAGTAGGCTGCTCCTCTTCGACAATGGCTGCAGCATCTGCATCCTCTTGTTTAACAATATCCCCGGCGAAGCCCTCGAGGAGAGACATCCGATGATCGGGGAATGGCCCTATCATCTGTAGTATCGCCCACCAGTACGCGAATGGCATCTTAAGAATTGGAGCTCCGGGTTCTACCTCAAAAAGATTTGGCATTTCTGCGTCAATATCCTCTTCCAGGCAAAACTGTCGTCGCAGCCCCAGCAGAGCCTCCCCTATGCGCCTAATTCTCGCAGCAGCCGGGTCCTCTTGGGCGGGAATACCTGCCGCCATGTCAATACGAGCAATCAAGAAGAGCAACAAGATAAACATACAGATAGATGTGAAGTAATCTCCACAACTGCTCTTTTTATTCTTACAAACAAACCACAACTTTCCCTCTCCCGCAACCAAATTAATGACAACCTTTCATTTCTAACCTCGCAAAGTCAACATGCAACCTCTCCAACATCCTAGATATAACTCATTTTTTGGTACATGCACACAAACCTCATTCCTGAGGACCTCTATTTGAGCACATAACCCCGATCGAGCATTCGACATCACAACCATCGTTTATTACAAAGCAGCATATAATCGTACCTTCGACTATAATTCATTCTGACCATCGCAACAAAATTACACTAAACCCTCGTTCATCATTACCTTCGAGCTCATCACTATACCTCGTGCCTATAAGAGTATTCGCTTATATTCGTCTACACAATATAAGTACGAAGAAAATACTCTGTCCATTCCAAATAGTAAATTCAACAGACAAATTACATTTCAACAGAAGCCCCCCCACAAACATAGCAAAGCAGAAACTCAAAACATTCCCCCCTCAACCCAAAGTCCTACTACCGGAAGGACCCTCCCCATTCGCCACATTGTGCTCCTCGAGGATCTCTTCAGTACAAACGAGACTTTCAGCTAATGCCATCAGAAAGAGATTACAATGTTGAGCAGTCAAAATTGAAACCTCAACTGTTCCCAAAGATAAGAATATGGGTCGCCATTGAAGTACTCCTCAGGCCCTGCTTCCACAAGATTCGGCATGTCCCAGGTCAGGTCATGTTCACTAAAAAACTTCACGTGCAGTTCTGCCATTTTTTGCCCCACTCGACGGTCCCGAGCAAACCACATCCTCTTCTAGTGGCATGTGTTTGCCGTTATATCCATCCAAATGATAAGAATATGGAGAACATAGTAGAAAACTATCGCAGATAAATGAAGATACAGCGTCCCTTGAAAACCCCTTTTACCACTTTCCCAATAAATAAGACAGTCAAACCGCCCAGATTCCAAGACCAAATAGTTTTCTCAGTGAATACCTCTTCACCTGGCTTTGAGCTCATCCCTAAGAGGGGGAGAATGTAGTAGCCTACTCGTAGCCTTCGAGCAGACAGCCGAAGCTCACTTCATAGCCTACTCGAATTCATTAGAGCCCTCTTGATCCCTAAAAAAGGCTCCTCAGAAACCCCCCCAGAGACGAACCTTCAACACCGGATAGAACTTTGAGAACGGATCAGTACATTGTAGCAGACATCCTTCGATCATATCTAAATACGGTCGAAGTACGAAAAGACAGACAACCATCTCACCGGACAGAACTTCGAGAATGAGTTAACGTCCCAGCAGCAGATATCCTTCGACCTCACTATCTGGTGGTCGAAGCAAGATAAGACAGACAACTACCATATCAGACAAGATAGTGCATTAATTGGCCTGTGCATTTATAGTGACAAGCCCAACAACCGTACCGCTCAGAACCATCACCAATAAATGCCGCAGTAACACTACCGATAAGACAGCGTCCGTCACTCGTCGGAATTTTCTGACAACATAATCATGTAAACCGGACCCACACCTGGTTAGTCAGCTCCCTATGCTTTAATAAATAGAGGAGAGGGGAACCCAGAAAGGGGTTATAAGAATCTCCTCCGGTCTTCACATTTTTACCTTAGACTACCCCAAAAATCTGTACTCGAACCCTCTAATTTACTCTTCAGTAATATAATCTGCCTTAAAAATCCTTCTCAGAGGTCGTAGAGAGTCACATTTAGGCCTCTACGCAAGTATTAGCCCTTAGTCTCATCTTATCATTGGCCGATTACTTATTCCCTTTAATTGAGGGTCGAGTTTACTTTGTAAGGATCGACTCCTCGCCCAAACGAAGTTAGCTCCCTTCACACATGATCGGGATGATGAGGATCTTCAAACCCTTTTGGTTGAGATACATGCACTTCTTCTTCTAAGAGCCCATTCAGAAATGCACTCTTCACATTCATTTGATATAACTTGAATTTTTTTATTGCAAGGAAGAGTGAACAATAACCGAGTAGACTCAAGTCATTCAGTAAGGACAAATGTTTCAGCAACATCAACCCCTTTAACTTGATTGAACCATTGAGCAGCCAATCGAGCTTTGTTTTGAATTACATTCCCAAGTTCGTCATATTTGTTCTTATAAACACATTTAGTCCTAATAACAGTTGTACTTGAAGGGTGGGGAACCAAATCCCAAACTTCTTGAAGTCGAAATAGCCAAAGCTCTTCTTGCATTGCATGAAGCCAATATTCGTCTAAAAGAGCTTCCTTTACCGTGGTTGGTTTAATCACCAAGACATAACAAACACAGTGAACCATCTCATGTGGTGGCTTCTAGTTTGAACCCGAGAAGTAGTATCCCCAATAATATCGGTATATGAGTGACCCTTACGAACTTGATGCCATCCGGGTTGCGATACAGTTGGGGCGGGAGGGGATGTCGGAACTGGAAGTCGTGGAGTTGGCAACGGAGAATCACTCTTTGATGTAGGACTCGATGCATGAATATTAGTAGATGGTTCTAGAGTTTCCGTTGTACAGTCATCTTCTTTCACATCTGCAAAACCAATGGTTCAAGTATCATCTACTACCACATTACAGGACTCCATCATCACTTAGGTTCTCAAATTATAGACTCAAAATGCTCTACAATTTGTTGAGTAGCCCAAAAGAATGCCTTCATCACTCCGAGAGTCAAATTTCTTAATGTTTTCTCGATCTCTAAAGATGAAACATTTACTTCCAAAAACCTAGATATAATGGACATTCGGCTTCTTTCCAAACCACAATTCATAGGGCATGCTTAAGGTAAGTGGACGTAGATACACTCTATTAATAGTATAACACGCAGTATGAATGGCCTCCCCCCAAAAGTGTGCTGGAAGATCCTTGCTATGAAGAAAGACACGTCCCATTTCTTAAAGAATTCTATTCTACCTTTCTACAACTCCATTTTTTTGTGGAGTGATTGGAGCAGAGAATTCTTATTTAATTCCATTAGAAGTACAATACTCAATCACCACAGTATCCTTATACTCGCCTCCATGATCACTTTGAATTTTATCAATAGAACAATCTATCTCATTTTGGATTCGAAGTGACATAGTACGGAATTCTTCAAATATGTTAGACTTCTCTCTCAAAAGTGTTATCCATGTATATGGAGAGAAGTCATCTACCATTACCAAAATATACTTTTTACCTCCCACGGATGCCGTTCTCATAGGACCAATCAATTCTATGTGTATCATCTCAAGAGTCCGAGTAGTAACAATATTGTTGGACTTCCTGTAAGAGCTCTTTGTTTGCTTGCCAACTTGATAAGGACCACAAACCACGTTGCTCAATCTTCCCAACTTTGGAACTCCCCGAATTTTCTCTTTACTTGTAATCTTGGACAAATCATTGAAGTTTATATGTCCCAACCTTTGATGCCATAACTCCACATCATTCAGTTTTGCTTTGTTACATATTATAACTTCTTATTGAATAGCATAGTAATTATCAGCGGTTCTAGCAGCATGGATCACACGTTATCCTTGAGAGTTGAAAACCTCACATCTACCTTTGGAAAATGTAACAGTATGATCCGTATCACATAGTTGGCTGACACTTAGAAGATTCGCCTTCAGCCTCTTAACCAAGAGAACATTTTCAATTATCGGAGTACCAAGTCCTTCGGCCTATCCCCTTCCAACCACAGGGGATGTGCTTCCATCACCAAACGTAACATCACCTCCTAGAATACTCTCTAGGTGACACAATTTGGATTCATCACCAGTCATATGACGGGAACACCCACTATCCATATACCATTGAACTGACTTGAAAGCATTCAGGGCAGTTAGTGCAACATTACACCTTATCTGTGGTACAAAATCCATCTTTTGTACCAAAATGCTCTGAAGAGTTCTTCGACCTGTAGTTTCCTGTGCAAACCATCAAGATACATTCTCATGTTTCACGTTAGTAGACATTGCATTAGAATTATATCGATATCTATCAAAATGGCGAACATATGATTGATAAGGTCCAACAAATCTAAAATACGATGCAATATGTCCCTTTCTATCACATAGACTACAATAGTAAATTTAAGAGTAAGAAACCCTTTGAGCATGATCATGAGTAGTGGATATCAATGTTTAGGGAATGTGGTAGCAGCAGTTGCTTTTACAAACTTTGTGATTTGGGGAGTCTTATTACTTGGAAGAGATTCCTTATATCCTAGACCCCTTTTGTCACTGTCTGTCTTTCCCAAACATAACATTTTATCAATGTTCTTGGCCCCATGATAAAACTTCTCAAGTTTCTGCTGAGATAAAACTACATTAAGCTTGGCCAAACGAAGTTTGTCCAAAGTTGATTTCATTTTCTCTTTCACATCATTAACTTATTTTTCTAAAAAAACCACTTTGTCACTAAGGTATTGTATCTCATTCTCAAGTACCGCTATCTCATGACTTGTACTCTCAGTTTTGCTTTAAAGTTCGGATGTAAGTGTATCAACTTGGTCTTTCAAGACATTGTTATGTTTACCTAGTTTCATGCACTTAGCGAGTGTTTGAGCATTCAAGTCCTCAAGAGTCAGGTCATCAAGCTCATCTATTTCTTGATTACTCTGATTTTCATCAGAATTTTCAAGTTCAAAAATATCAAAATTACTATTGCCACAAGTAAGAAAAGTAGGATAAGCAATAAAATTTCCATTATCAACTACTTGGGAATGAATCTCATTATTATCATGTTCATCATCACTGTCATCCCAAGTGACACTGATATTCATAACTTTATGATTAATGCCAGATTTTTAACTAGGACAGCTATGGGCATAATGACCAGACTTGAGACATTTAAAGCATTCAACTTGATTAAGGTCAGTATCACTGTTGGTCAGTCGGTTATATATCTTGACCCAATCATGAGGTTGCGGTTTATAGCTCATTGATTGCCCTTGTTTTTGTTCTTGTTTTTGAAACTATCGTTTCATCAAGATTTTTTGAAACTGCTAACTAATAAGAGCAATTGATGAATCTATATCCGAACCTTCATCATCATTTAAGATAAATGAGTGATCAACCTCTCTAGAGCCCTTGAAAGATGAGGAGTAAGATGAAGACTTGAAAGCAATACTCTTATTATTCTCAGGGTTCTCCATTCTCATCTCAAGTTCAAATGTTTGCAATTTTCCAGCTAATGTATTGGGCTTCAATTTTTTTAGATCTTGAGCCTCCTCGATAACATTGCGTCTGGACCTAAAGCTCTTAGGAAGCGACCTTAGGACTTTACAAACAATCTGAACATCAAAATAAGGAGCTCCTAATGCGGCACTAGTGTTTGAAATATCACTTAGCCTCACATAGAATTCATCAAACGATTCATTTTCACTCATTCTGATATTCTTAAATTATGAAGTAAGCATCTGTAGCTTACTTTCTTTAACTGTATCATCGCCCTCATGAGTTTGAACTAGAATGTCCAAAGCTTCTTTCGAAGTGGTACAAGCAGAGAGATGTCTAAACTCACTTTGGGTCACAGCCATAAAGATTGCATTGAGGCCTTTATAATTATAACCGGCGACATCCTTTTCATCCTTTGTCCATTGATTCCTTTGTTTCCGGACCTCTATGGCATCTTTTGGTGCTCCTTTCATCTAAGTAGGATGCGACCAACCATCCTCAATGGAAATCCATACATCTTTTCTGATTGATTGTAAGAATACAACCATTCAGACTTTCCAGTATGTGTAATTTTTGCCATCAAAAAGTGGAGGGCGATTTACAGGACCTCCAAACTTCTCAGAACTCATTATTCTCAAGCGAACTATCAAGGATCCACGCGTAGGTTGTTAAACCTCAAAGCGTGACTGCTCTGATACCAATTAAAATTCCTAGACGCTTGGGACTAATCAATTTTGATTATTTTAGGTCTAAATCGTCAGGTCCTAATTCCTCTGAATTAATGGCCTAAGATAAACTTAAATCAAGTTAACCTAATTATCTAATATCAAACAAGTAGTTGGAAATTAAAGAAGCATGCAACGATTTTTAACCCTGTAGGAAAACCATTCTCAGGAGAAAAGCCTACAGGCCGCTGTCGAATTCCCGACAACTAAACAATCCACTATATGAAAAAAAACTATAAGAATTTAATCACTTACAGACTTGATAAGCACCTCTCATGGTTATCTCTCTTCCGAGTAATCTTCTTACAATGAATCCCGCGTTCTCGCAATGCCTCGCTTCAATCTCTCGTCGAAGCTCCAAGTCTTGAATCGCTCAAGTTCTTTAATCCATGACTAGGGTTTCTTGATTAATAGATTGATTCAAGATTTAAGTGATTTGACTCTCTCTTGAATCGCTTGAAGAAGATTTCTCTTCACTCTCAAAACAAGCCCTTAAAAATATAGGTTTTCAAGAAGTGAGATTGAAAAAAAGGTAAGTATGTCTTAAATAACAAAATAGAAAACACGTGCTCTATTCGAATAGAAACAATCCTATTCGAATAGGATCAAGCTGGAAATCACGCTGAAGTGAGTTATTCAAATATAAAAGAATCCTATTCGAATAGAAGAAATCTTTCCAAGCTTTGAAATCACGCTGAGGTAAGTTATTCGAATAAACCAAAATTTTATTCGAATAGAAGAAATCATTCCAAGCTTGAAATCACGCCGAGGTAAGTAATTTGAATAGCCAGAATCCTGTTCAAATAAAAAGAATCTTTCCATCTCTACTCGAATAGAAAATAATCTATTCGAATAGAGGCTGTGTTTTCTAAAGGAAGGCATTCTTACTAGTTTTTCATACTCAGTAAAAGGCATAGGCTTGAATTTTTAGAACAAAGAGATTGAAACCCACTTACCTGTTCAGAGTCAGTCTGTCTAGCTGTAGTCACTCCTCGTACACTCACTGACGCCGGATAACCACGAGAAAATGTTGACGCCTACTCTAGACACTAAATGAAGCAAACTCCAAAAATGGATGTTTCATTTACTTCTAATTGTTTAAAATAATTGGTGTTGGTGAAATAGTAAGTTGACTTTATAGCTCTCATCCATATCTTGCCAATGATTTATAAATTCTTTGTTTATTGTATAGTAAGTTGTAGTATTGTAGGCCGGTATTGCTATTAAAGTGTGTTCATGTATCTTTCACGGTTTTTGACCTTCTATACTTCCCAATTGGGAAATATTTTTGCTAAAAAAGTTTTAGATAATTCAAGGCCCTTTCCGGATTGCTATAAATCATATTATTATATATTTTTTTCTAAACGGTACAGCCTTTTGAAACAACAATAAAAATAGTTTCAGTAAAGGGCACAGCTGTACATTAATCACTTGTTTTGAGCAGCGGGGAAGCTAAATTCTATAAAACCTTCTTCTTTAATGTTTTTCCTTTCTGAATTATCTTTCCAAATTGGTAATATTAAATACTGTCTCTCAACCGAGCTGAAAGATATGCACATTTGGAAATCAGGATAATAAACTTAGAAATTGGATTAATATTGTTGTCCCAATTTCACTAATCATTTTTATCTTGTTTTATAGGATAGTCACAAAGTTGGTACTCAGAGATTGTAAGGAATTTACCAAGTTCATTGGTAAGCTTCTACCTAATCTTTCTTGTGCCCCTAAGTGAAGGGGCACTTCCTTCTTTCGCCCCCTAAGTGAAGGGACGGCCACAGCTTCACCGAAAAACACTTCCCGTAGGTTTGGAATTTCTTTAAAGATAACATCTAGAAGGGGTTCATATCCGCTCCGCCCTGATACTAGGAACATAAAGTCGTGTGGCCATTGCAAATACACGCTGCTCTAATAAAATATTTGCTATGACTGGATTGACCTATTAACGTGTTTAATTTTTTTTTCATTCCAACATTGGTTAAGGTAAAAACTGTTAGAGACTTGCAGGATTTCATCACCCAAAAAGCTCTCTAACAAGTGGGACCACCCATTAGGGATACGATAAAATTGCATCACTCAAAAATTGAACGTCTCGGACCTGAAAATTAACTAATATTAAAAAAGAGTAGAAAGATTCCCGTGGGATTTCATTACCAAACGGATTGGTGTACCGGACCGGGGTACCAACACGGGTTTATAGGATACAACCCCAACCTAGCGCTACGAAATACTTGTTGTAGGATTGCGATGCCACCATTCCGAGTACTAACGTGCGATAAGGCGACTCGCTCGGGCATGTGGATTGAATATCTACTCTAAACTAGTACTAACACATTGACGTAGGGGAGCGTAGGAATCAATGCCTTTGACAATGTTACCCTTATGAGATCATAGAGAAATATATGGGAGACCTAATTATTACTTCTTAAAAAAATGTTAAAGTCTTAGATTATAGGTATGATTGATTGTTTACTGCATCCGGTGCAGAATTTTATCGCATATTAGTTTGTGCATGATTAATTGGACACATGGAGAAAAACGTTTATGAAGTTTACTGAGAGGGCGACTACCTCAGCCAAAACGGAGAGGGCGACTACCTCGCTCTATCAACACAATAGAGAACTTAGGCCAATTTTAGAGGTGGATAATCTATCTAGAGTTGACCCATTTGAGCTTATTGTTGAGCAAGAAGTCGAACCCTCAATCATGGCTACCGCCAAATTTCTTGGGGATAATTGGATCCCAGTGGTGAGCGTATTCCTTTATGCATCGTGTTACCAGCCGTCACTACAAATCATTAAGATATTAAGCCAAGTGTGATCCAAATGTTTCCTACATTTTATAGGCTTGATTTTGAGAGCTATTATAAGCACGTCCACGAATTTACAAAAATCTGTGCGCTCTCAAAATAACAACATTTTACTGAGGATTCTGTCTGCCTTCGTTTATTCCCATTCTCATTAAAAGGCAAGGCGAGTCATTGGCTTGATTCATTAACACCAGCATGCATCAATTTATGGGACCAAATGGATAACAAGTTCAAAACCAAATGGTTTTCAATGAGAAAAATCCTCTCTCTTAGAAATACAATTGTTAAATTTGCTCAAAATGAAAGTAAAACGTTTTACGAGCTATGGGCGAGATATAAGGATTTTCTTTCATAATGTCCCCATCATGGTTTTGAAAAGTAACATTTAGCCTAGATCTTCTACCGTGGAATAACCTCTGAAAATCGTTATAGACTAGAATCCATGAATAGTAGAAAATTCCAAGACTTTGAACCCGATGGAGCTTATGAAGAGTTTGAGACATTGGCTGAGAACTCACATCAGGAGGATTTGGATCAGCATAAAAATTTCCGTAAAGCCAAAAATTGTGGCTTATATGAAGTAAGTGAGGGAACGGCCATCAAACCCCAATTAGATACTCTTACCCGAAATAATGAGGCTATGGCTCTGAATTAATCTAAGGGTAGTGTGAACCAAGCTTAGCAACAGGGTTGCGCCATTTATCATGATGCCACCCATGTGACTCAGATGTGCCCCATGTTCAATGAAATTAATGATAATCAAGAGAAAGTGAATGCTTTGAATAATACCTACAAGAGGCCGTTTGACTCGTACAAGCCAACTTGGCAGAGCCACCTAATTTTTTTGTAGAAGAACAACCAACCCAGTTATGGTTTAGGAGAGCCACAAACCTCAGATAATAATTTGAATAGGAATCCCCTTTATGAATCTTATCCTCAGCAATCCTTTCAATCAACCAAACAGTACCCACCCGCTTTACCTAAACCATCTTTAGAAGATACCCTTGCTCTCTTCATGCAACAATCAATAGAAAATAAAAAAACAAGCGTTACAATTTCAGCAACAAATTATGCAATTCCAACAACAGTCTTTGGTGAATCAAAAGTCTACCTCCCAATCTATCTCTAGTTTAGAGACTCAGATAGGACAATTGGCAAATGCATTGCATGAGAGACCATCAAGAAAGCTACCTAGCCAACCTGTATCAAATCCAAAAGGACCACCGAGTTTTGATTCTAGCTTAATCCCAAAACAACTTAATGTCATTACCACTTTTCAAAGTGGTAGACAAATTGATAGGCGAGTTGAATTACCTAGGGTTGAGCCAATACCAGTTACAATTGAGGATAAGGTAGGTATAAGTGAACAAGTTGCAGTAAGCATCCATGAATCCTTTAAGAAATCTAAGGAGTTGCCTACCTCATCCATTTCCATACCAAAGGTACGTATTGAGCCAAAGGTGCCTTATCCACAACGCCTTCTTTTGGATAATCAAGGGATTTAATTTGATGACATATTGGATACATTTAAGCAAGTTAATATAAATATTCTATTACTCGATGCCATTATGCTTATTCTTGCATATGCCAAATTCCTTAAAAATGCATGGACAAGGAAAAAGAAAGTCAATGTACACAAGAAAGTCTCCTTGACTGAGACACTAACCCTTCCTAAGCATCGAGATCCTGGAAGCCCAACCATCCCTTGTAAAATTGGAGATCACAAAGTGGATAGGGCGTTACTCAACTTGGGGGCCAGTGTGAATGTCTTACCTTACTCGGTCTATCAGGAAATAGTACTTGGGGAACTCGAACCTACCTGAATGACACTTTAATTAGTTGATAGGTCAATACAATACCCACGTGGTATCCTTGAGGATATTCTAATCAAGGTTGACACTCTCATTATTTCTATAGACTTTGTTCTTTTGGATACTGAAAATGTCACGAATCCTAGATCTGAGATCACCGTCATATTGGGCCGCCCTTTCCTTGCGATTGCTCATACCATTATTAATTGCTTTAATTGGGTCTTACAATTATCAATTGGAGACATGAAGATCAAACTCAATATTCTTAATAATAATACTCAAGTCCCTCATTCTGATGACACAACTAAACTGAATATGATTGACTCCCTAGTTTACAAATCGTTCCCTAAATCATTTTCTGACGACCACTTATAATCATGTCTTGTGAACTTTTATGAGGACTTTGATGAGACACGATCGTTGAAAAATTTAATGCCTTACTCGACTCAACTCCTATATTTTACATGTCAAAATGGAGACCTAGACTGGAACCTCTTCAACCATCAACTACTTTATCTATTCCATCCATTGTTAAATCACCCCAGCTGGACCTCAAGCCATTACCCAATAATTTTAAGTATGCCTTTATAGGTAATTTTAAAACTCTACCTGCGATAATATCATCTAATCTAGATGTTGACTAGGAATATAGACTGTTGAGTATCCTTAGAAAATATAAATCAGCCATAGGGTAGCCTATAGCAAACTTGAAGGGAATTAACCTGGCCGTGTGTACGCATCACATCAATCTCGAGGAAGGTGCTAAAAATTCACGCAAGATGCATCAACGTCTAAATCCAACTATGTGGAGGTGGTTAAGATGGAAAATCTCAAGATATTAGACTCGGGTATCATATACCCCATTTCGGATAGTAAGTGGGTCAGCCCTGTTCAAGTTGTACCTAAGAAATCAGGGATTGTTTTAGTTGAAAATGAGTATAATGAATTATTCCCTACCCATATGACCACCGGGTGGCATGTTTGTATCGATTACAGAAAGATGAACACGGTCACTAGGAAAGATAATTTTTCTCTTCCATTCATTGAACAAATGATTGAGCGATTAGCGGGAAAAAGTCATTATAGTTTTCTTGACGGTTATTCTGGATATTATCAGATCCCCATCACTCCAGAAGATTAGGAGAAAGCCACATTCACATGTCCATACGAGACTTATGCTTATCAACGTATGAAATTTGGTTTGTGTAATGTACCCGCTATATTTCAACGTTGTATGATGAGCATTTTCATTGATATGGTTGATAAATTTTTCAAAATCTTCATGGATGAGTTTTCAGTGTTTAGTTCCTCTTTTTGATGAATGTTTTCACCATTTGGAGCTCATGCTAGAACGATGTACACAAACCAATTTGGTGTTAAACTGGGAAAAGTGTCACTTCATGGTGACACAAGGGATAGTTCGTGGGCATATCATCTCCAATGAAAGGATAGAAGTTGATAAGGCCAAAATCGATATTATTTCTTACTTTCCTCCTCCTTGGACAGTTAAGGCCATTTGATCATTTCTAGGCCATGCGGGGTTTTATTGTCGGTTCATCAAAGATTTTTACAAAATTTCCCAACCCTTGTGCAATTTACTTGCTAAGGACACTGATTACCACTTTGATGATGAATGTTTTACAGCTTTTGAGAAGCTTAAACTTTAATTAACTTCCTCTCCAATCATCCAACTGCCCAACTGGGATCTTCCATTTAAATTGATGTGCGATACATCTAACTATGCTGTTGGAGGGGTTTTAGGGCAAAGCCTCAGTTAATCCGATAGATCCTCTTATTACAAGAATTTGACATTAAAATTCGAGATAAGAAAGGTGTGAAAAATTTTGTAGCAGGCCATTTATCTTGACTTCTGATCGAAAGTGGTAAAGATCTCCTCCCTATCATAATGTCATTTTTTGATGAGCAGCTTATGGCTATTATACAACTACCTTGGTATGTCAACATTGCCAATTATCTGACTACTAAATGATTACCTGACCACTGGTTTAATCAAGATAAATCTAAATTCTTACACGAGGTTTAAGGTTTCAGTTGGGACGAGCCTTATCTATATAAATTTTGTTTTGACCAAGTTATTAGAAGTTGCATTCCAAATAATGAGATCCAGAGCGTACTCATATTTTGTCGCACCCATGCCTATGGAGGTTATTTTAGTGCCAAGAAAATAGTTGCCATAATTCTTTAATCTGGCTTTTATTGGCCTACACTTTTCCGTGATACACAGACCTTTTGTTCTAATTGTGATAGATGTTAGAGGACCGGTAATAATTCTCACCACAACATGATGCCCCTAAACAACATCTTTATTGTTGAATTTTTTTATGTTTGGGGCATAGATTTTATGGGCCCGTTTCTTTTATCTCTCGGAAATCTTTTTATTTTAGTCGCAGTGGACTATGTCTCCAAATGGGTCGAAGAAGTAGCATGTCTGATAAATGACCATAAGCCTGTGGTCAAATTTATGAAAGCCATTTTTGCAATCGTGTTTTTAAGACTTTATTGCAAAATTATTCAATCACTCATAAAGTTGCCATACCTTACCATTCAATAACAAATGGTCAAGTAAAAGTATCCAATCGGGGGATTAAAAGAATTTCTGAAAAAGTTGTTCGAACTGATCGAAAAGACTGGTCAGATCATCTTGATGATGCTCTTTGGGCCTATTAAACAGCTTATAAAACCCCGATTGGAATGTCACCCAATGGACTTTTTTTTGGGAAGGCTTGCCACTTGTATGTAGAACTAGAACACAAAGCTCTTTGGGCCACAAAGGCCCTTAACTTTGTGATGGACAAAGCTAGGTCTAAGATAAAGCTTCAACTTTCTGAGTTGGATGAACTCCGTCATGAGGCTTATGAAAGTTCAAAAATTTATAAGCAATGTGCAAAAACATTTCACGATAAATCAATTATTCGTAAAACCTTCGAGCCCAATCAAAAGGTATTGCTTTATAGCTCTATGCTTTGTCTATTTCTCAGGAAATTACGATCCCGTTGGCATGACCCCTTTGCGGTTAAAACTATTTTTCCTCATGGGGCCATAGAGGTGGAGGATCCTAGGAACGGAAATATTTTTAAGGTCAATGGCAAACGTTTAAAACCGTACTTAGAGTCCTACACTTTTGATGAAGAGATAATATTTCTAAATGATCCAGTATATCAAAGATGATATTGTGTACCCCTATAGTACCATTGCAACATCATTTAAGTATGGGGGTATATCAGTATGGCTAAAGATGGTAAACTTAACACTTATTGAGAGGCAACCCATGACACATTCAGGTAAAAAAAATTAGTTTTCATCTTCCATTTATTTTCTTGTTCACAAACATTGAGGGCAATGTTTGATTTAAGTTTGGGGGTAGGAAACCATTTCTTTAAATACTTTTTGAAAAAAAGTAAAATAATGGCGCTTTGATAATTTATGATATATTTTTGACTAATTTCGAAACACTTAAACTAATTTTACCTTGACAAAAATAATATGAAAAAGCCTAAATTTTGAAATTTTACCAAGTATACAATAGAATATTTTGGACTATCTTAAGCTAGATGTACTATCTTATTATTAACGACTAATTTAAGTTAACTAGGCATATTTTGAAAATAAATACTTCACTGTAGCTTTGCATTTAATACCTTCAATAGATTTTTGCTCAGTATATGGGATTTTTTGCATTGATGTTAGAAATTGTTTGCTATAATGGAGATAGCTGCATAAGAATAAGTTCATTCATATAGAAAAAAAAGAAGCCAGATATGCTCTAAAACACTCACGCTGTAAGGCTACTCTCATGATTAAGAACTTAAAGATGAAAAATTATCACCAATCTCGAGTTTGGCCATGAACTATGTGAAATGAGCACAAGAAAATGTTACTTGTGAGAATCCTGAGTCTAGGTCATGATGGGGCACCGCACCCTGACAACCTTAGCCAACTAGCAGGGATTATCGACTGAAAACTCCTTGTTATAGAGGCTTCAATAAGAAACAATATACTCAAAAGAAAAGGCTTAAAAGAAAAGAAAAGTAAAATTCTAAGAAAGAACTAGACTACCAAAAAATTGAGTAAATTAATCTTGGCAACATATTAGGAGATAAAATTATTTTCACTGTACACTCAAATATAGATAAAGGAAAATACTTGAATCTCTTTCTAATCTTGAGGTAGTACTTCTAGTTTTTTTTTTTTTTTTTGAACGAATATGGATTTTATTTAAATAACAAAAAGAGCTACAAGTGTAGGACATAAAGCCTTGCCACAATTCTATAGCCGAACAGTGTCCTTGCCTAGTATATTTATGAAATAAGATGCTCGAATTTGACGTGGGAGAGAGGCCGCCGTCCAAAAGAGGGCTGATCGTTAGGAGCTACCATGTTTAGAGAGGCCATCAGCTGTTCCATTTCCTTCCTTGTAGGTGTATGTCATGCTAATGTTTAGATCTTGTCCTAGTTGGGTGATCATATTCCAAATTGCTCTATACTTGGCAGGGCAGCGGTGCGTGCGCTTATACCAATTTGCTATGAGTTCGGCATCAACCTCGACGATAAGCGGAGACCAATCTTGTTGTTTGCAGTATAGGAGGCCATGGAGTACAACATACATTTCTGCGGCCGTATTTGTCCCTTGTCCTAGAGCTAGGCTAAACCCGAGCATAAGATCACCCCGGTGATTACAGATTATCCCTCCTGCACCACTCATACCAGAAGGAAGAGCAGAACCATCACTGTTTAGTTTGAAGTATCTAGGAGGTGAGAAAGTCCATTGGATCATAACAGGCAGTTTGGAGTGTACGGAGAGCCGAACCAATTGTAACACTTGGGGAGATATGAGATCGCTAAAGTTACTATGTTGTGTTATTTGTACCTTAAACATGCTCTCTAATAGGTCTTTGTTGATAGTTTGGATAATGGTTGAGGGAGATATTGACTTATCCTCGAATCGATAAGCGCATCTTGCTTTCCAGACCTCCCAGATAATGAAAACCGGAAGAACTCCTCGAACAATCCCCATTTGAGTTCGTGTGTCCGTTGTTTGGTACCATAGCCCTTGCCGTGTCCACCAACTATCATTCTCTCCTTATCTAACTCCACAAACATTTCCAAAGTGAGCCTAAACCGTCGCTGCCATTTCTCCCTGAACGAGTAGATGATTCAGCATTTCTGTTGGGCCAATATTGCAACAACAACACCTGGAAACGAGAGGAATTCTTTGTTGTATGAGTTCATCCACAGTGATGATTTTCATTCATGCTTTCCAGCAGAAGATCTGAATTTTTGTGGGGATAATGTGATGCCAAATCCACTTCATACGATCATGCAAGACTTCTTCTCTGCGCCAAAAATTCCTGGCAGATTTGATGGTGAAGTCACCTTTTTTAGAAGGTCCCCAAAGTGGTCTATCATCGCCTTCGCTGAGGAAGAACTTGTGCGGAAGTGTTTGCTTCCAATGTGTCAGTTTATCATGCTCAAGTTCCTGCCTGTTCCAGTTGCTGTTGTTAACAACAACATTCTTCACCTTGATTTGTTGCGTGCATTCGAGGTTAAGTAACTCTGAAAATTGACCTTCCCCTGTCCAATTATCACACCAAAAACTTATTTCATCTTTGCCGAGAGACAAAGTTGCGTTTGCTTCTACCGTAGTGAGTAGGCCTTTCATCTGTTTCCAGAGAATAGAGTCCCCATTTCGCAATCGGGGTTCCCCATTAGTGGTGTATTTGCTCCTGAAGAACGAGGCCCATGCGGAGTTGCTGTGAAGAAAATTCCTGCATTTCTTAAGTAAAAAACTATACTTGATGTCCTCAAGCCGACGAATCCCAAGTCCGCTATCGTCTTTGGGGAGACAAAGGTCATCCCATGCAACCCAATGTTTTTTGTTTTGGCCGTCGAAACTGCCCCAAAAAAAGTTGGAAAGCATCAACTCTATCTTGTTGATGACCCTGAGGGGAACATGATTCAGTAATACGAGCTTCCAGCCTTGTATTTTTGTTAGCAATATGTCGAAGTGAGAAAATCTTACTCGTCCATAGCTAATGGGAGCTCCCAAATATAATATAGGAAAAGATCTGTGTTGAATTGTGCATACAGCTTGTATGACTTAAGTCCTGGTTGCCAACACTTTATGATGTACATATACGCCACTTTTAGATTTGTAAACTAGTTGGCCGGAGAAGGCTTCATATCGGGCTAGGAAATTCATCAAACTGGAAATAGATCGTTGATTTCCATTTAAGAAAACGAGGAAGTCGTCTGCATCTAAGAGATGAGTTAGGGGTTGACAACCTCAAGATGCTTGAAACGACCCAATTTTTCCTTGGCCAAAACAATCAGATAACCCTCGAAAGAGTACTTCTTTTGCAATGATGAATAGAAGCGGAGAGAGGGGGTCACCTTGTCAAAGTCCTCTTGACGATTTGAAGTAGCCCTTGAATACTCCCTGGAGTACTACCGAGAACCATGGATTTTCAACACATTGAGCTATCAGTTCAACACTTCTGCTGGAGAATCCAAATTTGAGAAGCAGTAGTCTCAAGAACTTCCAATCCAGCCTGTCATAAGCCTTGGCCATGTCTATCTTGATCATGACGTTAGTCTCACGTACCTTTCTATGCAAATCCCCCACCCTTTATTGAGTTAGCGTGATGGATTCAGTAATATCCGTGCCTCAAATCTAAGTACCCTGATTGCCGAAGATTAATTTGTGAAGCAACTTGCTAAGTCTGTTAGCAATAATTGAAGAGAAAATTTTGTAGACGACGGAGCACAAGCTTATTGGTCTGTAGTCTCCCAAGTTATCTGGGGTTTCTATCTTGGGTATGAGTGTAAGGAAGGAGAAGGTATAAAACCTTGATAGTGGAGCACCATTGAAGAATTCCTTGGCTGTGCCATGGAGTTCTTCCTTGATAATGTCCCAACATGAAGTGAAGAACACCGATGTGAAGCCGTCGCAGCCTGGGGCGCTATCGCCGGAAATGTTGAACACACTATCCCGTAGTTCTTCCAAGGTTGGGATGCATGTGAGGCTTGTATCTTCGTCGGTGTTAATAACGGAAGGAATGCTCGAGACTAATTCAGCATCCACAGTTGTGGTTGTGGATTGTAGTACATCTCGAAAATAGTTTGCTGCGGCATCATGAATGTTTGCCACATCGAATGTCACTGTTCCATCGGGAAGAGTAAAGTCGGATACAAAAGTTCTCTTTCGATTGACTTGAGTGACCATATGAAAGAATTTGGTGTTGGCATCACCTGCTGCAACCCATTTAACCCTGGACTGTTCTCTCCATAACACTTCATCATTGTGTAGCATGGCTGCATGTTCTCTCTATACATTAGCGAGCTCGGCGCCCACCTGATCATCCCACCCTTCTTGTAGTATGTGGTCCAACTATATTAGTTTATCCTGAAGGACGTGAATGTTTTGAGTGACATTTCCAAAAACATTGGTATTCCATGCTTTGAGAGCCTGTCGAACACGCTTGAGCTTGTAGGAGAGAGATGATAAACAATTTCCAAAAACACCACTAGGCTAATTTTCTGCCACCAAAGTTGGAAAGTTATCATGTGATGCCCACATTTTCAAGAAATGAAAGGGTCTTGGTCCTTGGTAAAGATTGCTGCCGAATGAAAGGAGCAGTGGAGAATGGTCTGAACACACCCTTTCTAGATGCATAATTTTATGTATGGGGAAAAATGTCATGAAGCTAGGGTTGACCAAAGTTTAGTCTAACCTTGCCCATTGTCTTGTATTGTCCTGGTGGTTATTGCACCATGTGTAGCTGGATCCAGTGAGTGAAGCCTCCATGAGGCCGGCTGCTTGAATCGTGTCCTCAAACACTACCATTGGTCTATGCGATGAACGCCTGCCCCCTAGTCATTCCGATTGAAGCCTAACTGTATTGAAGTCACCTATAACATACCATGGAGAGCTCATTGTTAGTGTAATTTCTTTGATGTCTTCCCATAGTGTTCTTCTCTCGATGATATCGCATTTAGCATAGACAATGGTGACAAATGTACTCCATTGATTATTATAACTCATTTTCAAATGTACCAATTGATTGGAACTGAAAACCAGTTCAACATCATAATCTTGTTTCCACAGAACCCAAATTTTCCCCCCCCATGGGCTGATTCGACATAAACGAGTTGCAATTTATTCTTCTACCCAAAATAGGACCTAATGAAGCATCTTGGAAAGGTTCTAGCAACACAACAATTGAGATATGATGTTGCTTGACAATTTTATTGAGATGGTTAATTGTTTTGGCGTTGCCAATACCCCTATAATTCCAAACTAGTAGTGGACCTGACACCATTTAAACTACGGAAAGGGATTTGAGGGCACTCTTGCTCCTCGTGACTGTGCTGAGAGGAATGCGTTGTGGTTTAGAGTGACGCTACCTGACTGGAGTCTAATTTGGAGCATCTTCTTCCCCTAGTGTTCAATGTCGGAGTGACATTCTCTCCCAACATCATGATGAATTTCCAGATCGCCAGTAATGTGCTGCTGAATATCGTTGTTTGCTACAACAGCGTTGTCATGAGCTAGATTTGTCGCGGTTGTTTTCTCATTGTCCACCATGAGCCTTGCCATCTGCCCCGCTGTGGCGTTCCCTGATGGTGCTTGTTTTTGCCCGCTATCTGCAGCAATATTGTCGGGTAATAGGTCTATCTCAGCTGTTTGCTAAGTACCCACCGAAAGCAATGCCATCTGCCCCACTATGTCTTTCCCGGATGCTATTGCTTTATGCCCGCTTTTTGCGGCTACAGCCTCTGCAGCTCGGGGTCGTGTAAGCTTGTTGTTAGCACCGGCTGATGTTCCCATCATCGAAGCTTTGCCTTGTCTAATCTCTTCTCTGTTGTCTAAAATGATAATTGGTTGAAGTTTGGTGCAGCTAGCTTTGGTATGTCCTTGCAACATGCAATGACCGCAATATTGTATAAGTCTTTCATACAACACCCCTTGTTCGACTGTGAACGATTTGGAAAGGGCGATACCTACTTTGGATGGGAGTTCCTTCATAAGATTGACCTTAACACACACACGAACGGTGCTGGGTCTGCTCAGGCTAAGAGTTGTTGAGTCGGTGATCAAGTACTTCCCGACAAGTCTAGCAAATTCCTTGAGAATGCCATTGTTCTGAAGGTGTAACATCAAACCGGGAAACTAAATCCACACCGGCGTAAAGGGAGAATCCTTTTTGGGGTCGAAGTCGGCGGACCAGCGAGCCAACTTATAGAAGTAACCTTTAATTTGTCTTGATTCTCTAGAAAGAGATCGAGTGACCTCTTTCTTCGACATCAACATGATCATGATATGTTTGTAATCGAGAACGACAACCTTTGGTTTAGCCATAAGATCCGAATTTGATTTGATAGTACTCTCGATGACGTCTAAATTAGGTTTCCCGGTCGGGAAACTCATGATTAGAGTTGTGTTGAAAGCTGAAGTAGCTTTGCTCAGATCTGAAGGTGAGAACAAAATCACCGGTATTCTATCCTTCACTACAACTCTAGTATCCGGTTTAAACTCATCGAGAACAGGCCGGACTGCTGTGACAGCGGCAATGCTTGCAAAAGAAGGCTTGGTGTGTGATGTAGGTGTGATGATAGGGCTGAGTACTTCTAGTTTTGGATAAGCTTAAAATATTATTTGGTATACTAAGGAGAATAACAAGTTTAAGGATTTTTCAATCGGTATATTTTTGTCATAACTAAGTAAGGATAAGTTCACAAGAAATGAGTCATGTATATTCCAAAATTGTTTAAAATGTCATTATTAACTTTTGTGGGTATTGTTACTACAAACCCTCACGAGACAACACTCGTCTACCAGGCTAAACCTGGAGGTTTAATGGCTTGTTATATATGCTAAATGCATTCACGCTCCCTACATAAATTGTTCTTATTTTATTTTACTCGGGACGAGCAAAAGACAAGTTTGGGGGTATTTGATGAGTGCACAATTATTACATTTTTAATATATACGAATATGTATTTTAGTCTTTCATTATATTTAATTTTATGTACTTATGTACATTTGCTTGATTCCAACTATTAGAAGATGGATATTTGAAACCAAGCTCTTAAAGTCAAGTAAAAGTGTCTCCAGATGTTCATAAAACAAAAAGTCAAAGACACAATATATGTGGTCATAAGATTGAAGAAATATATACAAAAATATTCTTAGAGAATAAAATCAAAGAATATATTGCATCCAAGATCCTTGAAGTTATTTTATATTGAAGATATATGCAAGTGATTCCATGAAGTAAGATCTCGACATCATTTAAGGGAATTAAATGCAAGAATCTTAGGTGATTGGTTGTAAAATTAGAAGATATTATTGTAAAAATATTCTTTACAATTTAATGTATAGTTTCTAAATTTTAGGTTCCTTCTCCAATAGAAGGAACCCACCCCTCATTGAAATTGGGCATCTCAAATTAGAGCAAGTTTAGAAGATATAAAGTCTTAATTTTATTTAATTATCTTTTCTCTCTTTTATTTTCTTTTGTAAATAGTTAGCTAGTTGATACATTTATCTGTGGAATGATAGTAGGCTAATCTCTTCTAGCTATGACTAGAAGGAAGCCCTTACCCGAGTAGCAATAGTTATATTGTAGTTCTTGGATTAGTTTTCTTTTATAATCTTCTAAAATAGTTATAATCTACTTCTAGGCTTAACCATAGCTAGTAAGTGAATTTTGACTATTTAGCCAAAATCCGGTGTTATAATCATTAAACGCGAATAGAACTCGTAGCAGAAATTCATCAAGCTTAAACATAGTTGGAAGAATTCCTCCTACACATCGAATTAAGTAAAACCTAATTTGACCAAACCTTAGATGCCTAACCATGGATCTAGGATTGGCAATTTCATAAAAAATGCCCTACCCAGGATTTTTGATATGAATAATCTGCCTTGTAAAGCTACATAATTACTATTATTGCTTTGGTTGGGCCGAAATCTAGTCATAGTTATTCACTTGTTAATTGTTCTTGTTATTTCTTTCTTTTCAATCGATCACTTATAAAACCGTAATTCTGCCTAAAAAGTATTTGTTTTCCCAAACCTCCCTATGGATTCGATCCCACTCATCCATACTACAATTTGACAACCATACTTTAAGCGGGTATTTTGTAAGAAGCTTTAAAAACCTCTTATTAGACAGTATGTAATTATGGTGAGGATAAGTAACCTATAATATCACCTAAGATAAAGATTTGCACAATAAAAGATAGTTCTTCAATGACACGATAAGCAACCTACAATTTTAACTACCCAATCAATATATATCACAATATCTAGCACTACCAACAAACCTGTGAGTAAGACATCAATGGTCTAAGTTACTTGTTTCCATTAGCTCATTAAGCATGAAATAAACGATAGTAGTTGGATATAAACATATCCTTAACCATGAATTGCCAAAAGTTAAGAAGTTAAAGCCAAACTTTATTTATAAAAAATGTTTGACAAAAAGCATAATTGCAGAAGACATCCTAGGAATTCCCGGTAAAAGTTTTAGGTGTAATAAAAAACTAATTCGATGCATATATTGAAAGTAACTTTGGATATTTTACATATTCTGTACTTCGAGCGTCTTGATTGGTACTCAAATGTTCATACCAGGATTCTTAGATTCTCTCTCAATGGAAAAGGGATCTGCCTTAATTTCGTTTATCCAAGTAAATTCATAATTAAAAATTATTTTCAAATTGATTCATAGAAGGTTAAACTAGCTTTTATTATTATTTGCAGGATAAACAAATAAAGCAAACAGGAGCAAGAGACATCCCAACTAGATTAGCATCCGGCCCCTAGCTTCCCCACATAAAATACTATGAAATCAAAGGTTTTCTTCTAAATTAGAATTTGTTTGATAATATCGGATACTACTAAATCGGTTAATCAAAAGCGATGATATTGAAAGAAGATATCTTTATTGATTAATAATCTTTTTTTGCAGGGGCAGAGCCAGAGCCAGAGATTTAGGAGTGGGGGTGTCAGGGGTTCTAGGACGGAGCCCCCAATTTTTTTATTATAGAAATTTAAGGTATTGTTGATGTTGGTTATCAAGATTCATGGAAACTGAGGTCGAAGGTTTGGTTTTGAAGTGAGTGATGAGGATCATCAGGAGGTATTTATTTGAAATTTCAATAAGAGAGAGGAGAGAAGAGAGAGCCAAAAAGTCAGGTTTGATGAAGAAGTGTTACTTTGTGGAGATGGGTTTCAACCCAATTGGGCTTAGATAGTTTGATGGAGTAGGGAGCTGACTGTTACTTCTTTATTTATTTTTATTTTTTTCCCTGTGGGTATATATATATAAAAGAAGGAAATCAGCCAAAACAGTGGGGGAGTCGGGAATCCCCGAGCCCCCCTAAGTCTACGCCTGTTTCTCTATCCCCAGAGGTTATGTATTTCAAAGGATAACCCGTTTAGGTTATCAATACTTATTCAAGCTCTCCCCATAAACCTTAATGGTCTATGGGTTTGTTAGGAGTCCAATAGTGTAATGGCCAAATTCTGCAAGCTCAAAAAGGCTTTGGAATTTGCTATCATACCAATGAACCTGCAACAATATTCTAATGGAAATTAAGTAATGAAACAGGTGATTTTAGCGTAGAAAAACTATGAATATGTAAAAAAACCATGACCTCGTATGGAGTATTTTTGTTGAAAGTATCTTTATTACATGAGGTGCATATCTTTTTATAAGTGATCTCTAAGAATAGAAAATGTTTGAGTCTTGTAACTAAGATGCTCTGAGGATTGATCGAGAATCTAGAATATATAATTTCTAGGTGATCTCTTGTATAATTTTTATGGTCCCTATCTCTACTGGAACTTCTTCCTTATTTAAGCCTTTTCCGCAGCTCTTAATCGTGTTGGAGCACGTTCCTCGAATAATGTTGTTAGTGGCGGTTGACTGAGTAACTGTTAAGTTCATATAAAACAGGTGTCCTTGACTTGTTTTGGGTTTTCGGTTTATGTTCGACCCACATTCTTGACCAGTTCGCAGAGTATAATTAAATGTTGACGGGAAAGGTTATGTCGAAAAATGCGTGTGCCTAGGATGGAGGTTATTTGAACTGGTGATAGTTCGATTACAAGTGAGGTCGAGGGATAGGTCCCTACAATCGCCCCCTCGCAACCGAAGTCGCGAGTAGCTTTGGTTGAGAAAGAATCAGAGGGTAACGGGTATTGGGGTTTAAAAATTATGAATAAATAACGTAGTCATTATGGTACTGACATGTTAGAAATTGTACAGTAATTAGGATATAATGGGTATTAAATGATGATGTTGATGCTGATGTATGTAGCGGTTACTACTCAAAAAGTTATGCCTATAATAAATAATGACGCTTAGGAAAATGCACCTGCACAATAAATGTAGTGTTATATAAATAGTACTTGTAGCAAATCTTTGGAGTAGTGCATGCTTGTTCTTTAAATAATTATCAATGGTAAAGACTCGTAGCATGGTCCTTGAGGAAAGGATTGCGACTGAAACACAGAGATTGAAGCTGAAGTACTTTGGGGATCAATCCTTGGAGATAGCAATTCCCGTTCCTGTTCCTCCGACGTATCAAGGCATGTCAGTAGACGAAGTGATTAAAGCTAAGGAAGAATTCTACTGCAAGTGAAGCTTTCATGCCGTCATCTTGACAGGCGAGGACCGGTGGGCCTGTCTCCGTATCTTACGAAAGATAAGGTTAGGGCTTCATATGCAGGGATAGGCATAAATGCAGGACAATTATGCTGATTTATTTTATTACCATGGATTCTATGGTCGGGCCCTCTTTATCTTTACCAGCTCTTTAGTGGTGGTGGTTTCAGAGGGGGGGGGGGGGTGATGGTATTGGAGGAGGGAGAAAACCATTGGGAGTCTACATCTGTATTTCCATCACGTTTTGGTCCTCAGTAGACCTTTAGTTTAAGAATTTGGTACTAGTACTGAGTCTACTACTTGCATAGTTTCCATTTGAAGTTCGATTAGACTTTGACTAAACTCATGCGAGGGAAGTTCTTTGTTGGTTCTAATTTCTGCATTGAATCTGGGTAAAAAATTTCTGAAGCAAGAAGAACAAGAGAAGTTGATGCGCCAACGCGCCTGAATTATCACTGGCTCTAAAATAGAGTAGAAAATTTGTTATCTGTAAAGTACCTGGTGTTCGGTGTTCTGAAAAACTTGTTATCTGAAAAATCGCTTGTAATGTTTTTGATAAGAATAAATATTGGTCATTCAATTATTTGTGCTGTTGCAGATATAGATTATGTAGAAATTGAACTAAATTATTATGAAGAATGTAAAAAATGTATGGATATTGTAAGTATTACCTTGATTTATTAGAACCTAGATGCGTATGTGTGAGAATGTGTGTTGTGACAAGTAGATTTTGTTTCTTGCGTTGAAAAGTTGGAGCAAAAAAATTCAAGAATTTAGCAATTCGAAAATTTGTTCTAACAAAGTTTAATGGAAGAATAACTTTAGTTAGGATGGCTCAAACTAGAAAGAAATTTAAAGGTCGAGCTCGAAGGAAAAGATAAGTTCAAATATTTTACTCAAGATTCTGGTGTTTTTTGATACGAGATAAAAGGTAAAATTAACGTTTTAAGGGGAAAGTGAGTGAAAGACTTATAAATATGGGTAAGATGATTTGCGAATATGGAGAAGAGGTTAGGATGCTAAAGACTCGATCTCTGAGGACACATCATACCGCCGCGGGACGATTGGCTATAACGATAGCTGAAGTACGGGAGAGGGTTTTTGGTGTATTTGGTTATGATGTCGAGTTACCAGTGGGGGAGTGTCAGCTCGGAGGATTAGACATAAGGAGTAGGGAAAGTGAGTATGCTCGGTACTTTTATGAGGTATGCTTTCGTGTATTGGTGCTAAATCTCGTAGCTCGGGAAGAAATGCTTAAATTAATTGTTAAGGTCAAGATTGAATTAGAAGATGGCTGATTAAATGGTAATGTGATCTGACGTTGTCGATCAAGTTGTTTAAATGTAATAATGTAGAACGTGTTTATCATGCATAAATATAAGTTTGTTGAATTTTAACAGAAAAGTAGGTACATCAATGGGATCCTCTATAGTTGCAAATGTTGCTAAAATGGTTGGGATAAATATTTGGAATAATTTTGAAAATTTCCTTAGCTTTGAAAATGACATCACTATCACCATAAATATGATAGACAAAGATAGAGAAACAAAAAGTGAGGAAATACAAAAGCTTCTTATTTTATTTTGCATGTAAAGCTGTAGAGATCTGAAATCGTATAGGGTGAGTTATCATGAGTATGGGAGGGTCAGAAATAGATATGGAAATAGGAGAAAAAATATGTCAAAACATGAGGGGAGGGGTAATGATGGAAAGTCTATTTTATTGAAAAGGTACAAGACGTCTGACATGGATAGTAAAAATGACACCTCGGTTCCAAACCGAGGGCGGGTCGTGCGAGGCGCAATAATTGCCAGTCGCTAGAGAGAGAAATGATAAATAGTACTTCTTCCTCATCATTCAAACATTTTTCTACTTCTGAAAATTTGGAGAGCACAAACAAATAGGCAAGAAATTTTTTTAGAAGACCTGATAATAACTTATCTGAGAGGGATCAACGGTTGAAGAAATTGAAAGACATTGGATCACGTAGGTAGCTATACAACAACATCATGAGGGATAAGTTTTGCACTACTGCGGATTCTCATTCGAATTCTGAAGGTTAGTAGAGATGTACACGTTATATATGTATTTGCCCAAATCTTACCAATAGCTATACACGAAAAAATAATTAAATTTTGACATATACTCAAAATATATAAAAGATATGTTATATGTTGATATGACTGATTTGTATGAAATAATAATAAATACTTAAACCTGTATGTAGATCGATCGTGGGAGGCAGTCGTGTAGGGTCGAAAACTTGCCTGTAGAAATTATAGTTGAAATGGATAGTTCACCTGTTACCGAGGTGTCGACCTCTGGTCGGACGATTGAGTCTGATAATGAGGATGAAGTAGGGTTGGAACCATTTCCAGGTTTTCCTGGTCAATTGGTGTCCTATCGTCCTGGTTCAGATGCATTTAGAGAATTATGTAAAGCCAAGGCTGCTATAGGAGGAACATGAGGTAATTGTGTAGAATATGCCGTTAGGCTATTTAGAGGTTACACAGTACCGACTGGGAAGGAATATTTTTATTTGCAGGCGGATTTTGTGGTGGAAAAATGAGATAGGGGCATAGATTAATCGATCTCGCTAGAGTACTTTGATGGGGGTGTTTGTAGTGACCTTGAAGATGGTTTTCTGTATTACCTGCCTCAATTAGAGTACGGGTTAAGTCTTCCCCTTACCAACTTGGCAAAGGGGATTATGAATACAATTGAGGCATGTACCGTTCAATTTAACGGGAACATGTGGGTGGCAATTAATGTTTTTTACCATCTGAATGAAAGGTAGGAGAATGAGGGGAAGGTGAGGAGGATATATCCGGAGGATGTGTTGTAATTATATGGGGTAATAAATTATCACACTAGTTGTGGGGCATACTTCTGTATGAGCGTAACTCGGCCTCGCTTCTTCGATCTGAATTCAGCTGGTCAAGCCTGGAATGATGACGTCATATGGGTGAAGGGTAATTGCTTTCAAAAAAATGACGAAGAACCTTTGGACCTTCGGTTTAGAACTGTAAAGCAAAGTAAGCATGACCATGCCTAGATAATATTATTGATGTGCTTGAACTTATGGCTGTAGTTGCTGATAATTTCTTTTTGTATGGTAGGTGTGAAGATTCACGCAGAGAGGAAATAGTCACTCTTGGACAAAGATATAGAGGAGGAAACTGAGCTCGAAGTTGTGTTGGAAGAACTCGGGCTTAGTAGGAAGAAGTGGATAGATAGCCGATCGAAGAAAGTTAAAAAGGCTCAATCGACGAGGTTGATATCGGGTGTTGGCGAAGGGAAAAGTTAAGAAACTGGTGGGGAAGGTCGAACCAACTTAGCCAAGTGCCCTGGAACTGATAGGCCGGTTAAGCCGAAACCCATTATGTCGAGCACAATAGCTCAAATATATCAGAAAAAGCGGATGATAAAATTCCGTCGGCCTCTGGCACCACACGAAGTGGTGAGGTTGCTAAAGAAAAAATGAGAAGGGTCGATCCTTCAAAGAAATCAGGGGACAAGGTCCCTGAGGAGAAATCAGCCGTGGTGGGCGACCTCAAAGAGGTTAAGGAGAGGGCTAGATTGGCGATCCTTCATGGTGAGGAAGATATGAGCAAAATGGAAAGTCTATACTGATTATGCGAAAGCGATTATGGATTGTATTTTGAGCGGATATTGAGGTCATTTTTTGTTCTGCAGGATGCTCGACTGGCGAAGGGGATCTGGCTTGGAGTTGAGGATTAAAAGTCCGAGCTGATGAGGATAAAAATTGTGCTTGAGAAAAAGTTAGCTCGAGCTAAAGTTGATGCCGTTAAGGACGCCAAGCAGCTGGAGGTTCTGAAGACTTCCTATGTCATGACAATTGCTCAGCTGCAGGTGGATGCGAGGGCATATTTAGAGGAGATGGCAGTGGAGTGTGACTGGCTGGGGTGCCACCTGATGTTGAATAGATACTTTGTGAAGGAGGTTAATGCCATTAAGGCGGACACCTATATTAAGGACAAAGATGATGAAGGGATGGAAGAGGTCGCGGTGGGAATAGTTGATAGATTGGATGGTGTCTCTCATCAGACAGTATTGGATAACTAAGGGGACGATAACGAACTCCCGGAGGGCGAGCACGAGAAGGTAGGATAAAGAAATGATATGGCTTTGTATGAACATTTTGGATGGGTGTTGTAAACTGTTGGATTGTGTACATTGAATAGACTCTTAGGCTGAGTTTTTTTTTTGTAACCCTCTTGTAGGCGCATTGAGAAATGAGTCTCAGGATAAAGACCTAGAGACGGATCTTGTCAGGGACAAAGAGATTTCTACATCTTCATTATCTTCGCAGGCAGAGCTGCAGGTTAGATTGAGAAAAGGCCTTTTGGCCTATACACTATATCGATATAAGGCTACATAGTAAATTGGATGAAGATGTAAGCCACAAATTTTTCTATTAGCTTTAGGAAAATGTCACTAATATAATGCGTAGAAAAATTCAACGCTCTTTATGTAAAGTATTATATCGAAAGTTTGTACCTTAGACTTTGCAATATACCTCATGGAGAGTTTATCTGATAATGTATCTGAACCTTTAGTCTTGAAGTATTTGCACATCGTAGATGTTAGAAATCATATATATGTCTGCAAATGAAATATAGTTGCACATTGATTGTGTTCTAGATCGAACTGTGCTAAAAAATTTATATCGTAGAGATCAAATTGGATTTAGCTCACTCTTGTGTAGATGATGTACTCCAATGTAACCGGGAATTTTTAGAGGTGTTCGAAAGGATGAGGGTGGCGAATGAGATCAGAGAAGACCAACATGTAAAGGTGCATTATAAACTTGTGGAGGCAACCAAGGCTGCTTCTGACCTGACTCATAAGGTCGAAGAAAAAGATGCCAAAATAGCCAAGGGGCTAAAAGAGCTGGTGAAGATCAAAGAACATTCCACGAAGCTCCAAAGTCGGGTTGACACGTTGATGGTTAAGGGTAATCAGGCTGAAATGGCTCCGCACCGTATTCAGGCGCTAAAAAGATCGGAGGAACAATTTCGATCTGATCTTTTGAATTGTAGAAACAAGATGGAGCGACTGAAACAAAAAATCATTGAAAAAGATAACGAGCTGAGAGTAGTTCAAGAAAATTTATCAGCTTCAGAAGCTGTGGCTGAAGACTTGCATATAGCTCTGCCTGCCAAGGATATGGAGTTTCGGGAAATGTAACAAAGGTGTAATAATTTAAATAAGAGGGTGGTATGATTAAAGGCTAAACTGGCACAAGCCAACGCATGTGCCAAGAAAGCTGAGGCTAGATAGTGCTCGAGGGGAAGTAAAACGGATGTTCAAGTTCCTCTAGTCTGAGGGGAACTGGTGAGTTTATCAGGAAAAATTAAAGAGCTAGAAGATGACGTAGTTCAAATTCAGGGGTATGTACTGAGAGGTAATGTAAGCTTAAGGGAATGCCAATAGAAGTTGGATGATACTCTTATCAGGGAGAAGGTTTTGGAAGGAGAAGTCAAGGCGAAGGAAATGGTGATGAAGAGGAAAAAAGAATTATTAAAGGATATTCTGGCTAGGGAAGAGTTGAACGTAAAAATTAAGAGGCTTCAAGCCAAGGTAGTAGACCTGGGGGTTATGAACCTGGCTGAATCAGCTTAATATATAAAAAAAAGTTAGAAGAGAATGTAGCATATGATGCTAAAGTTGATATGGAAATGATTCATCAGAAGAATTTGTATGCTAGATTGAAGTCACACCTTGAGAAGCTGAGAGCAAAATTTGTAAGGATGGTCATACCTGATGCGTCACGGTTAGACCTTCTAAAGGCGATAGTTGCGTATTTTATAGAGGAAGTAAAAAGACTTGGGTTAGAATGAGATACCTTATTAAAAACTCTATCGGATAAGGGATGTATTTGCGGGGTTAACATAGATCGAGGGAACTGCATGGCCTCCATGGAAACCGATTTGGGCCCCCGATCTACTGGCGTTCATTTCTTTTAATCCGTGAACTCAATGATCAACCTCTTGCTATAGGGGGAATTATGGCTGACATCCCTACTAAAGGGAGAAGCATGACTAACATCCAATATGGAGAAAAGAATTCCATGGAATATGAATCTAATCTGCAAAATAAATAGTATTTGTTGCAGACACATTGAAATAGATGAAAGCTAGTATGACCTTTGCCTTATCTATGTGTCTGCTGGGGTCTTTGATATAAAACAAGTTTTTATACTTGTTTCATTTGCAGAAATGGGTTGAGTTAAACCAAGTTGAAACTTGATAGAACTATTAAAATGTTGCAGACATATTGAAAGAGATGAAGGCTAGTATTACCTTTGCCTTATCTTATGTCTGGTGGGGTCTTTGATATAAAATAATTTTCTATACTTGCTACAATAGCAGAGATTTAGTAGAGTCAGTCGAACCAAGTGTTATCCTTGATCTAGCCATTATAAATGACCCAAACAAGTTGAAAAAGATGAAGACTAGCATTACCTTTGCCTTATATCTAATTTGGTAGAGTCATTGATATGAAACAAGTTTCTACACTTGCTACAATTACAGGGATTTAGTAGAGTTATCTGAAACAAGTGTTATCATTGATCTAGTCATTATAAATGACCCAAACAAGATGAAAAAGATGAAGACTAGTATTAACTTTGCCTTATCTCATGTTTGGTAGAGTCTTTGATATGAAACAAGTTTCTACACTTGCTACAATCGCAGAGATTTAGTAGAGTCAGCCAAACCAAGTGCTATCCTTGATCTAGCCGTTATAAATGACCCAAACAAGTTGAAAAAGATGAAGACTAGTATAGGGACCTATCTCTTGATCTCACCTAAAATTGAGTTATCGCCAGTTTGATTCACCCTCATCTCTGGCCCACGTATTTATCAATATAACTCCTCAAGTCAATATTTCAACCAACCCCATGAACTAGTGAAGAACGTGGGTTGGGCTTAATCTAAAGAGCCATAAAAAGTCAATGAGACCTGTATCTCACGAACTCGTCAGTTACTAAGTCAAACAGCCACTAACAACATTATTAGGAAAACGTGCTTCAACACGATGAAGAGTTGCGGAGGACACCTATATAAAGAAGAAGTTCCAGAAAAGACAAGGACATGAAAAATTACACAAGAAATCACTTGTCTAGATTCTCAAACTATTTAAACTTCTTAGTTACCAGATTCAAGCATTTCTAAACTTATAGATCACTTGTAATAAGATACCTATTTTAATAAAAAAAAATACTGTTACAAAAATCCTCCAATCGAGATCGTGGTTTTATACCTATTTAGAGGATTTCTACGCTAAAATCCACCTGTGTCATTTTCTTATTTGCCATCAAAATATTTTTACAGGTTCGCTGGTGTTTCAAGCCATTTTGAGCTTACGAAATTTGGCTATCACATTTGGCACCGTCTATGGGAAAGATTACATTTCCACGATATCCTAAGGTAGTCTTTCACTATAATTTTAAGTCATGGTTACTTCTAGACGACAAGCTATAGGTGTCCAGCTCGAGGTTTCATAGGAGCCAGGCCAGCTTACAGAGTTGCAGGCAAATCTCAATGACAAAATAGAGAAGCACGTTGAGCTAGAACTTCAGTTAACTAAAGATCAGAAGCTCCGCGAGAAAGAGCTCGATCCCGAAAGACAAGCTCGTTTGACGGTGCTCAAACGGCATGAGGATCAATTAATAATAATGCTGACGGCTCTTGAGGCTCAACACAAAATACTCAACAGGCTCCACTAATGAGAGGTCACGATCAATTGCCCAAAAACTCCAGTATTTCTACATGAAAAAGGTTGGGGCCTCGAGGAGTTATTTCCAGGAATCTTCAGAATGAACCACAGCCCTCGTTGTAGATCGGATAAGCAAGTTTGCGTAAGAAACTCTCGATTATCTTCCTCGAGGGGAGAATAGACACGCCGATTCCTTGGCATATCTAGCCGGGGTCTTGGGTATAGAAGTTTGATATCTCCAGATCGAAATTGTTTCAGCCCCCAACATTGATCGTATTTCAGTATGCACGATCAATACTGGGGGTGATAAAGGGTTAGACAACAATTGGCGAAAGTCTTTCTTAGCCTACCTCGGTGTCGACAACTGTTGAAATGGACCCCTTTCAGAGGATCCAAAGAAGCGCTGAGAGTCGATCAACAACTCGAAGCGCTACACAAATCAGAATGGTATACTATACCGTCTTTCCGTCACAGGGCCTTATCTCAAATGCCTCTTCAAATCTAAAGTAGAAGAAATGCTACGTGAATTACATGAAGAGACTTGTAGCTCCCATGCCGCAGGTTGATCACAAACAAACATAGCTATTGCACAGGGAGTATTCTGGCCTGGCATATGTAAGTAAGCAAAAGAGTACTCACAGAGATGTAACATCTGCCAGCGACATAGACACAATATATGCACCCTTGCGCTCGAACTCCATGCAAGCAAGGTGTTCTGGCCCTTCAAAATATGGGCAATTGATCTCGTCAGCAAATTCTTTAACTCTCTAGGCAATCGCCGTCACTTTTGTGTAGCTACCGATTATTTGACAAAATGGGTAGAAGCGGTTCCTCTATCTCAGACCAGTGAAGAAGAGGTCATCTCTTTTATTTGAGAACACATCACCACTCGATTTGGGTGTCCCTAGCTAATTCGCATCGATAATGGGCCCCAATTTCTTGGGAAAAAGATCGCATCATTCCTCAGCCAACACAATATTATCCACTCACCATCCAATCCGTATTATCCTCAAGACAACGGTCAAGCTGAAATTACCATCAAAATCATCGTTGATGGACACAAAAAAAGACTGCACTCATAAAAAAAGGAAATTGGGTTTGCGAACTGCCTCATGTCCTATGGGCATATGTTACCACCCCACGAACGTCAACAGGATGTACTCCATTCCTCCTTGCCTATAACACTAAGGCTGTCATTTCTTTTAAATATCATCACCCAGTTTGAGATCACGAGCTGACTGACGAGGAAAATGAGTTCGAGCTGGCTTGTAATCTCAATATGATTAATGAAACTAGGGAACGCGCCATCGCTAACCTCGGCCGATATCATCATATGCTAGCGGGATCATACAACAATTGAGTCCGACATCGTATCTTCTAAATCTACTATCTTGTCCTCTGAGAAATTCCTCAACATCTCAAAGAGCCTCACGCTGGAAAATTAGTCGACAACTGGGAGGGTCCATCCATTATCATAGGTCTCTCAGGCATGGTATCATGTCATCTCATGACAGAAGAGGAAATCCCCATTTTAAATCCATGGAATACTAGGCGACTGAAACGGTACTATCATTAAGCGTCGTACTACTCCATTTCTATTTCTCACTTTTGCTTTTTACAATTCCAAATGTGAGATGTTCATCTCCATTCAATGTAAATTCTGAACTTATCAATGAAACTTCCAAGTTTTTCACAATATCTCTCTATTTATGCAAATGCAACCACTTTATATAGGTCAGAGCATAAAGAATACTAGCTTTCAATCGATCTAATACCAGTTAAATCAAGGATAACACTTGGTTTGGCTGACTCTCCTAAATCTTTGCGATCGAAGCAAGTGTAGAAGCTTGTTTTATATCAAAGACTCAACCAAACAAGAGATAAGGCAAAGGTCATACTGGTCTTCATCTTTTTCAACTTGTTTGGGTCATTATATAGATCAGAGTAAAGATAATACTAGCTTTTCATTGATCTAATAACAGTTAAATCAAGGATAATACTTGGTTTGGTTGACTCTACTAAATCTCTATGATCGAAGCAAGTGTAAAAACTTATTTTATATCAAAGACTCTACCAAAGCAGAGATAAGGCAAAGGTCATACTAATCTTCATCTTTTTCAACTTGTTTGGGTCATTATATAGATCAGAGCATAGATAATACTAGCTTTCCATCAATCTAATACCAGTTAAATCAAGGATAACGCCTAGTTTGGCTGACACTACTAAATCTCTGCAATTAAGGCGAGTGTAAAAACATGTCTTATATTTAAGATTCTAACAAACATAAGATATGGCAAAGATAATACTAGCCTTCATCTCTTTTAATATGTCTGCAACTTTCTTACAGTTGAATCAAAAGTCACTTGATTCGACTGGCTCAATCCGCCTTTACGATTAGAACATGTGTAAAACTTATTCTATATCAAAGATCCCGCCAGACACAAGATAGAGCAAAGGTCATACTAGCTTTTACCAATTTCAATGTGTTTGCGACAGATAATATTTATTTTCAGGTCGAATTCTTATTACAAGGGATTTTTTCCCTTGAGATGAGGTCTCTGCAGCACTTCCCCCGTCAGCAAGAGGTCGGATACTCAATTCACGGATTACAGTAGCTCTACCCTACTCTATCATCTCAGTAGATCGAGGACCTAAATGGGCTTCCATATAGGACATATAGTTCCCCCGATCTATATTCACTTCACAAACGCATCACTTATCCGATAGACTTTAAGGTATCTCGTTCTTACTCAAGTCTTTTTATTTCCTCTATCAAATATGCAACAATCGACTTTAACACGTCAGAACTTCATATATTAGATACGACCATCCTTGCGAATTTTGATCTCAACTTCTCGAGGCACGCTTCCAGATTAGCGTACAATTTTTTTTAATGTATCAGCTCCATGTCTAACTGAGAGTCAATAGTTTTTTTTCCCCTAATTTCTTCACATATTTAGCTGATTCAGCCAAATTCTTGGTCTCTAGGTTCACCACCGGAGCACGAAGTCTCTTGATTTTTGCATTCAACTCTTCCTTAACCAGAATATCCTTTAATAAGTCATCTTTCTTCATCATCAGCATCTCCCTTGCCTGGATTTCCCCTTCCAAAACTTTCTCCCTGATAAGAGCAGCATCCAACTTCTACTGGCATTCCCTTAAGCTTGCATTACTTCTCTGCACATGTCCTTGTATTAGAGCTACATCACTTTCCTGCCCTCTAATTTGTCATGATAAACTCACTACATCACCTCGAACTAGAGGAATTTTCACATCCTTTTTACTCCCCCTCGAGCGCTCACCAGTTTCTGCTTTCTTGGTACGTGTATTGACTTTTGCCAGTTCAGCCTTTAGTCGAGCCACTCTCTCATTATGATCATTACATCTTCATTGCATCTCCTGAAATTCCATAACCTTCGCAGGTAGGGCTACATGGAAGTGTTCAACAACAGCCTCCGAGGCTGATAGATTCTCTAGAGATACTTTCAGCTCGTCATCTTTTTCCACCAATATCCACTTCAGTCGTTCCAACTCACTTTTACAATTTTGTAGATCAGCCTGAAATTTCTCTTCCGATCTTTCTAGAGCCTGAATACGATTCAGAGCCATTTCAGCCGACCTATTCTTTGACATCAGAATATAAATTCGACTCTGAAGTTTTGCGGCAGGTTCCTTCATCTCTGCAAGATCTTTTGACCCTTTGCCGATTTTGGCATCTTTTTCTTCGAGTTTACAACTGAGTTTGACAACAGCCTGGCTTGCCTCAATATATTTGAAGTGTACTTTTACGTGCTAGTCTTCTCCATCCTCAATCGCTCCCCACATCCTATCAAACTCCACCACAAATTCTCAGTTACATTGGAGCGTATCATCTTCAAGCGAGCGAACTGAATCCAATTCAACCAGCACAATACAGATATATTATATACAGTTCGATCAACATGCATTTATACGTATCACATTTCTAAAAAGTATCCAATTTCTAACATCTACTGTGTAGAGCTACTTTTAGACTTAAGGTCGAAGTACCAACTCAGCGAAACACTTTATGGCAGGTATTTCCGTATTTCAGGTATATATTTCCAATATGTAACTCTCTAAATTATTTTTTATATACCTCTACATTTTATGATTACTCTCGTTACTTAGTATATCGTCAACTATATCATATAAGACCAAAGGCATATCTCAATCTAACCTGCAACTTAGCTTGCGAAGACAGCAAGGATGTAAAAATCTCTTTCTCCCTGGTAAGCTTAGTCTCTATGTCTTTATCCTGAGATTGATTTCTCTAAATGCCTACAAGAGGGTTACAGACACACTCAGCCTACGAGTCTATTAAATATACACAATCCAACGATTTATGATACATGTCAAATATGTTCATACAAATTCATTTCCCTACCCGACCTGCTCAGTCTCACCTTCGAGGTGTTCGGTGTTGTCCCCTTGATTGTCAATCACAGTCTGATGGGAGACACCATCTAACCCATCCACAAATCCCACCATGACCTTATCTATCTCTTCTTCATCTTCCTCCTCAATGTAGGTGTCCACCTTAATGGCATCCACCTCCTCCTCTGAGTAACCCTTTGACATCAGATGGCGCCCAAGCCTGTCGCGCTCTTTGGCCATCTCCTCTAGCTTGGCTCCCACCTCCACCTATAGCTGCCCAATTGCTATTGTATGAGAGACCTTCAGAGCCTCCAACTGCTTTGTATCCTTAGTTACATCAGTTTTCGCTTGAGCTAGCCTTATCTCAAGTTCAATTTTTATCTTATTTAACTTTGACTTATCGTCTTCAACTCCCAGCCAGAGCCTCTTCACAAACCAAGAACCCTGCATAATAAATTGACCTCAGCATCAGCTCAAAAAGCACTAAATATGTTTCACAAAACCAATATACACTTACCATCTTGTTCGTATCTTCCTCTCTGCGAAGGGTCACCAGCCTGGCCCTTTCCTCTACCTCTTCCAGGTCATCGAGCGTAATAGGTCGTCATTCAATGACCTTCTCTTCAGACTTCTCAGAAGATTCGACCCTCCTCCTTTATTCTTTGGCAGACTCACCACTTCTAGTGGTACCAGAGGCCGCCACAGACTTTAACATCTGATTTTCCAGATATTTTGTACTATTTTGTACGACATGATTTGTTTAGGCTGAATCGAACCCTCTACTTTAAAGGTCATAGCCGAGTGAGTTCGACCCTCCACACCAGTTCCCCTCTATTTTTCTTCGTCGACTCCCACCATCAACCTGATCGACTGAGCCATTTTTACCTTTTCTGATCTGCTATCAACTTCTTTTTTTTCTACTGAGACCTAGTCCTTCCAATACAAATTTGAGCTCAGCCTCCTCCTCAACAACCTCTTCCAACAATGACTTTTTTCTTTTGACGTGGGATTTTACACCTGCAATACACAACATCACTTTATTATCAACCACAAGTATCAGTTCAAGTATATCAATTTATTATCTATGCATGGTAGTACTTAAATTATTTTACAGTTGTAATCCGATGATCTAGAGGATCTTCGTTATCTCTCTGAAGGCAGTTACCCTTCACCCATATGACGTTATCATTCCAAGCTCGACCTGCTGAATTTAGATCGAAGAAACGAGGTCGAGTTACGCTCGCACAGAAATATGCCCCACTACTGGCACGATAATTCATCACCCCATAGAATTACAGCGCATCCTCAGGGGATATCCCCCTCACTTTCCCCTCGTTCTCTCACTTCTCATTCAGATGATCGCATTCATTTATTACCGCACACATGTTCCCATTTAATTGAACAGGACATGCCCCAATTACATTTATGATCCCCTTCGCCAAATATGGTCTAAGGAAGACTCAACCCGTACTCTAATTGAGACAAGTAACACAAAAAACCTTCATCAAGGTCCCTCAGAATACCCCCATCAAAGTATTTTGACGAGATCGATTTGTCTATACCCCTATCTCATTTTTCCACTTCTAAATTGGCCAACAGAAAAAAATATTCTTCCCCCGCCGCTACTGTACAAGCCCTAAAGTACCTACTGGCATACTCTACACAATTAGCCCATGTCCCTCCTATAATGGCCTTGGCCTTATAGAATTCTCTAAAGGGATCCAAACCAGAAGGATAGGATATCAATTGACTGGGAAAACCTAGAAATTGTTATAATCCTACTTCAACCTCACCATCAGACTCCATCGTCTGACTGGAAGTCGACACCTCATTAACATTTACACAGCCCATATCAACAATGATTTCTACAGGAAAAGTTTTGACCTACACAATTGCCTCACACGCTCGACCTACATACAGGTTCAGGTATCTTCCATTACTTCGTATAAATCGTTCGAATACATTCAACATATATCTTTAATATATTTTGTGTATGTACACTATAAAGGTATTTCCATATGGTAGATGTTAAGATTTACTTCAAAATAAAAGCGATTATGATTTCTACAAACACATATATATCTCACACGTCTCTATTAACCTTCAAAATCTGAGTAGGAATCCGCAGTTACGCCATGCCACTCACTCACAACACTGCTGTATAGCCACCTGCGTGATCCAGTATCTGTCACTCTCCTCGACCGTTGATCACCCTCAGACAACTCCTTATCAAGTCCTCTGCAATTTTTTCGTGCCCCTCTCTCTGTGCTATGCAAATTTTTAGAAGCTAAAAAATGTTTGAATGATGATGAAAAAGTACTATTTATCCATTTTCTCTCTAGTAGTTGGCATTTATTGTGCCGCGCACGATCCGTCCTTGGTTTTAGAGCTGAGGCGTCCTTTCCCCTATCCATGTTTGACGTCTTACACCTTTTCAATTAAATAAACTTTCCATCATTACCCCTCCCCTCATATGTTAACATATACTTCTCTCCTGTCTCCATATTATTTTCTGACCTTCCCGCACTCATGACGATTCGCATTGCACGTTATTGAATTTATCATCTTTACCTACAAAGCAAAACTAGAAGCTTCTACATTTCCTCCTTTTGGTACCATAATTATAGAAAATTGACATCATTTTTCAAAGCTAACACAATTTTCAAAAATATTCAAAATATTTATCGCAACAGTTTTCAAATAGCATTTGCAGCTATAGAAGATCCCATTGATTTGCATTATTTTTTGTTCACATTTAACAAACATATTTTTATGATAAATACATTTTTACAACATCACATCTGAAACAGACTTTATAACCTAGAACACCACATCGATCACCACTCAATCAGCCATCTTCAAATTCAATTTCGACCTTAGCAATCAATTTAACAATTTCGTCCCGAGCTCCAGGGTCCAGCACCAACACACGAAAGCATACCACATAGAAATACCAGGCATACTCACGTTCCCTAATCCTTGCATCTAATCCTTTGAGCTGACATTCCCTCACTGGTAACTCAGCACCATAACCAAATTCACCAAAAATCTTCTCCCATACTTCAACAATCTTTATAACCAATCATCCTTCCGCGGCATGCCAAATCTTCTGAGACCGAGTCTGTACCATCCTAACCTCTTCTCCACCTTCACAATTCTTCCTACCCTTTGTGTTATATATGTACGACATTCTAACTGTCCCCCTCAAAACGATGTGCGGTTTACCTTGTATCTCGCAGGAGAAAACCTAAGAATCATGGGAAAATATTTACCCTTATCACTTCCTTCGAGCTTTTCCATTATATTACTTTCTAGATCGAGCATTTTCTAACTTGATTTCTTAATCGTAAAACTCTATTAGATTGAATTTGTGAAGTATAGAAATCTTAAACACTTTTTCGCCTCCACTAATTTCATCACATATTACAACTTGTAGTTACACCATATCATTCTTAAAGCTCAATTTCTATATATTCAATATATATACAACACCGGTGATGAAATGTCCAATTTTATTCATATCAAAAACTGTTATACACATCTTTATTGATAACAAGTCTTTCAATAATCGATCTCAGGTATGATGCAAATATGTCAATCTGTCCAACAAAACCTTTCGGTACTTTATAGATAACTAGTCTTTCCAATGCTTTTTTAAGTAACATGTAGTTTTAATATGCTGGAACTTCAAGTCTTTTAGTTCGTCCCGCTTCAGTGATATTTTACCCTGATACAAAGAAGACATTGGATCCAACATAGAGCAACCCTTGCAAGAGTATGGTCGAAGTCCAGTTGAACTTCAAATGGAAACTATGTAAGAAATAGCCTCAATGTTAGCCAAAACCCTACAACCTGAAGGTCTTCTTAACGCCAAAACGTGATGGAAATGTAAAACCTAACCGCCACCGTTTGCCTCCCAACTTCACTACAACCACCACATATCCTATAACCACCACCTCCGAAGAGTTGGTAGGGATGAAGAGGGTCCGTCCTTAGAATCCATGGATATACAACAGATCAGCATAACTACCCCGCAATTACGCTTATACCTGCATATGAAGCCCAAACATTGTCCTCCGCCTGCGTATGGAGACAATCCCAACATTCCTCACCTTTCAAGATGAGAACATGAAACCTCTACTTACAATAAAATTCCTCCTCAGCTTCAACCGCTTCCTTTTTTGCCATACTTTGATAAATCGGAGGAATAGGAGCAGGAATAGATAACTCTAGGGATTGGTCACCAAAGTACTTCAACTTAAACCTCTGTCTTTTGATCGCTATCCTCACTTCAAAAGCCATCCTCCGAGTCTTCACCATTTTAAAAAATGTTGTAAGTTTCAGAACAAGTTATGCAAGCAAGAACTATTTCAAAAGATTTGCTACAGGTACTATTTATATAACCCTACAATTATTGTACAGGTACGTTTCCCCAAGCGTAATTATTTATAACATACACGACTATTCAATCGTAACCATCATATACATCATCATCCACATCATCATTTTATACCCATCACCTTCCAATATCATGTAACTTCTATCCAGTCAACATGATCAATACTCCGCTTCAAATTTCAAAGATTTAATTAAATAGCCGTAACCCTCAGATTCTTTCTCAACCAAAGCCACTCGTGACTTTGGTTGTGAGGGGGCTATTGTAGGGACCAATTCCTCGATCTCACCTAAAATCGAGTTATCGCCAGTTCGATTCACCCCCATCTCAGGCCTATGCATTTATCAATATAACTCCTCCAGACAATATTTTAACCAACCCCATGAATAAGTAAAGAACGTGGGTTTGGCTTAAACTGAAGAGCCTGAACAAATCAAATACACCTGCCCCTCATATACTCATCAATTACTCAGTCAAGCAACCATTAACCACATTATTCAAAAAATGTGCTTCAGCACGATAGAGAGTTGCAGAGAATAGACAAGGACGTGAAAAATATCAAAAGAAATTAATTGTCTTGATTCTCAAATTATTCAAACTTCTTACTTACATGATTCATGCATTTCTAAACTTAGAGATCACTTGTAATAAGATACCTATTTTAATCACTAAAACTACCTTTACAAAAATTCTCCACTCGAGGTCAAGGTTTTTTACCTATTCAGAGGTTTTCTACGCAAAAATCTACCTGTGTCATTTTCTTATTTGTCATCAGAATATTGTTACAGGTTCACTGGTATGACAGTGAATTTTAAGCCATTTTAATCTTACAAAATTTGGCCATCACAACTAGGATTACCTTTGCCTTATCTATTGTTTGGTAGAGTCTTTGATATAAAACAAGTTTTTATACTTGCTAGAATTATAGGGATTTAGTAGATTTAGCTGAACCAAGTGTTATCCTTGATCTAGCCATTATAAATGACCCAAATAAGCTAAAAAAGATGAAGACTAGTATTACCTTTGCCTTATCTCCTTTTTGGTAGAATCTACATATATAGAGAGATGCTTGTGACAAACTTGGAATTTTATTGATAAGTTTAGAATTTACATTGGGTGGAGATGAAAATCTCACTTTTGGAATTGAACAGGAATATAACAAAAGCGAGGAAATGAAATGGAGTAGTAAGACGCTTAACGATAGTACCATTTCAGTCACCTAGTGTTCCATGGATTCAAAATGTGGATTCCCTCTTATGTCATGAGATAATATGATCTCAGGCCTAAAGAACCTGTGATAATGAATAGACCCTCCCAATTGTCGGCTAATTTTCCAGCATAAGGCTCTTTTATCTGAGGATGAGATTTTTGATTTGGATGGCACAACTTTTGACTCGGCTATTGTTCGATCTGGCAAGCATATGATGATATCGACCTAGGTTAGCGATGGCGCGTTGCCTGGTTTCATCTATCATATTAAGGTTACAAGCCAACTTGAACTCATTTTTCCCATCAGTTAGCTCGTGGTCACGAACTGGATGATGATATTCATAAGTAATGACGGCCTTAGTTCCATAGCCAAGGAGGAATGAGGTACTTCCAAGTTATTGTCAAGGAGTGGTAGGATAGGCCCATAGGATATGAGGCTGCTCGCAAACCCAATTCCCTTTTTTCTGTGAGTGAAGCCATTTTTTATGTCTATCCACGATGGTTTTGTTGGTGATTTCGGCTTGGCCATTGCCTTAAGGATAAAAATGATTGGATGGTGAGTGGATGAAATTGTGATGGTTTAGGAAGTTTATGACTTTCTCTCCCACAAATTGAGGCCCATTATCAATATGAATAAGGTTGGGGCACCCAAACTGAGTTATTATGAGGTTCGAGATAAAAGAGATGGCCTCCTCTTCTCTGGTTTGACATAGCTGAACTGCTTCTACCCATTTTGTAAAATAATTGGTAGCTACGACTAGGTAGCGGTGGTTACCTGGAGAGTAAGGAAATTAATCGATGAGATCTAGTGCCCATCTTTTGAATGGCCAGAAAATCTTCCTTCTATGAAGCTCGAGCGTAGGGGCGTATATCATGTATCTATGTCCTTGGCAGGTATCGCATCTGTGGGAGTATTCTTAAGCTTGTTTGCGTATGCCAAGCCAGAATACTCCTTGTGTGATTGCTCTATTTGCCAGTGATCGACCTATGGCATGAGAGCCACAAGTCTCTTTATGTAATTCGTGGAGCAATTAATCTGGTTTTAATTTGGAGAGGCACTATTGGTAAGGCCCTGTGACAGAAAGACGGTATAACATACCATTTTGATTAGTATAGCGCTTTGAGTTGCTGATCCGCTGTCGATGCTACTTTGGATCTACTGGGAGTGGTCCATTACAATTATTATCGACACCAAGGTAGGCTAAGAAAGGTTTTCTCCAATCGTCGTTTCCTCCTTTATCGCCCCTAGTGTTGATTGTGCACACAGAAATACGATCAATGCTTGGGTTGAAATGGTTTAAATATGGAGATATCAAGCTTTTGTACCCAAGACCCCATCTAGATACGCCAAGGAATCGATGTGTCTATTCTCATCTCGTGGAAGATAATCGAGAGTTTCTTTCGCAAACTTTTCCATCCTATCTGCAACGAGGGCTATGTATTCGATCATCTTTTCCTTCTTGCTGTATTACTATGAGTAGTGGTAGACGATGAGTAGGGAATCTGTGTAAACTGAGAGTTCGGGGAGATCGAGCTCAAGAGCGAGGTCGATTTCATGAATGAAAGCTTCATACTTGGTGAGATTATTTGAAGCCATAAAATTGCGGATTGATTTCTCGATTCTGTAATTGGAAGGGTAATTAAAATTATTCCAATTCCTGACCCTGCGGGTCCTGCTAATCCATCTGTGAGAAGCCTTTACCCTGATATAGTGAGCTATTTAGCTCGGTCATCGAATGAATTGGGGGGTGGATTCTTAGGTATTTTTTCTGTAAGATCAGGGTCGTGCTCCTCCTACTCGGGGCCTTCCACTAAAATATCCATAAGAAAATCGGTAACAACCTAACCTTTTTCACAATGACATTGTTTGAACTTGATATCATGTTCTCCCAAACTAACTGACCATTGTTGTACTCATCTCAATTTTTCTTTCTTGGATAGGACTTCCCGAAGTGGGTAGTTCGTCATGACTTTGACTTAATGGGCTTGAAAGTAGTGCTTGAGTTTTTGTGAAGTGTAAACAAGAATTAGAAGAAGTTTCTCAATTTAAGAGTACCTTATTTCCGCTGGTGTAAGGGTTTTACTGATAAAGAAGATTAGTTTCTCTATTTTCCCTTCCAGGCAAATGAGAGCTAAGCTGAGGGAAGAATCTGCGACTGCTAGGTAGATAATCAGTTCCTCATTATCTACTGGGGTGTTCATTAATGGAGACCTCCCCAAATAGGTTTTAAGATCCTGAAAAGCTACTTCGCATTCTGGTGTCCATGTGACCTCTATATTTGGCTGAAACTTTCCTCATTTGGCACAACCGCGGAGTAATTAGAATAGCCAGCGATAGCGGCTAAAAGATTTAAAAATGAAACGGTTGATCGCGGCAATCTTGCCAGCAAGCTTCTGAACATCTTTTGTTGTTTTGGGAGAAGGCATGTTGAGGAGAGCCCAAATCTGATCTGGATCGGCCATAATCCCCTTCTTGCTGATAAGTTGACCGAGAAATCTACCAAAATGGACCCCAAATTAACATTTATTAGGATTGAGACGCATCCTGTACGATCGAAGAATATTGAATATAGTGTTAAGATCTGAGATGTGATTGGCTGACTGTATGCTTTTACACAAAATATCATCGATGTAGACTTCAACGACTTTCCCTAGGTGTGCCATGAACATAGTAGTCATCAACCGTTAATATGTAGTATCTACGTTTTGAGTCCGAAGGGCATGATTTGGTAGCAATAAAAACCTCTTTCAGTAATGAAAGTTATCTTTCCTTGATCTTCTTCCAGTAGCGGAATCAGATTGTACCCTGAAGCACCGTCTATCATAGATAGGAGATCATGGCTGGCTGCAGAATCGAGGATCTGATGAATGATGGGAAGAGGGAAACTGTCCTTTAGAGTATGCTTGTTTATTTCGGCAAAATTTACGCAAACTCGGACTTTTCCATTCTTCTTCGGCACAGCGACAATATTGGATATCCATTCAGGATATTTAGTTTCTCGAATAAATCCCACCTTGATCAATTTCTCGATCTCGGTATTAAATTCATCTCGAAGCCGAGGTGATAGACGTCGCTGTTTCTTTTTTACCATTGTGGCATTAATATTAATGTCCAACTTGTGATATGCCTTCGTCGGATCGACCCCTGGAATCTCTTCGAAAAACTATGCTAAAATGTCTCGATTGAGCTGGAAGAATTAAATGAGAGAATTATTTTCCAATTGACCCAGCTTAGTACCAATGAAAGTACCTCGGCCAGGTCTATCGAGGTTGATATATTTTGTGGGCTCCTCCATGGAAGGTTGATCGTTAAGGTGATCAGCTTCCTGTAATTGCTATGCAGCCAATCTGTTAGAGGTATCTAGGATAGCAAAGACGGTAATTTTTCAATCTCGAGAGAGCTACTGACTACCTCTGATCTCATAAATTCTATTGTCGTATTTGAATTGGAGTGCCTGATGATATATGGAAGCGATTGCTTCCTTGTTGTGAATCCAACATTGGCCTATAATCCTAAGATAATGAGATTTGGCATTAATGACATAGAACACGACGTCGATGGTGGCTAGTCCTACGATAATAGGTAAGATGATCTTGCCTAGTCGTTCTTCTTTGGAACCATTAAACCCACTGATATCGATGTTTCTTTAAATAACTTGGTCAGCTAATCCCATCTGGTCGATTGTGCTTTGAAACAGAATCTCAATACCGCTTCCAATATCGATCATCATTGTGTATATGACAAACATCCTCATTTTCAGCATTATTACTAACGCATCATGATGTGGAAATTTAACATGGTTGGTATTGCAATCTTCGAATGAAATTCCTAGCCGGCGATTGCTCGACTCAGGGAGAAGCTTGGCTTATTTATCTTGAGGTGTGAGATCACAGCATTCTAATAGTCTCCTGGATTTTGATCTGCTGGAATTGGTGATCTGATTAATTTCGATCATGTTGTTGTGGTGCATATTGCAAAGGTTTTATTCTTTAGCTTGATCATTGACCTAAATAACTTCAAGTTGCTTCTTATAGCTTCCATCCTTATACGACTTCAGATCGACAATGTACTCTGGCATCCATCCCTCTTTAAAAAGATACTTGAGCAATCGCTGTAGAGCATAGAAATTGTTAGTAGTGCGATGAGTTATCTTATGATACAGGCAATATGGTCAACTATTATTTGGTTCTAACAGTTAAGAGACGCGGCAGAATAGATCCTTTAATAGTAATGGAAAAATTATGGAGATTCGGACGTTCAATTATGGGAGGATGGGTTTGTTTGGTGGACTGCCTCTCCGAGGGTAACCAACGTTGCCCTAGGTACACTTCTGATCTCCTTGATCCTCCTTAGGATCACTAGGTCGATCTGTAGATGGGCCTTTGGTGGAGAGGACAGATTTAGTAGATTTTTGTCGCTCAGACATCATCTTCTCTAAGTCGACTTTAATGTTAACTTTGGTGATCATCTCCTCCAAGGTCGCAGGTTTGTTAAGGAAGAGGTATTTTTTAGCCTTGTAGTCAAGCCGGAGAGAATTGGTGAAAGTAGTAACAGCCATTTTCTGATCGAGGTTATCCATTTTTTGCATGAGCTCTAAGAATTTCTTTGAAAAATCTTCGAGCTTCTCTCCATGCGACTATTTAAGACCAATAAGTGAATAAAAGTTCTCCTCTTTATCTCTGTTGTGAGCATGCATCTTTATGAACTGCTCCTACAGCTGATTGAATGTGAAGATGGAGTCTTCAGGGAGAGAGTAGAATCATCGGAGTGGTTCCTCCTGTAGACTTGTGGCGAACAGACGGCCAAGGATGTGGTTATGATTGGAATACAACCCCAATGAATCACGGTATTGCTGAATGTGCCCCTTTGGGTCAGTATCTTTGTATATGCAAATTTTGGGAGTATAGAAACCTTTTGGTATCTCCATATCGAATTGTTCCTTGGAAATCGGACTTCCTTGTATCTTTGTGGCCTCGTCGGTAGTACCCAGAACCTGTGCTTCGATCAACTCCTTAATCTGTTTGTCCATATACTCTTTTGTGACGTAATGACGTATCTGCTGAATTGTTGGACGAGCTGGCTGTGGATGATGAGAGCCCGTACCTTCACTTAGGCCATCTCATGCTGGAACTTTATGTTGTGGTCGTTGTTCTTCCTCATAGAGGATGGAGATTTTATGACCTCCACTAACTTCGGACTGAACTTTACCCCCCAAATATATGGAAGGTTGTGGTTCACAGTGTAGATTCTTGGACATAGCTTTACTGGCAACTCCTCGAGGTCCCAACCTTTCCCTTGTAGAAATGTGGGAGGTCTCTAGAAGCTGATCGTGACCTCTAGTTGGTGGAGCATGCTAAGTATTTTGTAGAGCCTCCAGGGCAGTCTGTATTGTTGTCATCGATCCTTAGTTAACTAAAGTTCAAGCTCTGTGCATTTCTCCATTTCAGCATTTAGATTCGCACATAACTCTATGAGTTGCCCTGGCACCATGTAAAGTTTGAGTTGAGTTCCTGCAGCCGGTCATCTGAAAGTAACCATGATTAAAAGTTGCAGCGAAAGACTGCCTTAGGATATCATGAACATGCAATATTTCCCACAGACGACGCCAAATGTAATGGCCAAACTCTGTAAGCCCAAAATGTCTTTGGAATTCACTATTACAAAAATTAACCTACAACAATATTTTAATAGAAATTAAAAACTGAAACATGTGATTTTAGTGTGGAAAACCAATGAATAGGTAAAAAACCACGACCTCGTGTGGAGGATTTTTGTTGAAAGTATCTTTATTACTTGAGGTGGATATGTTATTACAAGTGATCTCAAAGAATAGAAAATGCTTGAGTCTTGTATCTAAGATGCTCTAATGATTGATCGAGAATCTAGAATATACAATTTCTAGGTGATCTCTCTTGTGTAATTTTTCAGGTCCCAATTTCTTCTGGAACTTCTTCCTTATATAGGCCTTCTCCGTAGCTCTTCATCGTGCTGGAGTACGTTCTCCGAGAAAAATGTGGCTAGTGGCGGTTAACTAAGTAACTGATGAGTTTGTGAGAGACAGGTGTCTTTAACTGGTTTGGGGCTTCCGGTTTAAGTTCAACCCACTTTCTTGACTAGTTCGCGGAGTATGTTGAAATATTGACTGGAGAAGTTATGATGAAAAATACATGTGCCTGAGATAGAGGTTATTTTAACTGGTAATAGCTGGATTACAAGTGAGGTTGAGGGATAGGTCCCTACAAATTGCACATCCCAACCCAGTTTGATTCGCAACTTGGGCTGGACCCAACTCCTATTAGAATTCTCACTAAAATATCTAAAGTTTGCTTTCCTATAAACTGGAATCAAACACAATTCTTTAAACATTTTATCACATTTATTGCCTAAGCAATCATTTAACAAAGAACTTGATTGCTAGAAAAGATCCTAGATTAACAAGAGATTCTAGCTCAAGCTATTCCTGAACACATGAAAATGAACACTAACTATTTTGATGATTGTTTCCCATCTTTTTTCAGCCCTACTTGTCTTCAGTCTACCGTAGGGAGAAACGTCTGTCTTCCTCCACTTCCGATCTCTTTGATTATATAGGGTCATCTCCCTTCTTCTCAGTAAAAAAATAAATAACATCTCATATCAAAGATCCAGGGTGAAACCTACAGCCACTCCCTTTGTCATTCATCAAGAATAAGTTTAAGTTTCAATGAACCTGCAACCACACTAATAGATGGAACACTTGAAACACATAATAATTAATTTGATCTCGGAAAGTAAAAATTAATATAGAAAAATATGTGGATAGTGCATCGTATCACCGAAACAATATAAGAAATTGAGGCAGGGATCAGTCAAATGCATACTAATGTGACTACAAAAGCCATAGAAAATGATATTAAAACAGCGAGATGTATACTGATGTGACTTAGATCTAATAGAAATACATCCAAGTTTGTGGGATAACTACAAAACCCTAGAAACGATATAAACGCAGTCAAATGTATACTGATATGACTAGATCTGGCAGAACTACATCAAAATTTGAGAGATAATTAAGAAAAGGGTTTTTTAGACTTTAGACCTCATATACTTGTCCATCTTTGGCATTACCCCCAGTTGTGGCTTTTCTTAGAATTTAGACCCTAATATCCAATTTTAGGCAAAACCAGAGCCTGTCAACTTGGTCAGTTTGGATTTTGAAACACATCTCTCACGTGATGACCAAACCCAATTGATTTCAATTCTCAAACACCTATAGTCATTTCAAAGAACGCAAAATAATGTACCCCAAACTTCTATAATCCAATGAATGCTAATCTTTTTTTCCTTCATATTCGAATTGTGAAGATTAGGCTTTTTATTATTTGGGGATCTTTAGAAGACACGTCATACATCAAGTAACATTGTTACAAAAGATTAATATTCAATAATGACTTATTTTGATTTTGTCATTTGATTGTGGTTAACACGTCGGTTTCGAAAATGAAACTTACGAGGCTTATCACCTAATTCATTTACACTAATTTTGACTTTTTCATACAAAATCATGCACACCCAAATAGCACAATGAGGTTTTCTATGAACCTTTAACTAAATATCATAAACCATAAAAAGTTATCACTAATGCTGGATCATGGAATTATATATGAATAAATTTACTTTAACCTTATGACCATCTATTTCATAAGTTACTAACTCTCAAAAAGAATTTCAGTAGAAATGAGATATTCGATGTACCGTACGAATTCGAGGAGAGTAATCAGGAAAAGGGGTTAACCGTCGACATCTTAGAAAAAAGATCGTAAGCAACACTAGCAAGTTCTCCATAGTGTTTTCTATAATGTGATTAGGACAATTAAGAATATTGACGCTGAAAAATTATGAAACATATATAGTTATACACATATTTAACCTTAGTCATATTTTTGTATGAACCAACATACATAGGTGTTTTATATCCCATGGTGGTTCTTACTTCTTAGTAAGTGACAGTGTCTATGGTTTTGAATGAGAGTCAAGATAGGATTATCACCCAAGCACACAATAAGTTTGAAATGAGAGTCATGATTAGTGTCATAAAGAGATAGGATTAACACCCAAGAACACAATAAGTTTGAAATTCTGACGTGTTAACCATAATTAAGACTCCAATTACGGTGTGACATTCATGTAACCATTCCATCAATAAAAAACCCTAAAATCCAAATCCAAATCTTCTATGAAAATATATCTAACTCTAGTAATAATTCATTAAAGTGATAGTTTCTTTGTGGGAACTCTAATGCGATATAAAGTTTCTTTTTAGGTATTTGAGAATTGAAATTAATTGGGTTTGGTTATCATGTGAGAGATATGCAGGGCACTTTAGACAAAAAAGAAATTGACTCGGTCAAATCCAGACTTACCCAGCTGGCCGGCGCTATTTTTGCTAATATTAGATATTGGGGTCTAAAGTCTAAGAAAAGCCACAGGTGGGGGTAATGCCAAAGATGGTCAAGTATATGAGGTCTAAAGTCGAAAAAACCCTTAAGATAAGAAACGAGTTTTTTAAACTTTAGACCTCATATACTAGTCAATCTTTGGCATTACCCCTCACCTGTGGCTTTTCTTAGACTTTTGGCCCCAATTTTCAATTATAGGCAAAACCTAACCCGATCAGCTGGATCAGTCTGGATTTCACCGAGTAAAAAATTTAATGCCTAAAGTACCCTTCACATCTCTCACATAACAACCAAACCCAATTGATTCCAATTTTCAAACACCTATAGTCGTTTCAAAGAACGTAAAATAATGTACCCCGGACTTCTATAATCTAATGAATGATAATCATTTTTTTCCTTCTTCATACTAGAATTGTAAAGATTAGGCTTTTAATTATTTGGGGATCATGAGAAGGCACACCATACTTTAAGTGACATTGCTAAAAAAGATTAATGTTATAAAATTATTGATTTTGATTTGTATTTTGATTGTGGTTAACACGTCGGTTATGAAAATGAAGCATATAAGGCTTATCTCCAATTTCATTTACAATAATCTTGACTTTCTCATACGAAATCATGGACACCCAAATACTACAATGAGGTTATCAATGAACCTTTAACTAAATATCCTAGACCATAAAAAGTTATCACTAATGCTGGAGCATGGAATTATATATGAATAAATTTACTTTAAACTTATGACCATCTATTTCATAAGTTGCTTACTCGCAAAATGAAGTTTAGTAGACATGAGATATTCGATGTACCACGCGAGTTCGGGAAGAGTAATCAGGAAAAGGGGTTAGCCATTGACAACATAGAAAAAAGCTCGTAAGCAACACTTGCAAGTTCCCCATAGTGTTTTTTATAATGTGATTAGGATTGTTAAGAATTTTGAAGCTGACAGATTATGAAACATATATAGTTATAAACATATTTAACCTTAGTCAAGTCCTTGTCATATTTTTGCATGGACCATCATACATAGGGTTTTATATCCCATGGTGGTTCTTACTTCTTATTTAGTGACAATGTCTATGGTTTGGAATGAGAGTCAAGACTAGTGTAGGGACCTAACCTCGTTCGGATTAGAAGTTGGTTCTTACAACGAAGAATCAATCCTCAAGATTAGCGTAGGGACCTAACCTCGTTCGGATGGAAAGTTGATTCTTACAACGTAGAATCAATCCTCAATCAAAGGTGACAAGCAATTGACCTAAAGCAAGATCTAACTTAAAGACAAATACTTGCTTAGAGGCCTAAATGTGGCTCTTTGCGACCTCTAATAAGGATTTTTTAAGACAAATTGTATTACTGAAGAGTAAATAACAGGGTTCAAATACAGAGTATCTAGGTGGTCGAAGGTAAATTGTAAGCGGATGGAGATGATTTTTCTAACCCCTCCTTGGTTTCCCCTATCCACTATTTATAGAGATATAGAGAGCTTAGTCACCAAGGGTGGGCCAAGTTTACATGATTATTGTCAGGAAATCCCGACGAGTTATGGGCGTCGGTCATGTCGGTACTATCACTGCAACATTTATTGATGATGTCTATGAATGGCGCGGTGTTGGACCAATCACTGCAGCTGCACGGGCCAATTTATGCGCCGTCTGATCTGATGAGGTGATTGTCTGTCTTATCTTGCTTCAACCATGTGTTAGTGAGGTCGAAGGATTTCTGCTGTAGTATAATAGTTCGTTCTAAAAGCTTTGTCTAGTGTCGAAGCTTCGTCTTTGGGGGATCTCTGGGGAGTCTGCTTTAGAGATTGAGTGGGCTTTTCTATATTTGAGTAACCTGTGAAGTAGTCTTCGACTGATTATCAAAGGCTACGAGTAGGCTACTGCAATTAGTATGATAAATATATAGAATTACCACCCAGAAACACAATAAGTTTGAAATTTTGACGTGCTAACCACAATTGAGTCTCAAATTACGGAGTGACATTCATGTAAACTTTCCATAAATTAAATCCCTCAAATCATAATCAAAATCCGCAATGAAAATATATCTAACTCTTATAATAATTAATTAAAGTGATAGCTTCTTTGTGGGCACTCTTAAGCGGGATAGTATTTTATTTTGGGTATTTGAGAATTGAAATCAATTGGGTTTGGTTATCACGTTAGAGATGTGCAGGGTACTTTAGTCATTACATGTTTTGACTCGATCAAATCCAGATTGACCTAGTTGACCGGCTCTGTTTTTGGTAAAATTAGATATTGGGGTCTAAAGTCTAAGAAAAGCCACAGGTGGGGGGTAATGCAAAAGATGAACAAGTATATGGGGTATAAAGTCTAAAATACCCTGAAGATTAGAAAAGGGTTTTTTAGACATTAGACACCATATATCCAATTTTATGCAAAACCATAGCCGGTCAACTGGATCAATCCAGATTTCAACAAGTCATAAAAATTAATGTCTAAAGTGCCCTGCACATCTCTCACGTGATAACCAAACCCAATTGATTTTAATTCTCAGACACCTATAGTAGTTTCAAAGAACGTAAAATAATGTACCTCGGACTTCTAAAATCAAATGAATGCTAATCTTGCTTTCCTTCTTCATACTAGGATTGTGAAAATTAGGATTTTTATTATTTGGGGATCTTGAGAAGACACACCATACTTTAAGTGAGATTGCTACAAAAGATTAATATTCTAAAATTACTGATTTTAATTTGTCAGTTGATTGTGGTTAACACCTCCGTTTAGAAAATGATGCATATGAGGCTAATCTCCAATTTCATTTTTACTAATCATGACTTTCTCATAAAAAATCATGGATGCCCAAACACCACAATAAGGATGTCTATGAACCTTCAACAAAATATCTTAGGCCATATAAAGTTATCGCTAATGTTGGATCATGGAATTATATATGAATAAATTAAGTTTTAACTTATGACCATATGTTTCAAAAGTTACAAATTCGCAAAATGAAATTCAGTAGACATGAGATATTCGATGTACCGCACGAGTTCGAGTAGTGTAATCGGGAAAAGGGGTTAACCGTCGATAACTTTAAAAAAAGCTCGTAAGCAACATTTGCAAGTTATCCAAAGTACTTTCTATAATGTGATTAGGACAGTATAGAATTTTGAAGCTTAAAAATTATGAAACATATATAGTTATAAACATATTTAACCTTAGTCTATTCAAAGTCATATTTTTGTATGGACCAACATACATAGGGCTTATACCCCATGTTGGTTCTTATTTCTAAGTAAGTGACAGTGTCTATGGTAGTGAATGAGAGTTAAGATTTATGTGAAAAAGAGATAAGATTAACACCCAAGCACACAATAAGCTCAAATTGAGAGTCAAGATTAGTGTCATAAAGAGACATGAATAACACCCAATAACACAATAAGTTTAAAATTCCGACGTGTTAACCACAATTGAGTTTCCAATTGCGGCATGACATTCATGTCACCTTTCCATCAATAAAAATCTCCAAAATCTGAATCAAAATCCTTTATGAAAATATATCTAACTCTTATAATAATTCATTAATGTGATAGTTTATATGTGGGCATTCTTAAGCGGGATAGAGTATCTTTTTGGGTGTTTGAGTATTAAAATCAATTTGGTTTGATTATCACGTGAGAAATGTGTAGGGCAATTTAGACAATATTTTTTTTGACTCGGTAAAATCCCGACAGACCTTTTTGACTGGCTATGTTTTCGGTAAAATTTGATATTGGGGTCTAAAGTCTAAGAAAAGCCACAGGTGGGGGGTAATGCTAAAGATGGACAAGTATATGGGGTATAAAGAGTATAAAATACTAAAAAGTTATCACTAATGTTGTATCATGGAATTATTTATAAATAAATTTACTTTGATCTTATGGCCAAATGTTTCATAAGTTGCTAAATCGCAAAATAAATTTCTGTAGACATGAGATATTTGATTCACCGAACGAGTTCGAAAAGAATAATCAGGAAAAGGGGTTAACCATCAAAAAATTTGAAAAAATCTCGTATGCAAAATTTTCAAGTTCTTTATATTATTTTCTATAATGTGATTAGGATAATTAAGAAGTTTTAGCTGACAGATTATGAAACTTATATAGTTATAAAAAAAAATAACCATAGTCAAGTCCAAGTCATATTTTTAAATGGACCAACATACATAGGGTTTATACCCCATGTTGGATCTTATCACTTAGTAAGGGACACTGTCTATGGTTTTAAATGTGAGACAAGAATAGTGTGATAAAGAGGGAAGATTAACACCCAAGCCCACAATAAGTTTGAAATGAGAGTCAAAATTAGTGCCATAAAGAGATAGGATTAACAACCAAGAACACAATGAGTTCAAAATTCCAACGTGTTAACTATAATTGAGTCTCCAATTACGGCGTGACATTCATGTGACCTTTCCATCAATAAAAAACCCAAAAATCAAAATAAAAATCCTCTATGAAAATATATATAACTCTTATAATAATACATTAATGTGATAGCTTCTTTGTTGGCACTCTTAAGCGGGATAGAGTTTCATTTTGGTTGTTGGAGTAATGAATTCAATTTGGTTTGGTTATCACGTGAGAGATGTGCAGGGCACTTTAGGAATTAAATTTTTTGACTCGGTCAAATCTTGACAGACCCAATTGACCGGCTCTATTTTCAATAAAATTAGATATTGGGGTCTAAAGTCTAAGAAAAGCCACAGGTGGGGGGTAATGCCAAAGATGGACAAGTTTATGCGGTCTAAAGAGTAAAAAACCCCAAAAGTTATCACTAATACTAGATCATGGAATTATATATGAATAAATTTACTTTAAACTTATGACCTTATGTTTCATAAGTTACTAAATCGCAAAATGAAGCTTAGTAGACATAAGATATTCGATATACCGCACGAGATCGAGGAGAGTAACCATTGACAACTTAGAAAAAAGCTCCTAAGCAACATTTGCAAGTTCTCAATAGTATTTTCAATAATATTATTAGGGCTGCTAAGAATTTTGAAGCTGACAGATTATGAAACATATATAGTTATAAACATATTTAACCTTAGTCTAGTCCTAGTCATATTTTTGTATGGACCAACATACATAGGGATTATATCTCGTGGCGCTTATTACTTCTAAGTAAGTGTCTGTCTATGGTTTTGAATGAGAGTCAAGATTATAGTAATAAAGATATAGGATTAACACCCAAGCACACAATAAGTTTGAAATGAGAGTCAAGATTAGGGTCATAAAGAGATAGGATTAACACCCAAGAGCACAATAAGTTCAAAATTCTGACGTGTTAGCCACAATATAGTCTTCAATTACTGCGAGACATTCATGTAACCTTTCCATCAATAAATAACCCTAATATCAAAATCAAAATCCTCTATGAAAATATATCTAACTCTTATAATAATTCTTTAAAGTGATAGTTTCGTTGTTGGCACTCTTAAGCGGGATAGAGTATCTTTTTGGGTGCTTGAGTATTAAATTCATTTTGGTTTGATTATCACTTGAGAGATGCGCAGGGCACTTTAGGCATTAAATTTTTTGACTCGGTCAAATCCAAATAAACCCAGTATACCGGTTCTGTTTTTGGTAAAATTAGATATTGGGGTCTAAAGTCAATGAAAAGCCACAGGTGGTGGGTAATTCCAAAGATGGACAAGTATATGGGGTCCAAACAGTGAAAAACCCCAAAAGTTATCACTAAAGCTAGATCATGAAATTATATATGAATAAATTTTCTTTGAACTTATGACCATATGTTTCATAAGTTAGTAAATCATAAAATGAGGATCAGTAGACATGTAATATTCGATATACCGCATGAGTTTGAGGAGAGTAACCGTTGAAAACTTAGAAAAAAGCTCGTAAGCAACATTTGCAAGTTCAAAATAGTATTTACTATAATGTTATTAGGACAGCTAAGAATTTTGAAGCTGACAGATTATGAAACATATATAGTTATAAACATATTAAACCTTAGTCTTGTCCTAGTCATATTTTTGAATGGAACAACATTCATAGGGATTATATCCCACGGAGGTTTTTACTTCTTAGTAAGTGATAGTGTCTATGGTTCTTAATGAGAGTCAAGATTTGTATGAAAAAAACATAGGATTAACACCCAAGCACACAATATGTTCGAAATGAGAGTTAAGATTAGTATCATAAAGAGATAAGATTAACACCCAAGAACACAATAAGTTTAAAATTCCGACGTGTTAACCACAATTGAGTCTCCAATTACGGCGTGACATTCATGTAACCTTTTCATCAATAAAAAACCCTAAAATCATAATTTAAATCCTCTATAAAAATATATCTAACTCTTATAATAATTAATTAAAGTAATAGCTTCTTAGTGGGCACTCTTAAGCGGGATAGAGTTTCATTTTGGATGTTTGATAATTGAAATCAATTGGGTTTTGTTATCACGTGAGAGATGTGCAGGGTACTTTAGACAATAATTTTTTAGACTCGGGCAAATCCAGACTGACCCAGTTGACCGGCTTTGCTTCGGTAAAATTAAATATTGGGATCTAAAGTCCAAGAAAAGCCACATGTGGGGGGTAATGCAAAAGATGGAATAGTATATGGGGTTTAAAGAGTATAAAACCCTAAAACTTATCACTAATGTTGGATCCTGGAATTATATATGAATAAATATACTTTGAACTTATGACCATATGTTTCATAAGTTACTAACTCGCAAAATGAAGTTCAGTAGACATGAGATATTCGATGTACCGCACGAGTAATCTGGAATTGGGATTAACCGTCGACAACTTCAAAAAAGGCTCGTAAGCAACACTTGCAACTTCTCCAAAGTGTTTTTGGTAATATGATTAGGACAGTTAAGAATTTTGAAGCTGACAGATTATGAAACACATAGAGTTATAACCATATATAACCTTTGTATAGTCCTAGTCATATATTTGTATGGACCAATATACATGGGGTTTTATATCCCATGGTGGTTCTTACTTCTTAGTAAGTGACAGTGTCAATGGTTTCTAATGAGAGTCAAGATTAGTGTGATTAAGAGATAGTATTAACACCCAAGCACACAATATGTTCAAAATTTGAGTCAAGATAAGTGTCATAAAGTGATGGGATTAACACCCAAGAATACAATAAGTTCGATATTCTGATGTGTTAACCATAATTGAGTCTCTAATTATGGCATGGCATTCATGTAACCTTTCCATCAATAAAAAACCCTAAAATTATAATTTAAATCCTCTATAAAAATATATATAACTCTTATAATAATTCATAAAAGTAATTGATTATTTGTGGGCACTCCTTAGCAGGATAGAGTTTCATTTTGGGTGTTTGATAATTAAAATCAATTGGGTTTTGTTATCACGTGAGAGATGTGCATGACACTTTTGACATTAAATTTTTTAACTCTGTCAAATCCAGGAAGACCGAGTTGACCGGCTCAATTTCGATAAAATTAGATATTGGGGTCTAAAGTCTAAGAAAAGCCACAGGTGGGGGATAATTGTAGGGGCCTAACTTCTTTTAGAGGGGATGTTGGATCTTGCAACACGGGGTTAATCTTCTATCAAAGGAATACAAGTAAGTGATCCAAAGTAAGAACAAACTTGGGACCAATACTTGGGTTGAGGCCTGAATGTGAAACTCTACGACCTCAGATAGGGATTTTTAAGATGTATTATATTAGAGATGGATAACTTCAAGGGTTTGAATACAGGGAATTATAGAGTGGTCGATGGTAAACTGTCAGGGGTCTAGGGGGGATTTTTCTAACTTCTCCTTAGCTTTCTATCTCTCCTATTTATAGAACCATAGGAAGCTGAGTCACCAAGTATGAGTCTGATTACATGATTGCTGTCCGGAAATCTCTGCAGAGTATGGGCGTCGGTCATGTCTGCACTGTGACTGTGACAGCTGTTGGAAGTGTCTTTGTACTTTGGCACAGTGGCGTAGTGGTTGGGACTGTCACTGTAGCTGTAAGGATCAATTATTGCGCTTGCTTGTCTGGTGAGCTGGTTGCCTGTCCCATCGTATTTTGACCATGTGCAGATATGGTCGAAGGGTTTCTACTTCGATGTGCTAGTCCGTCCTCGTGGCTTTGTCTGGTACCGAAGCTTCGTCTTCAAGGGATATCTGGAAGGCTTGTTTTGAGGATTGAAAAGGGCTTCGATATATTCGGGTAGGCTGCAAAGTAGACTTCAAGTGTTTTAGGGGTTTGAAGGTTGCGAGTAGGCAACTACATTTTTCCCCTCTCAGCGAGGGTCTTAAAGCCAGGTGGAGAGGCGTTCGCTGAAAAACTATTAAGTTTTGGGATCTGTGCGGCTTGACTATTGGTTTTTGGGTATGTAATAAAAGAAGGTAATTATGAGGCATAGGTGGTTATAGGGTAATAAAAGATGTGATGGCTATAAGTTTGGGTTATTGTGTAGGGATATTGAGTAACTTGCTTCTTTTTATTCTTCTCTTTTTTCTTTGCAAATTTTGAAATCTTCATGGATACCACGCCTAATACACGATATCAAGAGATGATGGGGCTCGCCCGGGACCATCGTGTAGGGCAGAAAACTGGTGACCTTCATATAAAATTCTTTGGCCATCATGATATGGACTAGGATATGCCCAAACTGGTGGAAGTAGAGGCTGGAGAATTCATCAATGGGGAGCCTTACGCCTACCTTTGGGATTGTCTGAAGTATCATTTTACCACAGCGGAGTAACGCTATCTCTTTCCGTCGGCGTTGGCCGAATGTATTGCTTGTACAGAAGAGGTGATGAAGGAACAGAGCGCGCAAGTGGAGCTAGACCTTCTGAGAGTAGGGCTACTGGTTGATGTGGTGAATATTTGTATCTTTGTATGTTTTTTTTTTGGGTGGTAGTAGCAATGTAATCTATTTTTCAATCGAATAATGGAATGAAAATGGTATTTTCTGAAGACCTGTGTTACTGTGTCTGATTGATAATGTAGACGAATGAAGACGGATACTCTTATAGGCGCGCTTAGCGCATGCATGTCATCGAATTGTTAATGATATCGAGGTATAATGATATGATCGGAGGTTATGATGATCGAAGGTAAGGTTATGATAGTCGAAGGTTATGATGATTGAAGGTTATGATAATCGAAGATTATGATAGTTGAAGGTTATGATGGTCAAATGTTCGATGTTGGAGGTTCGTTCGACTAAAAGTCCTCGGGAATGAAGTTTGAATGCAGGTACAGACGAATCAGTTACTTCTAGGAAGTTGGAAAGGTTGGTTGTTGAGTTTTCGAGGTGGGTAATTGAAGGTCACAATTAATGTTGCAAGGGAAGAGGAAAAGCTGAAGTGGGCTTGCAAGTATTAAAGGGATTATGGTAGAGGGGATTTCTTCATCTTTCTTCGCACATTCTCCTCATCTCTTCTCATATTTTTTTGGATTAACATGGCTGCAAAAATACCCGTTCAGGAAGACCAAGCGGCAGTGAGAGTCAAGAGAAGACAAGAGGCCTTATTAGGGCTTCAACAAAGGTTCGGTATCAAGGAAGATATTGATGCTGAGATGCCAAATCCTTGGCATGCCCCTCGCATACTGGTGGGGAATAGTGCAGATGATTGGGCCGTTACCCGGCCATCGGTTGTCTCTCCTCGAAGGCTTTGCGGAGGATATAGTGGACCAAGAGGATGCGGATGCTGCGACCGTCGTTGAAGAAGATCATCCCGCTAATAAATAGGGTCCTCTGTCTCTTGTTATTTTGTTATTGATTTCCTTTGTTCTATCTCTTTTCTGTTTTCTTTGGATGAGGCTTGTAATATTTTCTGTCTTTCTGAATGAAATTGGATTTTGGAATAGCTTGATATGTTGAACTGATAGTAATAGTATTAATCTGATTTCTTGAAATAGTATCTTAAGCAATTGAATTGATAGTATAACTGTCGAAGTCAAGTGCTTGGATTGTTCAATGATAAAACTAGAATTGTCGAAGCAAAAGTTATAGTCTGTCGAAGTAAAACTTGTAGTCTTTCAAAGTCGGGGTACTATCAGTCGATGCAGAAAATATTGGTTTATTGGTGTAAAAGGTTGGGTCTGCAATCATAAATGTTTGAACGGTCAAAATTTATGATTGTAATCTATCAAAGGGTGGAAGTTATCTGTCGAAGGAAAGAAAAGGGGTAATCTGCTGAAGTTAGGACGGCATGAGGTTTTTGAATTGACGTTGGTTAAAAGTTGATATATTGGAAACCCAATTTTGAGGCTATATGTTGATGAGTCTTCGAGAGGTAGAGTGGTCGATTACTCGAATTCGAGAAGTGTGTCAAATTTTATGTTTTATCTGAGTGGTTGTACTGACAGTCCAGACAGTAGGTCTATCAGGACGGTACGTACATCTGGGGAAGTATACCAAAAAGTAATCATGAAGCTTTACTCGTATTATAAAAAAATATATGGCTTGATTGTTTAGATTTGATTGTTTACCTTCGAGTGCGGGTGAAAGGGGTTCGAGAAGCTTTGGCTTTTACAGGCAGCTCAAAGTAAGTGTGTTGTTCACACATAGGGGATATGAGGGGTAAATCGGTCAAAATGCATTGTAGCCAAAAAGCTGAAGTAGTGGGGTCGTGGTAATGATAATGGCTAGAAAGTCAAGGCGGTCTTTTTTTTTTTAAGATATATAAGTGTGAGAAGAGTAATCACTGTACTGTTTTACTGAAAAAAATCAAATAGTGTGAGGAGAAGAGAACGTACATCATTAGAACTTGGGAGCAGTCGCTGCAGTTGTTGTGTTGATCTTGTTGTTTCGAGTATAGTGCTTCTAACACAGTTATGTCACTTGATCTCTGCCAATTTTACTTTGTTTTCCCTTCTGAGTGTGTGAGTAGGACATTCTGGATTTAGGGTTTAGAGGTTATCTTTGAAGGTAAGGAGATTAGGTGAATATGGGCTTCGACCCATTCTGGCATTTTTGGTGTTTTGGGGAAGGCATAGGGTTTAAGATCGAAGATTCGATAAATCTTTTGTAGGAGGTAGATGGGACAGGGGTTATGGACACAAAATTGTTAAATTTATCGATCTAATTCGTGCCTTATCTTCTGTAGGCTAAAATGCATAACCGTCAAGCTTCGAGACGGAGACTGATAAATGAAGGGATCGAAGCATTCGAAGCTAGTATTTCTGGTCAAGCCCAATGGATGCGGGATGCAACTTGGAAGTGTTAGATGCGATAACCGAGTCCCCTTTGTCTATGGTTCTACCGACTGAGAAGGTTCCGGTTATGAGACGTTGAAGGACGATAGTACCTAAGGATAGTGAGGAGGAAGAGACAGTATGGGGGGAGAGGGGTGGGGGTGATGTATGGCCTTCTGGTGGTGGAAAGGGAGAAGGGGTATAGAGTGATGATTATCGGGATTTGACTAAGTCAGATAGGGTTGAAGGTGCCATTTTGACTAGAGATAAGATCAGGTTAGATCGATTTGCTGCCAAGTTGGAGCTATCAATGGTGGGGGCATATCTGAGTATGGCGGGGGCAGGGTTAACCTTCAAATCGGACCCTGGGGAAAGGATAATGACTTATAGAGGCCAGATTCGATTGGGAATGGAACTTCCTCTTGGAAGGCTATTAAAAGAAGTACTGAATTTCTGGGTGGTGGCCCTGATGCAAATGAACGATAATTTTTATGAGATGATGAGGGTTATAGAGGGGATGAATACAAAATTGACTGGTGAGGGTCGGGGTTGGATTAAGTTGTTTGAGATTATTACCTTCTACTTGAAGAAGGCAAGTCAGAACCCAGGTACCTACCACATCCAATGCCATCCAGAGAAGCCCAGGTTCTTTGATCTGTGTTCGGTGGGTCGAGGGTGGAATAAAGATTTATTTATAGCATGGGGCAACTACGAGAATGTTGAGTATGACCCTTATAAGTTGTATCATAGGGTGTAGAATCAAAGTAAGTTTATTGTCGAAGAGTTATTGTTGATGTATGTCTTGAATAAGTTATGATTATATTTTTGTTTGTTTCTGCAGGTCCGAAGAATTCGTCTTGGAGCAATCTCAGAAATTATATTGATACTTTGCTCAAAGCCAGTGAGGACTGGGTAATTTTTTTTTTTGACAGTCTTAGAATCAAGAGGCAGAGGAGAAAGAAGGCGGATTCCCTGCTTCGAAGCGTACCTGTTTTGAGGGGTACTGACTGCTTAAATATTCTAGCAGACGGAGGCTTGGGTGCGATAGTTCAATAAGGTGATAAAGTCAATAAAGGAGAAATTGCGGCAAGCAGTGGAAAGTCTGGATCTTTCTCGGGGAACTGAGGCATCATTGTTGTCTGAAGTCAAGAAGATGAAGCAGGATCTCGAGGTAATTACTGACTTATTTGAGGAGAGGCTCGAGCTTCAGTGGGTAAGGCAGGAGTGTGAGTAATCGGTAAAGCTTGCGGCAAAAGAGAGGGAGAAAGAAGAATAGATGGTGAATTTCCAGCGGCAGTATAATGGCGAATATAAGGTGAATGTTAATTTGAAATTTTTTATAGAAGATAAGAGGTATGACCCTGATACCCTAGAAACCTTCCTTGCTTCCCCATAACTTGTTGATGGAGGTAATTTACAGATGAAGAAATGAGAGGTAGATGTTGTTGATGTGGCAGCTGGAAGTACTAGAGGTGGTGTTGAGACTTCTATTATTGGAGTGGCCAGTGGTGGAACTGTTGATGGTTTGGTTGTCGATGGTTCGACTGAAGCTGCTGAGGGCGTTGGCGCTAGGGGACCTATGAAGGAAGAAGGCGTAACTGCATCGATATGAGGTATTTGGATTTGGGGTTTCATGTTTCCCTTCGCTGATATGATGCTGAGTTGTAATATTTGGAACTATGTTTTTTTTTTGTTGGTCTCTGAACTCGGTATGTTTTTAAGCTGTTGTTAAATGTTAAGCTTCTGAAGTTGATTCTGAACTGCTTTTGAATTTATGCCTGATTTTCTGATTGATTTTTTTATCTTGCTCTGGCCTTGAATTATAGAAATATTGATACGTATTCTGTTGACTTTTATTGTGTTGAACTTTTGATGACTGATCTTTAGTGGTACTGCAACTGTTCTTCTAATGGATGATGCTTTGAATTTTCTTTACACTTAAATAGAATTGTAGATAGTATCTGCGTGTACTATTGCTGTTTGAATAACTATAGAGTGATTGAACCCTGACGAGTTTTGAGGAAATTTAGATCGATCCCTGTATGATCAGCAGGACCTCAAAGGCCGAAGCCATAGCGATGTTGAAATTATGAAATTTTTCATGGTTTCCCCCGAGTATCAGTCGGGCCGAAGGGTCGTAATACCTAGAGGAAACCCGAAAATTTATTGGACTTCGAAGGCCTAAGCCACGGTGAAGCAATATGTGTTAGCCTCCAACGCATTCCCGAGGGTCCGGTTTTTTGACCATTCGTTCCCCTCAAGTTTGCTCGAATGCTGGAAACTTGAAAATTTCAAGGTCTCCCCCATGTATCAGTCGGGGCGAGGGTGGACATGATACCCGGGGTAAACAAAGAAATTGACTGGAATTCAACGGTTTTAGAGCCTGATCGAAGCATATATATTCGCCCTGAATGCATCCCCGAGGGTCCGGTCTTTCGACCATCCTTGCCCCTTGCGTTTGCTCAAAATTGGAAGCTTGAAAATTTCAAGGTCGCTGCCAAGTATCCGTCGGGTCGAAGGGTTGACGTGATACTAAGAAAAAACTAGGAAATCGTCTGGACTTCAAAGGCCTTAGCCACAGCGAAGCATAAATGTTCGCCCCCAATTCATTCTCGAGGGTCTGCTCTTTTAGCCATCCTTTCCCCTCGAGTTTGCTTGAAATTGGGTGCTTGAAAAATCTCGAGGTTATCCCTAAGTATCAGTCGGGTCGAAGGTTGACATGATACCTAAGTTAAACCACGAAATTTAATAAAAAGCAGGAGACAATGTATAGGTGGAAAAACTTGTTTATTGATTTTTTTGGATTACATCAGTTATACAAGGTTGGGAATATGGCATGTTACAGGAAACTAGCTGCATTATGTTCCAAGGATTCGGTAAAGGCTCTTCGTCTTCAATCATTAAATAGTAAAAATCCTTGTCTGTTTTATCGTACATGACATAAGGTCCTTCCCATGATTGGGCTAACTTGCCGGCATTCTGAGGTTTCAAAGATTATTTGACACGTCAAAGTACAAGGTTGGTGATAGCTTGGTCTCTGGTTTTGTCCATCCATAACATGTTACATGCGATCTCAAACTCATTATCTTCGTCTGGGAGGTTAGAGTCTCGTGTGGATACTTCGAATTTAGTAAGGAGTACAACTTTGGTACCATATGTTAGGAGGAAGGGCGTGCAGCCTGTAGATTTTCTTGGGGTTGTTCGATGGGCCCAGAGGACATGATACAACTCTTGAACCCATCATCATTTCTTTCCATCGACCCTCTTCTTTAGAGCGTCGATAATAGTTTTGTTGATTGCTTTGACTTGACCGTTACCTTGAGGATAATAAGGTGTTGAAGCTGAGAGAATGATGTTGTGTTTTTTGAGAAAGTTTTTGACTTTGCTGCCTACGAATTGGGGGCCATTGTCGCATCGAATCATATTGGGGCAGCCGAAGCGTGCGATGATGTTTTCCCATAGAAATTTGATGATTTCTTCTTCTCTAGTTCGGCACAAAGGTACAGCTTCGACCCATTTGGTGAAGTAATCGGTTGCAACAAGGATATTTTCTCTGCTACCCGAGGCTTTGAGGAAGGGACCGATGAGATAGATGGCCCATCTCTTGAATGGCCAGGAGACTTGACTAAAATGGAGGTCTTGAGAGGGGCAATTGATGTGATGAGCATAGCGTTGAAATTTTTTAGTATTTTGCATATTCTTCGGCTTACTTTTTCATATTGGGCCAAAATAATCCTTAGGTGATAGCTCGAAGGGCCATAGAACAACCTGCAGTGTGAGCACCGCAGGGTCCTTCGTGAAGTTCTGCTAATATTGCAGAGGCTTCGGCTTGGGATATGCATCGAAGAAGGACGTCATTTAAAGATTTGCGATGTAGTACACTGTTATGGATATTGCATCTGCGGAAATATTCTAACAGCGACCGTTTGGCTTTAAGATCATTTGGGAGGGTTGAATTGCTAAAGTAATGGAGGAACGGTGTTCGCCAATCGTCTCGATCGCAACTCTCACCCCCAGTATTGATGGCATTGACTTCCATCTGGTCGATACTTGGGCATTCTAGTACTTCGATATGGAGGGTCCGAGATTCTGATTGTTCGAGCATAGCTGCCATATAGGCGAGGGTATCTGCATGTCTGTTTTCTCCTTGAGGATAATAAGTGATTGCGGATTTTTTAAGAAATTGGTCTATGCGCTGTCGTACCAAGAGAGCATAATCAGCCATGCGACCGTTTGCTTGATTTTCTCCTATGTAATGCCTCTGAACAAATTGTGAATCCATGAAAACGACAATTTTGGGAATACGAAGATCGAGAGTGAGGTCGAGGCCATGGATCAAGGCTTCATACTCTGCTTCGTTATTGGAATATTCGAAGGTATGTTTGACAGCTTTTTCTATTCGGTCATTAGTGGGTGTTACCAAGACAATACCAATTCCTGAGCCATTAGGTCCTGCGGATCCATCTGTGAATAAATGCCAGCCAGTTTGAAGGTCCCAAGGATCTATTGTTTCGGGTTAGTCTTCAGATAAGTCATCTTCGTGTTCTTCCCAATCGACATCTTCGACCAAGAAATCGGCTAGAAAGTTTGCTACTGCTTGGCCTTTCTGGGATATTGGCTTCTCGAAGGTAATGTCATTTTCGCCATGGTACACAGACCACTGTTGTACTTACCTGGATTTTTCTTTTTTGCTGAGTACTTCTCGAAGGGGATAACTTGTTATGTCACGGATGGGATGAGCTTGAAGATATGGTTTGAGCTTGCGGGCTGAATAAATAACTATGAGGAACAAACGCTCAAGCTTCGAATACCAAGTTTCTGCGGGAGTTAGAGTTTTGCTGATGAAATATACAAGTTTTTCGATGTTGGAATCGGGTCGAATAAGCACTGAACTGATAGAAGCTTTTGTGGCAGCGAGGTATAAAGAGAATGGTTCGCCTTCAATGGGGGTGTTGATAATGGGTGGACGGCCAAGATAAGTTTTGCGTTCGAAGAAAGCTTGTTCACACTCGCGTGTTCTGTTGATCTCGAGGTTATTTTTCTTTTTTTCTTTGTGGACGCCATGGTCACGTAAAAGGGAAAAGAGCAAAGCACATCTGTCAGAGGATTTAAAAATGAAACGGTTGTAGTCTGCTATCCTGCCAGACACTTTTTGGACGTCTATTTTGGTTCGGGGCGAAGGCATGTCAATGAGGGCTCGAATATGGGTGGGGTCAATCTCTATACCACGTTTACTGATAAGGTGGCCTTAGAATTTTCTTGATGAAATGCCAAATTGGCATTTGTCTAGGCTGAGTTTGATGTAATATGTGCAAAGTATTGTGAAGATTTCTGTTAGGTCTTGTATATGGGTGTATTTCTAAAAGCTTTTGCATAACATGTCGTCGATGTAGACTTTGACCGACATTCCAAGAAAAGATTTAAACATGGTTGTGACAAGGAGTTGGTAGGTGGCTCCCGCATTTTTAAGGCCGAAGGGGATAACATTGAAACAGTAAAGGCCTTATTTAGTGATAAAAGAAATCTTAAGTTAATCTTCAGGGAGGAGGGCTACCTGATTGTAACCCAAAGCCGCGTTCATCATTGAAAGGCACTCGTATCCAGCAGTGGTATCGAGAAGTGTTGAAATAGTTGGGAGAGGGAAACATTCCTTCGGTATGTGCTTGTTGAGATCTCTGAAGTCGACGCAAATTCTTATCTTGCCATTTTTCTTAGGAACAGCCACAATATTTGATATTTAGTCAACTTACTTCACTTCTCTGATAAAACTTACGGCTATGAGTTTGTCTACTTCAAGGTTTACTGCTTCACAAAGTCTTGGTGCCAGGTTACGCTTCTTTTACTTTACAGCCAAGGAATTGGGGATGAGGTCGAGGCCATGGCATGCAAGGTTGGGGTCGGCACCGGGCATCTCCTGGAACTTCCATACAAAGATGTCTTTGTTGGCTCGATGGAAATCTGCAAGCTCGAGGAATTCTGCCTTATTGAGAAAAGTTCTTATGAATGTACCTCGAGCGGGACCGTCAAGTTTGATATAAATAGTGGGTTCGATGAGTGAGGTGGCTTTTGTTGAAGGTGTGGGGATAAAAGGAGACAGTGATTGTTATGGGCGGCTTATGAGTTTTCGGGTCTGATCGATCTCCAGGTGCTCGCATGAGCGAGCAAGGCGTTGAGAGCCTTTCATATTTCAAGTACCTTCGTAAGTGCTGAAACGTAGGGTTTGATGGTAGGTCGAAGGTATAGCTCGCATAGCGTAGAGCCTGTCGCGACCAAGGATGTCGAGGTATTCCGACTTCTTATCGATGACAAGAAAGCTGGTTTGAAGGGTGACGGGGCCGGTGGTGACTGGTAGGCTGATACGACAAACAGGGACTTCGGTTGCCCCATCGAAACCTTTTCATTCGACATTGGCAGCGGCTATGAGGTCGGTTTTCTTCATTTTTTCAATGGTTGGGTAAAATAGGTCATCAGCTGCGCTCCCTGTGTCTATGAGTATTGTGTGGGGGACAAAGTTTTCGATCTTAATCATAATGACGAGTGGATCGGAATGGGGAAAATGGGAGTGTGAAGTTTCACAGTCGATGAAAGAAATGCCTTCGTGGAAAGGGCAACGGCCTGGTTCTGGGAGGAGTGTGGGAATTTTCTTCTGATAGGTAAGTTTGTAACATTCCACAATGCGCTTACGATTTCTTTGGGAACGTCTGCTGTCTTTGTTGCTGACTTCGATAAAGCATGACCTGTAGATATGTACCACGGCTGGGTCAGTAGTAGGGGTGGGTTGAGGTTGGAGGTAAGAATAACCAAGATAGCTAGGAAGATCGGCAACATACTAGTGTAGACAACCTACTTTGAGAATGAGTTTGAGAGAGTACTGGAGGGTGAAGCACTTGTTGGTATGGCGATAGTTACATTTGTGACTGGCGCAATAAGGTTCGCATGTTCTAACTTTGATAGGGAAAGGGATACGCCAAATAGGGTTTGCCTGTATATGTGGTTGAAGGGTGCTGAGTGGGGCGGTGAGTATCGGCAATATGGGCCATGGTCGCTTCTTGCGAGCTTCAGCATTGTTATCGAAGTTAGGGCACTTGTGACTCTCTGTCTCCTGTGTGGCGGGAGCGATCAGGGTTATTGAGTCAAAGGTGGGTTTTCTGTGGTTTATTGATGTTTGTGGTGTGGGAAGGCTGGCTCTGTTTGCGGGATTCTTGAAGGCGCTCGAGATCGATATAATTATTGACCTTCGAGAGCATCTCATCGAGAGTTTGAGGTTTATGGAGAACTAGGTGTTCTTTTACTCAACTGTGACTAGGCAGTACATTCGAGTATGCGAGTATAGCATTTGCACAATCAAGGATCTCTATTTTCCTTAGCTCGTCAAGGAATCGTTTGGGGAAAACTTCGAGTGTTTCATTGCTGAACTTTCTAAAATTGAACCGAGCGTCAACTCTGACTTCTCTGTCCATGTTGAAGGAAAACTGGGTAATGAAAAGCCGTGATAGTTGCTCAAAATTTCATATCGAGCCATTTGGGAGGTTGAGATACCATCGAAGGGGGTTGTCAGGGAGACTATTTGGTAAAAGGCGACATAACAGGTAGTCTGCCGTGGAGTAAAGGCTCTGGGAATTTTGGAATTCGAGAATGTGAAATTTAGGGTCTATGCTAGGCTATTTGCTGAGTTTAGGAGCACAAAAGTTTAGAAGTATTTCAATAGCATAAAGTTTGGGGAAAATTAGGTTGTTGAGGCGGCACCAAAAGTTGGTGGCTGGGCTTGCGCTGACGCGAATGAATGGTTGTATTTTGTGGTCGAAGTCCTGCTATGTACCGTATGCAAGATGATGGGGAGATTGAAGAATTTGATTGTAGTGGGGTCGAGCGTGTGGAATGTAGTCAGCGCTGCATTCCCCGAACCGCTCTCGAGTAGGACGGCGTCTGGGATGCCTGGAAGAGCAGAGGGTAAAGTTAGAAGAATCTTTTATTGGGTGAATCCGGAGGTGGATAAGCCTGGCTGGGAAAATAGTACGATGAACGCCACCGGCAACGGTATGAACTGGGGGCATCTCAAGATTTGGTGAGGGTCTTAGACGAGCACGGGCAGATATGCGCGATGGGTCTTGTACCTAGGATGGGCGAGAAACTTCTAGAGGCTGTAATCTCTGTAGCTCTCAGACGGTGTTGCGCAGCTCATCGATTGCCCTGTTTTGTCTGTTTTTGTCGTCCAAGCGGCGATTCTGCTCAGTTTCTAGCGTCAGGCGATGGTTTTCACGCTCCTAGTTTAGTTGGGCGGGTGGCGCTCCTCTGCATGAGCGACTTTTTGAGATAATAAGGCTATTTGGGCAGCCACATTGTCGATAAAGTTGTTGGCTTGTGTTGAATTGGAACAGAGGGTGGGTGTCATTGAAGAGAAGCAGAGGATGTTGAAAATAAAAGGATGGGATAAAGAAAAAGTGATTGGCAGGGTGGGAAGCACAGACGGCGCCAATTGTAGGGGCCTAACTTCTTTTAGAGCAGAAGTTGGCTCTTACAACACGGGGTTAATCTTCTACCAAAGAAATGCAAGTAAGTAATCCAAAGTAAGAACAAACTAGATACAAATACTTGTGTAGAGGCCCAAATGTGACACTCTACGACCTCTAATGAGAATTTTTAAGATGTATTATATTACTGATGAGTGATTCCAGGGTTCGAATACAGGGCTTTATAGAGTGGTCGAAGGTAAACTTCCAGGGGTCTGGGGGGGATTTTCCTTACACCTCATTGGCTTCCCATCTCTCTTATTTATAGAACCATAGGAAGCTGAGCCACCAAGTATGGGTCATATTACATGATTACTGTCATGAAATCCCGGTAGAGTATGGGCACTGGTCATGTCTGCACTGTCACTGTAACAGCTGTTAGAGGTGTTTCTGTACATCGGCACTGTGGCGCAGTGATTGGGCTAGTCACTGCAGCTGTAAGGACCAATCATTACGCCAGCTTGTCTGGTGAGGAGGCTGCCTATCCCATCGTATTTCGGCAATGTATAGATATGGTCAAAGGGTTTCTGCTGCGATATGCTAGTCCGTCCTCGAGGCTTTATCTGGTGGCGAAGCTTCATCTTCAAGGATATCTGGAACGTTTTTTTGGAGGATTGAAAAGGGCTTTGATATATTCGGGGAGGCTGCGAAGTAGACTTCGAGTGTCTAAGGGGGTGGAAGGCTTCGAGTAGGCTACTACAGTAATGCAAATGATGGACAAGTATATGGGGTTTAAAGATTATAAAACCCAAAATGTTATCACTAAAGCTAGATAATGGAATTATATATGAATAAATTTACTTTGAACTTATGACCATATGTTTCATAAGTTACTAAATCACATAATGAAGTTCTGTAGACATGAGATAATCGATATACCGCATGAGTTCGAGGGGAGTAATCAGGAAATGGGGTTAACCGTTAAAAATTTAGAAAAACACTAGTAAGCAACATTTGAAAGTTTTCAATAGTATTTTCTATAATGTGATTAGAACAGTTAAAATTTTTGAAGCTGACAGATTATGAAACATATATAGTTATAAACATATTTAACCTTTGTATAGTCCTAGTCATATTTTTGTATGGACTAACATACATGGGGGCTTGTAACCCATGGTGGTTCTTACTTCTTAGTAAGTGATAGTGTCCATGGTTTTGAATGTGAGTCAAGATTTGTGTGATAAAGAGATCGGATTAACACCCAAGCACACAATAAGTTTGAAATGAGAGTAAATATTAGTGTCATAAAGTGATAGGATTAACATCCAAGAACACAATATGTACGAAATTCCGACGTGATATACACAATTGAGTCTCCAATTACGGCGTGACATTCATGTAACATTTCCATCAATAAAAAACACTAAAATCAAAATCAAAATCCTCTATGAAAATATATTGAACTCTTATAATAATTCATTAAAGTGATAGTTTCTTTTTTGGCCCTCTTAAGCGGGATAGAGTTTCCTTTTGGGTGTTTGATAATTGAAATCAATTGGGTTTATTATCAAGTGAGAAATGTGTCGGGCACTTTAGGAAATAAATTTTTTGACTCGGTCAAATCCGGACTGGCCCAGTTGACCGGCTCAGTTTCGGTAAAATTAGATATTGGGGTCTAAAGTATAAGAAAAGCCACAGGTGGTGGATAATGCAAAATATGGACAAGTATATGGGGTCTAAAGAATAAAAAACCCAAAAGCTTATCACTAATGCTGGATCATGGAATTAAATATGAATAAATTTACTTCGAACTTATGAACATATGTTTCTTAATTTACTAACTCGTAAAATGAAGTTCAGTAGACATGAGATATTCGATGTACAACACGAATTCGAGGAGAGTAATCAGGAAAAAGGGTTAACCGACGACATCGTAGAAAAAAGCTCGTAAGCAACACTTGCAAGTTCTCCAAAGTGTTTTTTATAATGTGATTTGGAAAGTTAGGAATTTTGAAGCTAGCAGAATTTGAAACATATATTGTTATAAACATATTTAACCTTTGTCTATTCCTAGTCATATTTTAGTATGGACCAACATACATAGGGTATATAACCCATGGTGGCTCTTACTTCCTAGTAAGTGAAAGTGTCTATGGTTTTGAATGTGAGTCAAGATTTGTGTGAAAAAAAGATAGTATTAACACCCAAGCAAACAATAAATTCGAAATGAGAGTCAAGATTAGTGTCATAAAGAGATAGGATTAACACCCAAGAACACAATAAGTTTGAAATTCCGACGTGTTAACCATAATTGAGTCTCTAATTACGGCGTGACATTCATGTAACCTTTCCATCAATAAAAAACCCTAAAATCATAATTTAAATCCTCTATTAAAATATATCTAGTACCTATAATAATTCATTAAAGTGATAGTTTCTTTTTGGGCACTCTTAATCGGGATAGAGTTTCTTTTTGGGTGTTTAATAATTGAAATCAATTGGGTTTTGCTATCACGTGAGAGATGTGCAGGGCACTTTAGTCAATAAATTTTTTGACGCGGACAAATCCAGACTGATCCAGCTGACCGGCTCTGTTTCGGTAAAATTAGATATTGGGGTCTAAAGTCTAAGAAAAGCCACAGGTGGTGGGTAATGTATAAGTAGAAAAAGTACATATCACTAGTGCAGGATCATGTAATTAAATATGAATAAATTTACTTTGAACTTATGACCATATCTTTCATAAGTTACTAACTCGCAAAATGAAGTTTAGTAGACATGAGATATTCGATGTACCTTGCGAATTCGTGGAGAGCTATCAGGAAAAGGGGTTAACCGTCGACAACTTAGAAAAAACTCATAAGCAACACTTCCAAGTTCTCAATAGTATTTTCTATAATGTGATTAGGACAGTTAAAATTTTTGAAGCTGACAGATAATGGAACATATATAGTTATAAACATATTAAACCTTAGTCTAGTCATACTCAAATTGTTGTATGGACCAACATACATAGGGTTTTATATCCCATTGTGGTCCTTACTTCTTAGTAAGTGACAATGTTTATGGTTATGAATGAGAGTGAAGATTGGTTTGATAATGAGATACGATTAACACCCAAGCATACAATATTTTCGAAATGAGATTCAAGATTAGTGTCATAAAGAGATAGGATTAACACCCAAGAACACAATAAGTTTGAAATTCCGAGATGTTAACCACAATTATGTCTCCAATTACGGAGTAACATTCATGTAACCTTTCCATCAATAACAAACCCAAAAATCAGAATTTAAATCCTCTAAAAAATATATCTAACTCTTATAATAATTTATAAAAGTGACAGTTTCGTTGTGGGCACTCTTAAGTGGGATTGAGTTTCTTTTTGGGTGCTTGAGAATTAAAATCAATTGGGTTTGGTTATTACGTGAGAGATGTGCGGGGCACTTTAGATATTGAAATTTTTGACTCGGTCAAATCCTGACTGACCCAGTTGACCAGCTCTATTTTAGTTAAAATTAGATATTAGGGTATAAAGTCTAAGAAAAGCAACAGGTGGGTGGGTGTAATATTAAAGATGGACAAGTATATGTGGTCTAAACTCTAATAAACCCTTAAGATAAGAAAAGGGCTTTTTAGACTTTAAACCCCATATACTTGTCCATCTTTGGCATTGCCACCCACCTGTGATTTTTCTAAGACTTTAGACCCCAATATCGCGTTTTAGGTAAAAGCAGAGTCGGTCCACTGGATCAGTCCAGATTTGACCAAGTTAAAAAATTTATTGCTTATAATGGCCTGCACATCTCTCGCATGATAACCAGACCCAATTGATTTTAATTCTCAAACACCTATAGTTGTTACATAAAACATAAAATAATGTACCCCGGACTTCTATAATCCAGTGAATGCTAATCTTTTTTTCCATCTTCAAGCTTTAATTGTGATGATTAGGTTTTTTATTATTGGGGGATCTTGAGAAGGCACGCCATACTTAAATTGTCATTGCTGCAAAAGATTAATATTCTAAAATGACTGATTTTGATTTGGCATTTCAATGTGGTTGACTCGCCGTATTCGAAAATGAAGCATATGTGGCTTATCTCTTATTTCCTATACAATAATCTTGACTTTCTCATACAAAATCATAGACACCCAAACACCACAATGAGGTTGTCTATGAAACTTTAACTAAATACCTTAGACCATAAAAAGTTATCATTAATGCTGGATCATTGAATTATATATTAATAAATTTACTTTAAACTTATGACCATATGTTTCATAAGTTACTAACTCGCAAAATTAAGTTTAGTAGACATGAGATATTCGATGTACAACACGAGTTCATGCAGAGTTCAGGCAACACTTGTAAGTAAACCATAGTGTTTTCAATAATGTGATTAGGACATTTAAGAATTTTGAAGCTGACAGATTATGAAACATATATAATTTTAAGCATATTTTAACTTAGTCTAGTCCTAGTCATATTTTTGTATGGGCCAACATACATAGGGATTATATCCCACGGTGGTTCTTACTTCTTAGTAAGTGATAGTGTCTATGGTTTTGAATGAGAGTCAAGATTAGTTTGATAATGAGATACGATTAACACACAAGCACACAATATGATCGAAATAAGAGTCATGATTAGTGTCATAAAAAGAATGGATTAACACCCAAGAACAGAATAAGTTTGAAATTCTGACGTGCTAACCATAATTGAGTCTCCAATTACGACGTGACATTCATGTAACCTTTCCATCAATTAAAAACACTAAAATCAAAAACAAAATCCTCTATGAAAATATATCTAACTCTTATAATAATTCATCAAAGTGATAGTTTCTTTTTGGGCACTCTTAAGCGTGATAGAATTTCTTTTTGGGTGTTTGATAATTGAAATCAATTAGGTTTATTATCAAGTGAGAGATGTGCCGGGCACTTTAGGCAATAAATTTTATGACTCGGTCATATCCGGACTGGCCCAGTTGACCGGCTCTGTTTAGGTAAAATTAGATATTGGGGTCTAAAGTCTTAAAAAAGCCACAGGTGGTGGATAATGCACAAGATGGACAAGTATAGTGGGTCTAATGAGTAAAAAACCCAAAAACATATCACTAATGCTGGATCATGGAATTAAATATGAATAAATTTACATCAAACTTATGACCATATTTTTCATAATTTACTAACTCACAAAATGAAGATCAGTAGACATGAGATATTCGATGTACAAAAAGAATTCGAGGGGAGCAATCAGGAAAAGGGGTTAACCGTCGACATCGCTGAAAAAAGCTCGCAAGCAACACTTGCAGGTTCTCCATAGTGTTTTTTATTATGTGATTTGGAAATTTAAGAATTTTGAAGCTAACAGATTATGAAATATATATAGTTATAAACATATTTAACCTTTGTCTAGTCCTAGTCAAATTTTTGTATGGACCAACATACATAGGGTATATAACCCATGGTGCCTCTTACTTCTTAGTACGTGACAGTTTCTATGGTTTTGAATGTGAGTAAAGATTTGTGTGAAAAAGGGATAGTATTAACACCAAAGCAAACAATAAGTTTGAAATGAGAGTCAAGATTAGTGTCATAAGAAGATAGGATTAACACCCAAGAACACAATAAGTTTGAAATTCTGACGTGCTAACCATAATTGAGCCTCTAATTACGGCGTGGCATTCATGTAACCTTTCCATCAATAAAAAGCCCTAAAATTATAATTTAAATCCACTATAAAAATATATCTAACACTTATTATAGTTCATTAAAGTGATAATTTCTTTTTGGGCACTCTTAATCGGGATAGAGTTTCTTTTTGGGTGTTTGATAATTGAAATCAATTGGATTTTGAAATCACGTGAGAGATGTGCAGGGCACTTTAGACAATAATTTTTTTGACGCGGTCAAATCAAGGCTTACCCAGTTGACCGGCTCTATTTCGGTAAAATTAGATATTGGGTTCTTAAGTCTAAGAAAAGCCACAGGTGGTGGGTAATGTAAATGTTGGATGAGTATATGGGGTCTAAAGAGTAAAAATCCCTAAAACTTATCACTAATGCTGGAACATGGAGTTATATATGAATATATTTACTTTGAACTTATTACCATATCTTTCATAAGTTACTAACTCGCAAAATGAAGTTTAGTAGACCTGAGATATTCGATGTACCTTACGAATTCGTGGACAGATATTAGGAAATGGCGTTAACCGTCGACAACTTAGAAGAAACTCGTAAGCAACACTTGCAAGTTCCCAATAGTGCGTTTTTAAATGTTATTAGGACAATTATGAATTTTGAAGCTGACAGATTAGGAAACATATATAGTTATACACATATTAAACCATTGTATAGACCTAGTCATATTTTTGTATGGACTAACATACATGGGGTTTTATATCCCATGGTTGTTCTTGCTTCTTTGAAAGTGATAGTGTCTATGGTTTTGAATGAGAGTCCAGATTAGTGTGAAAAAGAGATAGGATTAACATCAAATTATACAATAAGTTCGAAATGTGAGTCAAGATTAGTGTCATAAAGAGATAGGATTAAAACCCAAGAACACAATATGTTTGAAATTCCGACGTGTTAACCACAATTTAGTTTCCAATTACGGCGTGATATTCATGAAACCTTTCCATCATTTTAATAAACCCTAAAATCAGAATCAAAATCCTATTTGGAAATATATCTAATTCTTATAATAATTTGTTAAAGTAATAGTTTCATTGTGGGCACTCTTATGCGGAATAGAGTTTCTTTTTGGGTGTTTGAGAAATGAAATCAATTGGGTTTGGTTATCACGTGAGAGATGTGCAGGGCACTTTAGACATTAAGTTTTTGGACTCTGTTAAATCCACACTGACCCAGTTGACCGGCACTATTTCTCGTAAAATTAGATATTGGTGTTTAAAGCCTAAAAAAAGTCACAGGTAGGGGGTAATGCCAAAGATGGACAACTATATGGGGTCAAAAGAGTAAAAAACCCTAAAAGTTATCACTAATGCTAGATCGTGGAATTATATATGAATAAAATTACTTTGAACTTATGACCATATGTTTTATAAGTTACTAAATCGCATAATGATGTTCAGTTGACATGAGATATTCAATATACCGCACAAGTTCGAGGAGAGTAATCAGGAAATGGGGTTAACCGTTGAAAATTTAGAAAAAAGCTCGTAAGCAACATTTGGAAGTTCTCAATTATATTTTCAATAATGTGATTAGGGCAGTTAAAACTTTTTGAAGCTGGCAGATTTTGAAACATAAATTGTAATTAACATATTTAACCTTAGTCTAGTCCTAGTCATATTTTTGTTCGTACCAACATACATAGGGTTTATATCCCATGGTGGGTCCTACTTCTTAGTAAGTGATAGTGTCTATGGTTTTGTATGAGAGTCAACATTTTTATGATAAAGAGATAGGGTTAACTCCCAAGCACAGAATATGTTCGAAATGAGAGTCAAGATTAGTGTCATAAAGTGATAGGATTAACGCCCAAGAACACAATAAGTTCATAATACCGACGTGTTAACATAAATTGAGTCTTCAATTATGGAATGACATTCATATAACCTTTCAATCAATAAAAAGCAATAAAATCAAAATCAAAATCCTCTATGAAAATATATCTAACTCTTATAATAATTCATTAAAGTGATAGTTTCTTTGTGGGCACTCTGAAGCGGGATAGAGTTTCTTTTTGGGTGTTTGAGAATTAAAATCAATTGGGTTTGGTTATCACGTGAAAGATGTGCAGGGCCCTTTAGACATTAAATTTTTTGACTTGGTCAAATCCAGACTGACCCAGTTGACCGGCTCTGTTATAGGTAAAATTAAATATTAGGGTCTAAAGTCTTAGAAAAGGCATAGGTTGGGGATAATGCCAAAGATGGACAAGTGATCGATTATAAACCGTTGTCTTAAAAAACTTACAAGCGCACGGTGTGCCGTTAAGTACAAGGGTAAGCGGGGTCGTATCCCAAGGGACTTGTGGTACGAATTATGTTTCGAGCTACTAATTTTATCCAATAAGAATGAGTTTTGGATTTTTATAAGTTAAAAAATGGTAATAAAACACAAACTAGAAAAGGTGTTGATTCAATTGGAGAGGAAACCAAGGTGTGATTCCACTCCATCCATTATAACCTTGAGATAGTGTACCAAGTTTGATTATTCACAAATTCCCGTATCGCATATCCTTGGTCGGGTATATGCAATACATCATGAGATAGGATAATTATATATTGAAAACAGCCCATAAACCAACTTATTTAACCATGGTCTTGTGGATAAGTATAGATTATGGTCTCTTCTCCATGTTTCTAACCTATCTTGTTATATTCAAACAAGATAGTTACTTAGATTCATTACTCTTCCTAATCCTAGCAATGGTCAAACATAGGACTAAGGAATTCGAATATACAATATTCCAGGATAAAGAGAAAGTAATTACGCTAACTAAGCTACACAATCTATACTAAGGCTAGATTGGGTGGAGCTTCCTCTAGCCTTGGCTAAGAAGATTAGCTACTTATCCCTTTGTTCATTGCCATACTACTATTACTACGATAAAAGTAAAAAGTAAGCAAAAGAGACGAACAAGAACTTTATTGCTTATTGAACCTTGATATGTACACTCTCCAAGATCCTCTCTCATGGGTGGGATTCCCATCCTTTTTATAGAGTATAAGAAGGGTTACTAAATATCACCATTAATATAAAATCCCCTAAACAATGCCTAAAATCATGCATAGATATTACAACTCAAGATAATAATGTTTATATCAAATTCTCTTCAATGGGCTTCCATGCATGGGCCTTTGGTTGACAACTTCAAATGAAAATCATTGTTTGAGTGCATCACCCTTGTTCTTCATTAAAAACTGGAAAAATGTATGACTTGTTTATCATGTGACCGATTTTCTGTAAATACAAACAAAAGAACTATTAGTGTCACATTAATTTAATAAATGACTAGGTAGATATAAATTTAGGAGTTGTACACGTAAATATTACGTGTCTTTCAATAAGAAAAAGGTTTTTTAGACTTTAGACCCCATATACTTATCCATCTTTGGCATTACCCCCCACCTGTGGATTTTCTTAGATTTTAGACCCCAATATCCAATTTGTGGAAAAAAATAGAGCCGATCAACTGGATCAGTCCGGATTAGACCAAGTCAAAAAATTTATTGTCTAAAGTGCCCTGTACATCTCTCACGTGATAATCAAACCTAATTGATTGCAATTCTCAAACACCTATAGTCGTTTCAAAGAACGTTAAATAATGTACCCAGACTTCTATTATCCAATGAATGCTAATCTTTTTATCCTTCATCATACTAGAATTGTAAAGATTAGGCTTTTTATTATTTTGAGATCTAGAGAAGGCACACCATATATTAAGTGACATTGCTAGAAAAGATTAACATTCAAAAATAACTGATTTTGATTTGTCATTTGATTGTGGTTAACACGTCGGTTTCAAAAATGAAGCATATGAGGCTTATCTCCTATTTCATTTATACTATTCTTGATTTCTCATACAAAATCACAGACACCCAAACACCACAATGAGGTTTTCTATGAACCTTTAACAAAATATCTTAGACCATAAAAAGTTATTATTAATGTTGGATCATTGAATTATATATTAATAAATTTACTTTAAACTTATGACCATATGTTTCATAAGTTACTAACTCGCAAAATTAAGTTCAGTAGACATGAGATATTCAATGTACCGCACGAGTTCGAGGAGAGTAATAAGAAAAAGGAGTTAACCGTTGACAACTTAGAAAGAAACTCGTAAGCAACACTTGTAAGATCACCATAGTATTTTCAATAATGTGATTAGGACATTTAAGAATTTTGAAGCTGACAGATTATGAAACATATATAGTTATAAACATATTTTAACTTAGTCTAGTCCTAGTCATATTTTAGTATGGACCAACATACATAGGGATTATATCCCACGGTGGTTCTTACATCTTAGTAAGTGACAGTGTCTATGGTTTTGAATGAGAGTGAAGATTAGTGTGATAATGAGATAGGATTAACACCCAGGCACACAATATGTTCAATATGAGAGTCAAGATTAGTGTCATAAAGAGAAAGGATTAACACCCAAGAACACAATGAGTTTGGAATTCTGACGTGTTAAGCATAATTGAGTCTCCAATTGCAGTGTGATATTCATGTAACCTTTCCATCAATAAAAAACCCTAAAATCATAATTTAAATCCTCTATATAAATATATCTAACATTTATAATAATTCATTAAAGTGATGGTTTCTTTGTGGGCACTCTTATGCGGGATAGAGGTTCTTTTTGGGTGTTTGAGAATTAAAATCAATTGGGTTTGGTTATCATGTTAGAGATGTGCATGGCACTTTAGACATTAAATTTTTTGACTCTGTCAAATCCAGACGAGCCCATTTGACCGGCTATGTTTTCACTAAAATTAGATATTAGTGTCTAAAGCCTAAAAAAAGCCACAGGTAGGGGGTAATGCCAAAGATGGACATGTATATAGAGTCTAAAGAGTAAAACAACCAAAAATTCATCACTAATGCGGGATCATGAAATTATATTTGACTAAATTTACTTTGAACTTAAGACCATATGTTTCATAAGTTACTAAATCGCAAAATGAAGTTCTGTAGACATAAGATATTGAATATACCGCACGAGTTCGATCATAGTAATCAGGAAAAGGCGTTAACCATTGACAACTTAGAAAAAACGAGTTTGTGTAAGTTTATCCAATAGCAATGAGTTTTTGAAGATTTTGAAATAACAAAAATTGAAACAAATTACAAGACAAATTAGAGTAAAAAACCAAGGTATCGATTCCACTCTACCCTTTCTAACCGTTAGATATCATAAATAAATAAAGTAAATTTTGACTTCCCGTATCGCATATTCTTGGTCGGGCATATGCAATACATCAAAAGATTCAAGAGATTTAGTAATTGGGAACGGCCCATAAACTAACTTACTCAACCACGGTCCGGTTGATATGTATGAATTATGTTCTCTTCTCCATGTTCCTAACCTATCTTGTTAAGGTCCAATAAGATGGTTACATAGATTCAATATTCCTCATAATCCTAGCTATGGTCAAGCATAAGATGAAGGAATACGAATATGCAAAATTATAGTATTAAGAGAAAGTAATTACTATAACTAAGCTACACAATCTACACTAAGGCTACATTGGGTGGAGCTTCTTCTAGCCTTGGCTAAGAAAATTAACTACTCATCCATTTGATCATTGTTATACTACTATTACTATGATAAATTTAAAAGATAAGAAGAAGAGAAAGAATAACTTTTATTGCTATGAACTTTGATTTACACTCTCCAAGATGATCCCTTATGGGTGGGATTCCCCTCCTATTTATAGTGTATAAGAAGGGTTTCTAAATATCACCATTAATATAAAATCCCCTAAACAATGCCTAAAATCATGCATATATATTACAACTTATGAGAATAATATCTATATCTAATTTTCTTCAATGGGCTTCCATACATGGGCCTTTGGTTGACAACTTCAAATGAGGATCATTGTTGGAGTGCATCACCCTTGTTCTTCGTTAAAGACCGAAAAAATGTACGCCTTGTTTATCATGTGACCGATTTCTATAAATACAAACAAAAGTACTATTAGCGTCACATTTATTTAAAAAATGACTAGGTAGATTTAAATTTAGGAGTTGTACATGCAAATATTACGTGTCTATCAAATACCTCCGAACTTATATTTTGCTAGTCCTCGAGCGAAAGTAAAGAAAAACCATTTTTGCATGTCACGCGGTTGCATTTAGCATATGCAACAAGCCTTTAAACCCCCAGGTTTAGCCTGGTGGACGAGTATTGTCTCGTGAGGGTTTGCAGTGATTATACTCAGAAAAGTCATTAATAACATTTTAAAAAATTCTAGAATACATATGACTCATTTCCTGTGAACTTATCCTTATTTAATTGTGACAAAAATATACCAATAAAAAAAATCCTTAAACTTGCTATTCTCCCAAGGATATAAAAGAATATTTTAAGCTTATCCAAAACAAGAGGTACTACCTCAAGATTAGAAAGAGATTCAAGAATTTTACTTTAGCTATATTTGAGTGTACAATGAAAATAGTTTTATCGCCTAATACGTTGTCTTGAATAATTTACTCAGATTTTTTGGTAGTCTAGTTCTCACTGGAATAAATTCAACGGTCAGTTCGACAAGTGCCTTAGTCAATTCGTCTTCCTAAATTTTTTTATTTTGTTTTGTCTCTTTTCAAGCCTTTTCTTTTGAGTACTTTGTTTCTTAGTGAAGCCTCCATAACAAGGAGTTTTCGGCCGACAATCCATGCCAGTTAGCCAAGATTGCCAGGATGTGGTGTCCTATCATGACCTAGACTCAGGATTCTCACAAGTAACATTTTCTTATGCTCCTTTCACATAATTCATGGCCAAACTAGAGATTGGTGATAATTTTTCCACTTTCAGTTCTTAATCATGCGAGTAGCCTTGCAGCGTGAAAGTTTTTAGAACACATTTAGCTTATTATTTAATCTTAAGAATGAACCTATTCTTAGGCAGTTGTCTCCCTTGTAGCAAACTATTCCTAACATAAATACTAAATATCCCTTATATTGAGTAAAAATCTATTGAAGATATTAATTGCAAAACTGCAATGAAGTGCACGTTTCCAAAATATGCCAAGTTAACTTGATTTAGTCGCTAATAAAAAGATAGTACATCTAGCTTAAGATATTCCAAAATATTCTAGTGTATACTTGGTACAACTTCAAAATTTAGGTTTTTTCATAATATTTATGTTATGGTAATATCAGTTTAAGTGTTTGGAAATTCGTCAAAAATATATCATAAATTGTCAAAATGTCATTATTTGACTTTTCTTCAAAAAAAATATCAAGAAATGGTTTCCTACCCCCAAACTTAAATTAAACATTGCCCTCAATGTTGGAGAATAAGAAAATAAATGGAAAACTCAAATGTCTCAACTGAATATGTCAATGGTTGCCTCCCAAGAAGTGTTAAGTTTAACGTCTTCAGCCAGACAAATGTACCCCCATAGTTAAATGATTTATAATGGTACTATAGGGGTACATAATATCAATTCTGATATACTGGATCATTTAGAAATATTATCTCCTCATCAAAAGTGTTAGACTCTAAGTACGGTTTTAATCGTTGTCCATTGACCTTAAAAATATTTTCGTTCTTAGGATCCTCCACCTCTACGGCTCCATAAGGATAAACAGTTCAAATTTCAAAAGGGTCGTACCAACGAGAATGTAATTTCCTAGGAAATAAATGTAGCCGTGAATACAAGAGTAGCACTTTCTGATTAGGCTCAAAAAATTTGTGAATAATCGACTTATCATGAAAAGCTCTAGTTCGTTCCTTGTAAATTTTTGTATTTTACCACTGGCTTATGGTCATTCGTTTGACATGGCACTGCCTCAACCCATTTAGAAACATAATCGACTGTAACTAGAATGTAAAAGTAACCGCAAGAAGAAGAAAATGGGCCCATAAAGTCAATGCCCCAAACATCAAATAGTTCAACAATAAGGATGTTGTTCAAGGGCATCATGTTTTGATGAAAAATATTTCCCGTCCTCTGGCACCTATCACATTTAGAATAAAAGGCATGTGCATCACGAAAAAGGGTAGGCCAATAAAGACTAGATTGAAGGACTTTTACAGCAGTTTTCTTGGTTCCAAAATGTCCTCCGCAAGCTAAGGTATGGCAAAATATGAGTACACTATGGAACTCATCATTTAGGATGCATCTTCTAATCACTTAGTCAGAACAAAACTTATAAAGATAAGGATCGTCCCAACTAAAGCGTCTGACCACGTGCATGAATTTGGTTCTATCTTGCTTTGACCAATGAGGAGGTAATCATTGCATAACAAGATAATTGACAATATCGGCGAACCAAGGCAGTTGTGAGACAGCCATGAGCTGCTCATCAGGAAATGTCTTTAAGATAGGGAGAAAATCTTCAACACCCTCAGTGAGAATTTGAGATAGATGATCCTCAACCACATTCTCAATACCTTTCTTATCTCGAATTTCGATATCAAATTCTTGTAACAAAAGAATCCATCTGATTAATCGAGGCTTAGCGTCTTTTTTAGATAGTAAATACTTTAAGGCCGCATGGTCGGTGTAAATAATGATTTTGGATCTAACAAGGTATGATCAAAATTTCTCCAATGCAAACACAATAGCTAATAACTCCTTCTCCGTGGTGAAGTAATTTAACTGTGCGTCATTAAGCGTGCGACTAGCATAGTAAATAACATGAGGCTTATTATCTACTTTTTGCCCTAAAGCTGCTCTAACAGTGTAATCTTAAGTGTCACCCATGAGATCGAAGGGAAGTTTACAATTGAGTGGTTGGATGATAGGGACTGAAGTTAATAAAATTATAAGCTTCTCAAAAGCTCTTAAACATGCCTCATAAAAGTTGAAATCAGTGTCCTTAGCAAGTAAATTGCACAAGGGCTGGGAAATTTTACTAAAATCTTTGATGAACCGGCGATAAAACCCAGCATACCCAAAAAATGATCGAATGGCCTTAACCGTCCGAGGTGGAGGTAAAGAAGAACCAATGTCGATCTTGGCCTTATCGACTTCAATCCCTTTGTTGGAGATAATATATCCAAGAACTATCCCTTGTGTCACCATGAAGTAACACTTTTCCCTGTTTAACACCAAATTGGCTTGTGTACATCATTCTAGCACGAGCTCTAAATGGTGTAAACATTCATCAAAAGAAAATCCATACACAGAAAAGTCATTCATAAAGATTTCAAGAAATTTATCAACCATATCAAAAAATATGCTCATCATATAACGCTGGAATGTAGCGGGTGCATTGCACAACCCAAATGGCATACATCGATAAGCATATGTCCCGTAGGGACACGTAAAAGTTGCCTTCTCCTGATCTTCTAGGGCAATGGTCATCTGGTTGTATCCAGAATAACTGCTCATAAAATAGTAATATCATTATATGGTTAAGCGTTCAAGTATTTGATCAATGAAAGGAAGTGAAAAATAATCTTTCCTCGTGACAGCGTTTAATTTCTTGTAGTCGATACATACACGCCACCTGGTGGTCATGCGGGTGGGGATTTGGTCATTATTTTCATTCTCAACTACAGTAACCCCTGATTTATTAGGTTCAACCTGAACGAGACTGACCCACTTACTATCCATAATGGGGTATATGATACCCGAGTCCATAAGTTTGAGAACTTCCTTCTTCACCACCTCCATCATGGTGGGATTACCGCCGTTACATCTCGCGTGAATTTTTAGCACCTTCCATGAGATTGATACGATGCATGCAAACGGCTGGGTTAATCCCCTTCAAGTCTGCTATAGACTACCCTAGGGCTGATTTGTGTCTTCCAAAAACACCCATCAATCTACTTTCTTGGTTAACATTTAGGTTAGAAGCTATGATCACAGGCAGAGTGTTAGAACCACCTAAGAAAGCATACTTCAAAGTCTTAGGTAATGGCTTGAGGTCTAACTTGGGTGCATTAATAATGGATGGAATAGGCAAAGTAGTAGACGGTTCCTGAGGTTCAACATGAGGTCTCCATTTGGACTTGGTAAAAATAGGTGTTAAGTCAAGTAGAGCATTAAGCTCTTCAACAATCGAATTTTCATCGAAGTCTTCACCAAAGTTCACGAGACATGATTCTAAGGGGTCTTCAGAAAATAATTTAGGGAACGAGGTATAAACTAGGGAGTCAATCATATTCAGCTCAACCATATCATCAGAATGAGGAACTTGAGTATTATACTTAAAACAATTGAGCTTGATCTTCATGTCTTCCATTGATAGTTGTAAGACCCCATTAAAGCAATTAATAATGACATGAGCAGTCGCAAGGAAAGAGTGAACCAATATGACGGGGATCTCACAGCTAAGATTCCTTACATCTTCAGTGTCCAAAATAAAAAAATCCACAGGAAAAATAAGGGTACCAACCTTGATAAGAATATCCTCAAGGATACTACGTGGGTATGGTATTGACCTGTCAGCCAGTTAAAGTGTCATTCTGGTAGGTTTGAGTTCTCCAAGTCCTAATTCTTGATAGACTGAGTAAGGTAAGACATTAACACTAGTACCTAAGTCAAGTAATGCCCTATCCACTTTGTAATCTCTAATTTTACAAGGGATGGTTGGGCTTCCAGGATCACGAAGATTAGGCGGATTTAATATCACAGTCAAGAAGACTTTCTTGTGCACATTGATTTTCCTTTTCCTAGTGCACGCATCCTTAAGGAATTTGGCACATGCAGGGATAAGCATGATTGCATCAAGTATTGGAATATTTATATGAACTTGCTTAAATGTATCCAATATCTCATCAAATTGAATTCCTTTATTAGCAAGAAGAAAGCGTTGTGGATAAGGTACCTTTGGCTCAATATGTGCCTTTTGTACGGAAATAGATAAGGTAGGCAACTCCTTAGATTTCTTAGAAGGTTCACTCGTACTGACCTCATCCTCAATAGCAACGGGTGTTGGCTCAACCCTAGGCATTTCAACTTGGTTATCAATTTGTCTACTACTTCGAAGAGTTGTAATGGCATTAACTTGCTTTGGGATTGAGCTAGAATCAAACCCCGGTGGTCCTCTCGGATTAGATACAGGTTGGCTAGGTAGGGTACCTGGTGGTCTCTCATGCAATGCATTTGCCAATTATCCTATCTGAGTCTCGAGATTAGAGATAGATTAGGATGCTAAATTTTGTTTCACCAAAGTCTGTTGTTAAAATTGCATCATTTGTTACTGAAATTGCAACATTTTTTTTTGGCTTTCCATTGATTGTTGCATGAAGAGAGCAAGAGTATCTTCCAAAGATGGTTTGGGTGGAACGGGTAGGAACTGTTTGGATGACTGAAAGGATTGCTAAGATGCCTGAGGATAAGATTGAGAAAGGGGGTTCCTAGGAGAATTATGACCTAAGGTTGGTGGCTCTTCGAAACCTGAACTGGTTTGGTTGTTCTTCCACAAAAAATTTGGGTGGTTAAGCCAAGTTGGCTTGTAAGAGTCAAAGGGCATCTTGTAGGTGTTATTCAAAGCATTTACTTGCTCTTGATTGTCATTCATTTTTTTGAGCATGGGACATATTTTAGTCACATGGGTTACATCATAACAAATGGTGCAACCCTGTTGCTAAACCTGGTTCACACTACCCTTAAATTGATTCGTAGCCATAGCCTTGATTTTTTGGGAAAGAGTATCTTATTGGGCTTTGATGGCCGCTCCCTCACTCACTTCATATAAGCCACCTTTCTTGGCTGTACGAATACTTCTATGTGCATCAAAATCCCACTGCTGAGAGTTCTCAGCCAATGTCTCAAACTCCTCATAAGCTCTATCAGGTTCAAGGTCTTAGAATTCGCCATTATGCATGGATTCTATCCTATAACGATTCTCAGAAGTTATTCCACAATAGAAGATCTGGGCTAGATGTTGCTTCTCAAGACCATGATGGGGACATTGTGAAAGAAGATCTTTATATCTTTCCCATGCCTCGTAAAACGTTTCACTATCATTTTGAACAAATTCAACAACTGCATTTCAAAGAGCAAGGGCTTTTCCCATAGAAAACCATTTGGATTTGAACTTGGTTTCCATTTGATCCCATGAATTGATAGATGCTGGTGCCAATGACTCACCTTGTCATTTCACGATAATGGGAATAAACAAAGGAGGACAGAATCCTTAGTAAAATGTTGGTATTTGGAGAGCGCACAGATTATCTTTAACTCGTAGGCGTGCTTATAAGGGCTCTCAGAATCAAGCCCATGAAAAGTAGGTAACATTTGGATCGCACTAGGCTTAATTTCATAATGGTTTGTCCTGACAACTGGAAACATAATGCACGAAGGCATATCACTCACCACTGGGGTCCAATAGTCTCTAAGAGATTTGGCGGCAGCCATGATTGGGGGTTCGACTTCTAGCTCTACAATAAGTTCATTTGGGTCAACTTTAGATAAATTACCCTCCTCCGAAATTAGAAAAACTCGAGATGGATTACTTTCCTCCCAAACTGGGGCTACTAAGTCCTCTATGGTATTAACTGGGCAAGGTGGTCGCCATCTCCGCTTAAGCTAAGTTGGTGGCCCATAAATGGGCAAAGGTTCTGGTAAGCTTCTTAAACATTTTCCTTCACGTGTCTAATTGATCATGCACAACTAACAATCAATAAAATTTAACACCTATTGCATTAAATAACCAATAGAATATAAATTCTAGCACATCAGCATTTTTTAGAAGTAATAATTAGGTCTCCCCTATATTCTTCAATGTTAAAAATGGGTACGATGGCAAAAGGCTTTGGTTCCTATACTCCCCTGCGTCACTATGCTAGTACCAGCTTAAAGTAGATGTTCAGTCCTCACGCCCGAGCGAGTCGCCTTATTGTACGCCAGCACTCGGATCGATGACGTTGCAAACCTACAACCAGTATTTTGTGGCACTAGGCTAGGGCCGTATCCTATGAACCCATGCTTGTACCCCGGTCTGGTACACTTATCCGTTGGGTGATGAAATCCTGCGGGAATCTTGCTACTCTTTTTTATTAACAGTTATTTTGAGGTCTGGTACGCTCAATTTTCGTGTGATACTAATTTCTTCGTATCCCTAATGGATGGTCCCACTTGTTGGAGAGCTTTTTGGGTGATAAAATCCCACAAGTCTATAACTGTTTTTACCTTTACTAATGTTGGAATGAAAAATAATATTAAACACAACAATAGGTCAAATCAACCACAGCAATTTTTTTATTAGAGCAGCGTGTATTTGTACAGTCCACACGACTTTATATGTCCTAGTGTCAGGGCGGAGCGGATATGTACCCCTTCTAGATGTCAAGTTTGAGAAGTAGCAACCAACGGAAAGTGTTTCCCGGTGAAGCTGTGGCCGCCCCATCACTTAGAGGGCGAAAGAAGGAAGTGGCCCTTCACTTAGGGGCACAAGAAGGATGGATTTGATGGTGCTTTTAGCTTTGCGTATTGTTTGTTTCGTTTCCAGCTTTGTGATTATCTTACAAAACAAGAGAAAAATGATTACTGAACTTGCGATTACAATATTAATTCAATTTTCTGGTTTATTGTAGTCTATGATGTCCTGATTTTCAAATGCGCATATCTTTCAGCTCGGTAAAGAGAGAGGAATAAATAACATCAATTTGGTCTGATAATTTAGAAAGGAAAAATACTAAAGGAGGAAGTTATCTAGAATTTAGCTTCCCTTCCGCACAAAACAAGTGATGAATGAACAGCAGCGTCCTTAACGGAATTGTTTTTGTACTCTTTTTCAAAACGCTGTAACTCACAAACGACAAAGCAGAAAAATATGATCTATTGCAATTCGGAAAGGGTTTTGAATTATCTAAAACTTTCATAGCAAACGTATTTCCCAACTATGAAGTATAGATGATCAAAAATGGTGAAAAATTCAGGGACAGTCTTTACAGCTACTATAGCGCCAAAAACTCGAAACAATTATTTTTTTTTTTCCTTTTAAGAACTAAACTAGATAAACGATAATAATAGAAACACTATATGCTATTACCGGTCACTATAATACAACTTACTAAAAAAAAAAAAACATAAAAGAAAGAAAATTCGGCTTAAAATAGCATCTCAATAAAACGCATTTTAGTCCCCGGCAATGGCGCCAAAAACTTGATCGATTATAAACTGACGTCTTAAAAGACCAGTAAGTGCATGGTGTAGCGTTAAGTACAAGGGTAAATGGGGTCGTATCCCTAGTGCAATGTCCCGGATTTTCGAGTTATTTTTATTTATTTATTATTAAGTATTATTATTATTATTCCTCCACGTTAAATTCCGCACATATATTCCGCATGTACATTTTCATCCATTATACATCTATTTATTCTTTTGGGAAGGTTTTGTATGTTAGATTCATTTTATGTAGTTTCGGTGGTACGGTGGTTATTCGGAGGAGGAGGTGGCGTTGTGGCCTTGGGAACCCCTAGATGGGTTGGTGGTGATGTTTGTTTGATGTGTTTGTGGTTTTGTGTGGTTTCGGTGTGCCGTTGGATTGGCCGATAGGTTTTTGGATTTTTTCGAGAAAAAATTCATTTTTGGGGGTTTAGGCATTTTGGTGGCCGTGAGGCGGTGGAGGTGGTGTTTATACCTTAGGAAACCTATGTTGGGCTTATAGTAGTGTTTATGTGGTGGTGTTGGTGGTTTGGTATGATTCTGGGGTGTCCGGGGTTGGCCGTTAGGTTTTCAGGGTTTTCCTTCTTACAGTTTCTATTCACTGTTCAGAAAAGATTCCCTATATTCGAATATTTTTTTATCTTACTCGAATATTTTTGGCAGAGAAAATATATTCGAATATTTTTTTATCTTACTCGAATATTTTTGGCAGGGGGAAAATATTCGAATATTTCTGGTGAACAAAAAAAATCAGTTTTTCCTTTTAAGCCTAAAAATGGGTTTTGGCTGTTTTAAAAAAAAAAATCTCTCTCCTCTCCCAAAATCAAACCCAAGTTCTTCCTAAACTCAAATCCTCCCCTCTTCCCCAAACTCTTATAAAATCCGTTCCCTCGCTCCAGATTCCTCGCCAAGCTTCGCTGTGATCTTCGCCATTATCCTAGGTGAGAAATTCTTTATTCCTTTCCGTCCATTTTCATTTGATTCGGCGTAGGGTTTGATTTCTAGGGTTTGTGATTGTGGGGGTTCGTTTGGGTTTGCAATGTTGGTGATTTGGGATTTGCGGCGCCTGCGATTATCACAGGTATTGGGTTTGATTGTGGGTTGTGATTGTTGGAGGATTGGGTGTTTGGTGGCGGTGATTGGTTGGGCTGCGTGCGATGTCTGTGGCGTTGCGGTTGAGTTGTCCTGCGATTCGGGTGATTTGTTTTGATTTCAATTTTGTAGAAACCCTCGGTTTTAGGGTTTGTGATCGTGGGGTGATTTTAGGGTTTGTGGATATTGGGTTTTTGTTGATTTATTGAGTTATAATGGTTACAGGTGTTGGGTTTGACGGTGGTGGTGTTGTTTGGGTTGTTGTGATGGCTGCGGTGTTGCAGTTGGGTTGTTCCGTGATCCGGGTGGCATATCCGCGAGATGCTGTCGTTGCAGCTTCGGGTTGCTTGCACGGATTGATTCTGCTGGAGCATTTCATTGGGTTACAGGCGAGTTTTATCTTCATGAATAACTAGATTATTATGTTGATTCGTGAGTTATAGAAATGCATAGTTTAGTACATTATATCTGTGACTAGGTTAGTATGTGGGTTAATTTCTTAGGGCACTTTACTGGTTATCCGTTTAGCATTACCTTAGACGAGAGTATTTACGGGTTTAATAAGTTAGTAAAACCCGCAATAATGTGAGTGTTACTAGATAGAATCCGTAGGTTATGATTAGCCAGAGGAGGTTATTCTCTGTTGTCGTCGATGTGACAATGACTTCTGAGATTCCTCTTAAACTGATTTCATTGAGGGTGGTTTTCACGAATCTTTTCTTCGTGGAGGTTGAGAACAAGGCATTTCTCAGTGTATTGCGATGCCTCAGTGTCGCTATATATATATATAATATATTGAGTGTGGAATATATATATAGTATATTGAGTATGGTATTGTTAGTTAGTTATTAGAATGCCCAGCTTGTTTCAGGGCACTAGTAGCTTGGCTTGGCTATTAGTGAAGATGTATGGACGGCTGTGGTTTAGCTGCCATTTCTCTGAGATAGTGTAGTTCAGAGACTATAGTTCTCACCTTATAGTGTAGCACCTTAGTTAGTTTAGGTTGTTGGACTTGATTCCAGGGTAGTCTTAGGGTGACATAGCTTTAGTAAGACATGGTCTTCTATCCAGAGCTCGTCCTCTTGCCTGCTATTGTTTTGATTTGTCTTAGGATTAGCCAAGGTGTACTCTGTGTTCTCGAGGCCTGGTCCTTGAGCACTGTCATTGTGATTGGTGGTTGGTTAGAATGTTAGATTCCCTGTGGGAGTGTGGATTCTCCTGAACTGTTAGTAGTTGGTGGTGAGCAAACGGCTTGTCCGTGGTTGTTGGTCGTGGATGTTGAACTTCTGATAGTTTGCATTAGGATTGTTTGATTATCATGTTGTGATACTTATTGTCCTCATGATTCTTAGAGCTAATAGAGCTTACACGAAAGCCTTCCTTCCCTGGGATGAGGCTGTCAGGGTTGTGTTCCCTTCTATCATCTAGGAGGAAGTGAGACAGCATGGCTCAGTGAGGTACGCGGTCGAGCCAGATTGTTTATGAAGTTGTACGTCACCCGTGATGTTGGAATCTATTGGGGGGGACTGTTACATCAGTGTAGGGAAACTGTCACCGTCGAGCATCTATTCGCAGAGATTGTCACCTTGGGTGTAGACAAACCTGGTGGGTTCCTGTACATCCGTGTTGGTGACTTATGTACATGATTAGGAGGATTTTGATACTGTCAGTTATTGGGGATTGTTGGACACTTGTAGGTTACCCCATGAGTACTAGTCTGTGTTGACAGCTAGAGTACTATAGTACTTGATGGTAATCATATTGCTTTGAGGAATCTTAGAGACTGATGTTGTTTAGATGTTGTGACAGTTAAGTTGTTGTTTCATCTAGGTTTAGATGGTTTAACTGAGTCACAGGAGGGCATCTGTGTTTATTTTGGTTGCCACACTCTCAAACAGGTAGTTATCCTATTGTGTGCTGGCTGTGTTGGCAGCAATTGTGTTTCAGTCTTTAGGATTTTTGCTAACATCCATAGATAATATATTCTCTTATCTTATTGTAACCGGATACATCCCCTGACCCGTATTATATGTGACATATGTGCGGTAAGGACTGTGGTTCCTTGTGTGTGACTGAGGATGTGATTCCTTGGGGTGCTCGTGACACCCAATATAGTTCCCCCAGCCTGGTCAGCTTAGAAAAATCATACCTGTATCCATAATGGTCATATACGGTAATCCTTCTTTAGCAGTTGTCAACCCACTTTAGTCATGGGGGATAGCCCTTTGGGTTGACATCGCTAAATCATTCTGCATCATAACGCATCATCATCATCATCATCAAGCACATCTTTGCATCTCTGCATACTTCTAATTCGTAGGTTCTTCTGATAGAAATCCTTAACCCTTTCTGCATTATGTCTAATATAGAATCTTCTGCACTTGGGATAAGCATAAGATTATCACATTCCATCATATCATTATCATAACATATCATTGCAATGGGATAATTATGGGATTATCCTAGTTTATCATATTTTTTACCTCTTATTTGAATTCTTCTTCTCCTAATTGATTTGCGGTGTAATTAGATTCATGTTCCTTCAGCATACTCCTCTTCTCTCTGCATCTATTCCTCCCTCTTCTGTATCTGGTTAATCTATTAGGTTAATTAATCTGGTTGGTTACTGTGAGCTTAGGCTGGTATTTGGTTATGGGCGATCTCGCTCAGCTTGTGATAGCTTCGAGGTTGTGCCTGGTTGGGGTTTGGGTAACCCTGTTTGATTATTGTGAGCTGAGGGTGTTTACCCTCATGTGTGATTGTATTTCTGAGGTAGGTTAGTCGCTTCTGGCGCTGAGGGCCACGGTAGTGATTAGAGTGTAGTTAGTAGTCCTTGGGACTCGAGTGTAGTTATAGTCTTAGCACTCCTTTGCTCGAGATGTGTATGTATAATTATAGTATAGTTACATATAATCATTAGACTAGTTATGTACATATTAGATACCTATTAGGCATCCTGTATATATTTAGATATATATATTGTTTATCGTTAGATATTATTATATCCTATTATCATTATTATATCTATCTCATTGGTTAGTATAATCATTTAGCTATTCTTGGGAGTTAGTGAGCTCTTTGTTTACTCACTCTCGCATCCCCCTTATAGTGGCAGGTTGGTTCAGGCTTTAGTTGCTACTGTGGTGATCTTTGGGGAGCTGAGTTGGAGGCTCATTCTCCAGTTATTACTGTCGGGCTTGCTGCATAGAGGTTTGTAGAATCTTACATTTAGATATTGCTATCTTAGTCATCCGTTAATTCTATCTTGCCTAATTACCCTGCTGTGATACTATTGTAAATGACTGGGCCTGAATTTGTCTACGGCTCGGATGTTCGTGGGGTGAATCTTAGGATTCCCCGACCTGCACATCCTCGAATCTCAGTAATTGGTCGAGCTGCCGATTACTGGATTTTGGGGCGTGACACCAAGAGGACTTGTGGTGCAAATTATACTTTGAGCTACTAGTATTATCCAATAACAACGAGTTTGTGTAGGTTTTGAAATAAAAAGAAAAACGAAACAAATTATAAGATAAATTAGAGTAAAAAACCAAGGCATCGATTCCACTCCACCCTTCGTAACAGTTAGATAGCATAAATAATTAAAGTAAATTACGAGTTCTCATATCGCATATCCTGGTCGGGCATATGCAATACATCAAAAGATACAAGAGATTTAGTAATTGGGAACTACCTATAAACCAACTTACTCAACCATGGTCCGGTTGATAAGTATGAATTATGTTTTCTTCTCCATGTTCCTAACCTATCTTGTTATGGTCCAACAAGATGGTTACATAGATTTATTATTCCTCCTAATCCTAGCTATGGCCAAACATAGGATGAAGAAATACGAATATGCAAAATTACGGGATAATGATAAAGTAATTACTCTAACTAAGCTACATAATCTACACTATGGCTATATTGGGTAGAGCTTCCTCAAGCCTTGGCTAAGAACAAATTAGCTACTCATCCCTTTGGTCATTACCGTACTACAATTACTATGATAAAATTAAATGATAAGAACAAGAGAAAGAATAATTTTTATTGCTATGAACTTTGATTTACACTCTCCAAGATGATCCCTCATGGGTGGGATTCCCCTCCTATTTATAGAGTATAGGAAGGGTTTCTAAATATCACCATTAATATAAAATCCCCTAAAAAATACCTAAAATCATGCACATATATTATAACTCATGAGAATAATATCTATATTTAATTCTCTTCAATGAGCTTCCATGCATGGGCCTTTGGTTGACAACTTCAAATGAGAATCATTGCTGGAGTGCATCACCCATGTTCTTCCTTAAAAAACGGAAAAATGTACGACATGTTAATCATGTGACCGATTTCAGTAAATACAAACAAAAGCAATATTAGTGTCATATTTATTTTATAAATGACTAGGTAGATATAAATTTAGGAGTTGTACAAGTAAATATTACGTGTCTATCACTCGTCGTTTTTGAAAATGAAGCATATGTGGCTTATCTCCTATTTCTTATACACTAATCTTGACCTTCTCCTACAAAATCATAGACACCCAAACACCACAATGAGGTTGACTATGAACCTTTAACTAAATATTTTAGACCATAAAAAGTTATCATTAATGCTGGATCATTGAATTATATATTAATAAATTTACTTTAAACTTATGACCATATTTTTCATAAGTCACTAACTCGCAAAATTAAGTTTAGTAGACAAGATATATTCGATGTACCGTACGAGTTCGAGGAGAGTAATAAGAAAGAGGGGTTAACCGATGACAACTTCGAAAGAAACTCGTAAGCAACACTTGTAAGTTCACCATAGTGTTTTCAATAATGTGATTAGGAAATTTAAGAATTTTGAAGATGACAGATTATGAAACATATATAGTTATAAATATATTTTAACTTAGTCTAATCCCAGTTAGATTTTTGTATGGACCAACATACATAAAGATTATATCCGACGGTGATACTTACTTCTTAGTAAGTGACAGTGTCTATGGTTTTGAATGAGAGCCAAGATTAGTGTGATAATGAGATAGGATTAACACCCAAGCACACAATATGTTAAAAATGAGAGTCAAGATTAGTGTCATAAAGTGAAAGGATTAACTCCCAAGAACATAATAAGTATGAAATTCTGACGTGTTAACCATAATTGAATCTCCAATTACGGCGTGACATTCATGTAACCTTTCAATCAATAAAAAAACCCTAAAATCATAATTTAAATCCTCTATAAAAATATATCAAACTCTTATAATAATTCATTAAAATGATAGTTTATTTCTGGGCACTCATAAGCGGGATAGAATTTCTTTTAGGGTGTTTGAGAATTGAAATTAATTGGGTTTGTTTATCGTATGAGAGTTGTGCAGGGCAATTTAGACATTATATTTTTTGACTCTGTCAAATTCAGTCTGACCCAGCTGACCGACTCCATTTTCGGTAAAATAGGATATTGGGGTCTAAAGCCTAAGATAAGCCACAGGTGGGGGGTAATGCCAAAGATGGACAAGTATAAGGGGTCTAAAGAGTAAAAAACCTAAAAAGCAGTTACTAATGCGGGATCATGGAATTATATATGAATAAATTTACTTTGAACATATGACCATATGTTTCATAAGTTACAAAATCACATAATGAAGTTCTGTAGACATGACATAATCGATATACCGCACGAGTTCGAGGGGAGTAATCAGTAAATGGGGTTAACCGTTAAAAATTTAGAAAAACGCTCGTAAGCAACATTTGCAAGTTCTCAATAGTATTTTCTATAATGTGATTAGGTCAGTTAAAAAATTTTAAGCTGACAGATTATGAAACATAAATAGTAATAAACATATTTAACCTTTGTATAGACCTAGTCATATTTTTGTATGGACCAACATACATGGGGGTTTATAACCCATGGTGGTTCTTACTTTTTAGTAAGTGATAGTGTCTATGGTTTTGAATGTGAGTCAAGATTTGTGTGATAAAGAGATAGGATTAACACCCAAGAACACAATAAGTTCGAAATGAAAGTAAATATTAGTGTCATAAAGAGATAGGATTTACAACCGAGAACATAATAAGTTTGAAATTCTGACGTGTTCACAACAATTGAGTTTCCAATTATGGCGTGACATTCATGGAACCTATCTATCAATAAAAAGTCCTAAAATCAAAATCAAAATCCTCTATGAAAATATATCTAACTCTTATAATAATTCATTAAAGTGATAGTTTCTTTGTGGGCACTCTGAAGCGGGATAGAGTTTCTTTTTGGGTGTTTGAGAATTAAAATCAATTGGGTTTGGTTATCACGTGAAAGATGTGCAGGGCCCTTTAGACATTAAATTTTTTGACTTGGTCAAATCCAGACTGACCCAGTTGACCGGCTCTGTTATAGGTAAAATTAAATATTAGGGTCTAAAGTCTAAGAAAAGGCATAGGTTGGGGATAATGCCAAAGATGGACAAGTATATGGGGTCAAAAGAGTAAAAAACCTAAAGAGTTTTCACTAATGCTGGATCATGGAATTATTTATGAATAAATTTACTTTGAACTTATGACCATATGCTTCATAAGTTACTAACTCGAAAAATGAAGTTAAGTTGACATGAGATATTCGATGTACCACACGAGTTCGAGGAGACTAATCAGGTAAAGGGGTTAACCGTCAACATCTTAGAAAAAAGCTCGTAAGCAACACTTGCAAGTTCTCCATAGTGTTTTTTATAATGTGATTAGGGCAGTTAAAAATTTTGAAGCTGACAGATTGTGAAACATATATAGTTATAAACATATTTAAACTTAGTCTAGTCCTAGTCATATTTTTGTATTGACCAACATACATAGGGTATATATCCCATGGTGGTTCTTAGTTCTTAGTAACTGACAGTGTCTATGGTTTTGAATGAGAGTCTAGATTAGTGTGATAAAGTGATACGATTAACACCCAAGCACACACTATGTTCGAAATGAGAGTTAAGATTAGTGTGATAAAGATATAGGATTATCACCCAAGAACACAATATATTTAAAATTCCAATGTGTCAACCACAATTGAGTCTCCAAATAGGGCTTGACATTCATGTAACCTTTCCATCAATAAAAATCCCTAAAATCATAATTTAAATCCTCTATAAAAATATATCTAACTCTTATAATAATTCATTAAAGTGATAGTTTATTTGTGGGCACTATTATGCGGGATAGAGTTTCTTTTTGGGTGTTTGAGAATTGAAATCAATTGGGTTTGGTTATCACGTGAGAGATGTGTAGGGCACTTTAGACATTAAATTTTTTGCTCTGTCGAATCCTGACTGACCCAGTTGACCGGCTCTGCTTTCGGTAAAATTAGATATTGGGGTTTAAGCCCTTCGAAAAGCCGCAGGTGGGGGGTAATGCAAAAGATTGACAAATATATGGGGTCTAAAGAGTAAAAAGCCCTCAAAGTTATCACTAATGCTGGATCATGGAATTATATATGAATTAATTTAGTTTGAACTTATGGCTATATGTTACATAAATGACTTAATTGCAAAATGAAGTTCAGTAGACATGAGATATTCGATATACCGCACGAGTTCAAGGAGAGTAATAAGGAAAAGGGGTTAACCGTTGAAAACTTAAAAAATAGTTTGTAAGCAACATTTGCGAGTTCTCAATAGTATTTTCTATAATGTGATTGGGACAGTTAAGAATTTTGAAGCTGACAGATTATGATGCATATAAAGTTATAAACATAATTAACCTTAGTCTAGTTCTAGTCATATTTTTTAATGGACCAGCATACTTAGGGCTTATATCCCATGGCGGTTCATACTTCTTAGTAAGTGAAAGTGTCTATGGTTTTGAATGAGAGTCAAGATTTTTGTGATAAAGATATGGGATTAACTCTCAAGCACACAATTAGTTCGAAATGAAAGTCAAGATTAATGTCATAAAGTGATAGTATTAACACCCAAGAACACAATAAGATAAAAATTCCGACGTGTTAACCACAATTGGATCTCTAATTACGGCGTGACATTTCTGTAACATTTTAATCAATAAAAAACACTCAAATCAAAATCAAAATTCTCTTTGAAAAAATATCAAAGTCTTATAATAATTCATTAAAGTGATAGTTTCTTTGTGGGCACTTTTAAGCGGGATATAGTTTCTTTTTGGGTGTTTGAGAATTGAAATCAATTGGGTTTGGTTATCACGTGAGAGTTGTGCAGGGCACTTTAGACATTAAATTTTTTGACTATGTCAAATCCAGACTGACCCAGTTGACCGGCTCCTTTTTCGATGAAATTATATATTGGGGTCTATAGACCCCATATACTTGTCCATCTTTGGCATTACCCCCTACCTATGGATTTTCTTAGACTTTAGACCCTAATATCTAATTTTAGGCAGAACCAGAGTTGGTCAACTGGATCAGTCCAGATTTGACCGAGTCTGTAAATTTAATGTCTAAAGTGCCCTGCACATCTCTCACGTTATAACCAAGCCCAATTGATTGCAATTCTCAAACACCTATAGTCATTTCAAAAAACGTAAAATAATGTACCCCAAACTTCTATAATCCAATGAATGTTAATCTTTTAATCCCTCTTTATACTAGAATTGTTAAGATTAGTCTTTTTATTATTTTGGGATCTAGAGAAGTCACACCATACTTTAAGTGACATTGCTACAAAAGTTTAATATTCAAAAATAAATTATTTTGATTTGTCATTTGATTGTGGTTAACACGTCGGCTTCGAAAATGAAGCATATGAGGCTTATCTCCTATTTCATTTACACTAATCTAGACTTTGTCATACAAAATCATAGACACCCTAACACCACAATGAGTTTGTTTATGAACCTATAACTAAATATCTTTGACCAAAAAAAGTTATCACCAATGCTGGAGCATGGAATTATATATGAATAAATTTACTTTAAACTTATGACCATATGTTTCATAAGTTACTAAATCGCAAAATAAAGTTCAGTAGACATGAAATATTCGATGTACCGCATGAGTTCCAGGAGAGTAATTAGGAAAAGGGGTGAACCGTCGACAACTTAGAAAAATGCTCGTAAACAACACTTGCATGTTCTCCATAGTGTTTTTTATTATGGTATTAGTACAGTTAAGAATTTTGAAGCTGACAGATTATGCAACATTTATAGTTATAAACACATTTAACCTTAGTCTAGTCCTAGTCATATTTTTGTATGGACCAACATAAATAGGGTTTCATATTCCATGGTGGCTCTTACTTCTTAGCAAGTGACAGTGTCTATGGTTTTGAATGAGATTCAAGATTAGTGTGAAAAAGAGAGAATTTACACCAAATTACACAATAAGTTTGAAATGTGACTGAAGATTAGTGTCATAAAGAGATAGGATTAACACTCAAGAATACACTAAGTTCAAAATTCCGACGTGTTAACCACAATTGAGTATTACGGCGTGATATTCATGTAACCTTTCCATCAATAAAAAAAGACCCTAAAATCAAAATCAAAATCCTCTATGAAAATATATCTAATTCTTATAATAATTCATTAAAGTGATAGTTTCTTTGTGGGTACTCTTAAGCGGGATAGAGTTTCTTTTTGGGTGTTTGAGAATTAAAATTAATTGGGTTTAGTTATCACGTGAGATATGTGAAGTACACTTTAGGCATTAAAAATTTAGACTCGGCCAAATCCAAACTGACCCTGTTGACCAGCTCTGTTTTCCATAAAATTAGATATTGGGGTCTGAAGTCTAAGAAAAGCTACAAGCGGGGGGTGGGGGGTAATGCTAAAGATGGACAAGTATATCTGGTCTAAAGACTAATATACCTTTAAGATAAAAAAAAGGATTTTTTAGACTTTAGACCCCATATACTTGTCCATCTTTGTCATTACCACCCACCTTTGGCTTTCTATTGACTTTTGACCCTAATATCTAATTTTAGGTAAAACCAAGGCCAGTCAACTAGATCAGTCCGGATTTGACCGAGTTATAAAATTTAATTTCTAAATTTCCCTGCACATCTCTCGCGTGATAACCAAACCCAATTGATTTCAATTCTCAAACACCTATAGTCGTTTCACTAAACATAAAATAATGTACCCCTGACTTCTATAATCCAGTGAATGCTAATCTTTTTTTCCTTCTTCATACTAGAATTGTGAAGATTAGGCTTTTTATTATTTGGGGATCTTGAGAAGGCACCCCATACTTTAAGTGACATTGCTACAAAAGATTAATATTCTTAAATGACTGATTTTGATTTGTCATTTGAATGTGGTTAACTAGCCGGTTTCGAAAATGAAACATATGAGGCTTATCTCCTAATTCATTTACACTAATCTTGACTTTCACATACAAAATTAATCATGGATACCCAAACACCACAATGTGGTTGTCTATAAACCTTTAACTAAATATCTTAGACCATAAAAAGTTATCATTAATGTTGGATCATGGAATTATATATGAATAAATTAACTTAAAACTAATGACCATATGTTTAATAAGTTACTAACTCGAAAAATGAAGTTCAGTAGACTTGAGATATTCAATGTACTGCATGAGTTACAAGAGAGTAATTAGGAAAAGGGGTTAACCGTCGACAACTTAGAAAAAAACTCGTAAGCAACACTTCCAAGTTCTCCATTGTGTTTGCTATAATGTGATTAGGACAGTTAATAATTTTGAAGTTGATAGATTATGAATCACATATAGTTATAAACATATTTAACCTTAGTCTAGTCCTTGTCATATTTTTGTATGGACCAACATACATAGGGTTTTATATCCCATGGTGGTTCTTACATCTTAGTAAGTGACAGTGTCTATGGTTTTGAATGAGAGTCAAGATTAGTGTGATAAAGATATAGTATTAGCACCCAAGCCCACAATAAGTTCGAAATGAGAGTCAATATTAGTGTCATAAAGATATAGGATTAACACTGTGGAACACAATAAGTTTGAAATTCCGATGTGTTATCCATAATTGAGTCTCCAATTACGGCGTAACATTCATGTAACTTTTCCATCAATATAAATCCATAAAATCAAAATCAAATTCCTCTATTAAAATATATCTAACTCTTATAATAATTCATTAAAGTGATAGCTTCTTTGTGGGCACTCTAAAGCGAGATAGAGTTTCTTTTTGGGTGTTTGAGAATTGAAATCAATTGGGTTTGGCTATCATGTGAGAGATGTGCAGGGCACTTTAGACATTAAAATTTTTTACTCGATCAAATCAAGACTGACCTAGTTGACCGGCTCTGTTTTCGATTTAATTAGATATTGGGGTTTAAAGTTTAAGAAAAGCCACAGGTGGGAGGTAATGCCAAAGATGGACAAGTATATGGGCTCTAAACTCTAAAAAACCCTTAAGATAAGAAAAGGAGTTTTTAGACTTTAGACCCCATATACTTGTCCACCTTTAGCATTACCCCCCAACAATGGCTTTTCTAAGACTTTAGACACAATATCCAATTTTAGGCAAAACCAGAGTCGGTCAACTGGATTAGTCCGGATTTATCCGAGTCAAAAAATTTAATGTCTAAAGTGCCCCCTGCACATCTCTCACGTGATAACCAAACCCAATTGATTTCAATTCTCTAACACATATAGTCGTTTCAAAGAACGTAAAATAATGTACCCCGGACTTCTATAATCCAATGAATGTTAATCTTTTTTTCCTTCTTCATACTAGAATTGTGAAAATTAGGCTTTTTATTATTTGGGGATCTTGAGAAGGCACACCATATTTTAAGTGATATTGATACAAAAGATAAATATTCTAAAATGGTTGATTTTGATTTGTCATTTGATTGTGGTTAACACGTCGGTTTCGAAAATGAAGCATATGAGGCTCATCTCCTATTTTATTTACACTAATTTTGACTTTCTCATACAAAATCATGGACACCCAAACACCGAAATGTGGTTGTCCATGAACCTTTAACTAAATATCTTAGGCCATATAAAATTATCACTAATGTTGGACCATGGATTATATATAAATAAATTTACTTTAAACTTATGACCATATGTTTCCTAACTTACTAACTCGCAAAATGAAGTTCACTAGACATGAGATATTCGATGTACCGCGCGAGTACGAGGAGAGTAATCAGGAAAAGGGGTTAACCGTTGATAACTTAGAAAAAACTCGTAAGCAACACTTGCAAGTTCTCCATAGTGTTTTCTAGAAAGTGATTAGGACAGTTAAGAATTTTAAAGTTGACAGATTATGAAACTTGTATAGTTATAAACATATTTAAACTTAGTCGAGTCCTAGTCATATTTTTGTATGGACCAACATACATAGGGTTTATATCCCATGGTGGTTCTTACTTCTTAGTAAGTGACAGTGTATACGGTTTTAAATGAGAGTCAAGATTAGTGTGATAAAGAAATAGGATTAACACATAAGCACACAATAAGTTCGAAATGAGAGTCAAGATTAGTGTCATAAAGAGATAGGATTAACACCCAAGAACATAATAAGTTTGAAATTCTGGCGTGTTAACCACAATTGAGTTTCCAATTACGGCGTGAAATTCATGGAACCTTTCTATCAATAAAAAGCCCTAAAATCAAAATCAAAATCCTCTATGAAAATATATCTAACTCTTATAATAATTCATTTAAGTGATAGTTTCTTTGTGAGCACTCTGAAGGAAGATAGAGTTTCTATTTGGGTGTTTGAGAATTGAAATCAATTGGGTTTAGTTATCTCGTAAGAGATGTGGAGGGCTCTTTAGACATTAAAATTTTTTACTCGGCCAAATACAGACTGGCCCAGTTGACCGGCTCTACTTTCGGTAGAATTAGATATTGGGGTCTAAAGTCTAAGAAAAGCCACGGGTGGGGGGTAATGCCAAAGATGGACAAGTATATGGGGTCTAAAGAGTAAAAAACTTAAAAAGTTTTCACTAATGCTGGATCATGGAATTATATATGAATAAATTTACTTTGAACTTATGACCATATGTTTCATAAGTTACTAACTCGCAAAATGAATTTAAGTAGACATGAGATATTCGATGTACCACACGAGTTCGAGGAGAGTAATCAGGAAAAGGGGTTAACCGTCGACAACTTAGAAAAAAGCTCGTAAGCAACACTTGCAAGTTCTCCATATTGTTTTCTATAATGTGATTAGGACAGTTAACAATTTTGAAACTGACAGATTATGAAACATATATAGCTATAAACATATTTAACCTTAGTCTAATCCTAGTTATATTTTTGTATGCACCAACATACATAGGGTTTTATATCCCATGGTGGTTCTTACTTCTTAGTAAGTAATATTGTCTATGATTTTGAATGAGAGTCAAGATTAGTATGATAAAGAGATAGGATTAACACCCAAGCACGCAATAAGTTCAAAATGAGAGTCAAGATTAGTATCATAAAAAGATAGGATTAACACCCAAGAACACATTAAGTTTGAAATTCCTACATGTTAACCACAATTGAGTCTCCAATTACGGCGTGACATTCATGCAACCTTTCCTTCAATAAAAAACCCTAAAATCATAATCAAAATCCTCTATGATAATATATCTAACTCTTGTAATAATTCATTAAAGTGATAGTTTCTTTGTGGGCACTCTTAAGCGGGATAGAGTTTCTTTTTGGGTGTTTGAGAATTGAAATTAATTGGGTTTGGTTATCACGTGAGAGATGTGCAGGTCACTTTAGACATTAAATTTTTTGACTCGGTCAAATCCAGACTGATCCAGTTGACTGGCTCTGTTTTTGGTAAAATTAGATATTGGGGTCTAAAGTCTAAGAAATGCCACAGGTAGGGGTAATGCCAAAGATGGACAAGGGTTTAAAGTCTAAAAAACCCTAGTTAAGAAAACCATAAAAAATAAAAATAATAAAGATGATATAAAGGCAAGCAAATGCATACAAATATGACTAGATCTAATAACAATACATCAAAATTTGAGAGTTAACTAAAGAAAACCTAAAAGAATCTTTAAGCTTGGAAATAATGGACATAATGGAGACATGTATCTGTACCAGATTGGATATAAATAGCTATTATTGGCTGTCCTCGTGCCTAAAACAGTTTTTGAGAGGATGAACAATCCATCATTCGCTTCAATTTGAAACGACTCACAAGGGTAGAGTACGGTCACTGAGGTCCGTAAATCTGATGTTGCTGAAATCTTCATGAATTTTGATGAATTTTTACGAGGTGAAGAAGTGGTGGCAAGCTAGGGTTTACAGTGGTGGCTAGCTAGGGTTCATATTTGTAGTGTGAGACTGTGAGTAGGTACAAAAAGCAGGTGAGTGGATACGTCACACTAAATGCAAAAGGTTCTCTCTGGCTAGTTGGTAAACTTTTGTTGCCCTAAATCGGTTTAAACTTTCAAACAGCCCGCCTATTATTTCAAATATCCTCTAGATATCTCTTGTTGTTTTCGGAGATAACTGGAAACCCTAGTATTGTAAGGTATTTTATGACATAAGCCTATTATTTTGGTTAATCTAAAGACTTGGCCCGTCCAATTTATAGCACAAACACCCAAAACAAGATACTCCACAATTCTCTTCAGAAATATTCCGGGTTGGATTGCTCAGCCTCAACTTGAAGCAGTATATAACTTTATTTTTACGAGAGTGTAGGCAACTGGCAAGGCTCTCCTTTTAGGACGGTTGGCAAATTCGGACTAGGCAAAACTTGTTGCATGCAATAATGAAATAAGAGACCGTGAATCTGCAAGAGCAATAAGTGTGCTTGGAAAGCATAGCTTTTTTGTGAATCCGTTGCAGAACCTCCAAATCGAGAGTCATGTGCGAAATCTCTACCACTACGTGATGACGGTTCATCGTTCATGTGATACAACTCCGAAGGCACTTGAGAAAACTCAAATACTCCGTTTTGTCAAATTTGTTGTTTGCTCCATCAGTATACGGAGGAGGATCTAAAACAAAAATCACAGCTTTGCTAAACTATGGGAATAATTAGAAGACTCCAAGTACATTAATCACATGAGGTCTGAAAATTTGAAACATAATCGGAAGGAAAGTACAAGTCGTGCAACAATATATGAAGAATACTGATACAAAAACCTTGTAGCTTTTCTCGTGTAATTAGAGCGCACAACTTTCCTCAGAGATTACTCTCTTACATTCAAATTAAAGAAATTTAGATCATGTAAGCGTACAACAATTTCTTGAATTTCATAATCATTAGTTTCTTACTAACATAAAAAAAAATCATAAATAAAAGAATGGTAGTACATGATTTAGAGCAGTATCACAAGAATGTAAACCTAATCAGCTAATCTTTGGTGATGATAACCTAGTCTTCCCTACTTATTAAATGAACTGCAATAACTTTAATACTGTATACATGAATAGAACATGGATACCAAAACTAAAATATGTAGTTTTTACATTTTGAGAAATCTATAAAAGAATGTGAGGATGTGGGATCTTTCTTGTCAGCAAGATCTCCATATTAAGTATCTGTAGAAACCTTCTTCTTTCTTTAGGGATCTTCATAGGCTTTAATCATTCTCAATACTGCTGTTTGTCAGAGAAAATAAGGACGCAGCTCCCTTCAAGTCGTGTTCTTGAACATGCTCATCCAAGTTCGTCTCTTCATCTTTTAGTACCAATGCCTCGCTTCCCCCTTTCCTAGACACTTTTTCACTACAAAGAAACAATTTCATCATGGAGTTGCTTTAATAATCATGTTTAACAATTCATACAAGAACCAACTTGTAAAGCTTATTATGTAGCATGTTCGGCTAGCATAAACGTGTATGCTCATCTCACTTATAGTAAATTGTAAGCTATCATAGTATTTGTATTTTTTGCAAAGCAAAACAGGGTTTAGGCAACCCCAGAACCTGCTATAGTAAAAACAAATCTATTACAGCCTATAGAACCATTTTCCCCTAGCACCCTCATTCATTTTGACACAGGTCTGCTATATTAAGCTATCATAGTTTCATGCACTTGATTCCAAATTTTCTCCTGCACTTCTTTGGTGGATCTTAGGTGTAGATACATCGATACTATTTATTTAGAAAAAAAGCAAAGTTATGTCTAAAAGCGGGGAATATGAAGAAGTAAAAAAATCTACTGAGAAATATAAACAAATTGGATAAATATCTAGTGCCAAAACAAAGAGAGCCAATAAAGATGCCTGTGACATCTGAAAGGGGAAGAAAAATAAACAATAGCGATAAATGAGTTTGACGTGAATCTACGAACGCGGAAGCAAGATTTGTAAGAATAATCACGGTTAATCTAGATTTAGAGAAACTAGGGTTTCTACTAGGATAACTTCAACTTTCATTAACAACTAGTGAAAAAGATTACACCACCCTCTTCTTTTATAACATAGGTTTCCTCTAGTATCACCCCTACAATGTCTCCCCTAACCAATCCAATTAGAAAACTGACTAAAACTAAACCCTAGAACAACTCCAATAGAGTAAATAGAAACATAAGCTAAAATGAAGTTTCAAAAGTTGGTTGCGATATACAATCCATAGGCACGTGCCACGTGAGAGTTACACCATATTGTGTGAAAGTGAGGGAGTAAGAGAGGCAGCCCAAAATACCACCAAAATGGAGTCTATTTTCCAAGAGTGTGAGGGAGTTAATATTACTTCTTGTTTTTGTCTTTCATGAGGCCTTAGGGGATCTAACACGGATGTCAAGGGTAGTATTACTTGTTTTGAGATGCGGATGGAACTCACTTTTAAGTCAAGGTTATGATATCATTGATATTACCAAGGCCAAGGCAAGTACCATGAGTATTGAGCATTTATTGACTACCTTACCTTACCCAGAAATGGCCCTTTTAACTAATGAGGTTGTGATTTTGCTCTGTATAGGTACAGTGGGAGGAGTTGTCAGCAGTATTAGCTGGAACGGTAAGGATCTTATTCCTATATTGTTCTTGCTTTGGATCTTTGTGTTAGTACCTCTGGTACTAATGGAAGGAGGGTTTTTCAGATGGTGCTAGCTTGAAATTATAAGCTGAGTTTGAGTTGGTGTTACCCTCACTCAACTTGTTCAATCTCAAGCATGCATCACTGGTCCACCCACCTCGGTCACATTACAGGGGTAGGTATATGAATATAAGAAATATTGTTAAGGATGTGGTTTAGAGCTGGTGTTACCTTTACTCCCAATTATCATTTACATTACAACATTGTGAGGGGTGTTGTCATAGCTTGATGAAATCACTACAACCATGCTCCTTTACTCTCATTTTCATTACAACATTGTGAGGGCACTGAGGGGTGTTGTCATAGCTTGTTGAAATAACTACACTATAAAGTATATGAAATTGAAAATTAGAATTTATTCAACCAATTATCATATTTCTTTTCTTTCACTTCCATTACTACATTATGGTGGGTAATTACACTAAGGCTTAATTTGTGGGACCATTACTACAAGTTTGATTAGAAGAAAATGGAAGTTTGGGTGGTGCATATGGCTTGGAGCTGGTGTGACCCTTAGCTATATCCTAACCTTTCTGCTAGTCTTCTTTGAAATCCTGTGGATGCTGACTCCATTCAGGTTGTTATGTATTACAAGATACAATGAAACTGGGTTATGGTTAAGATTTGTAGCAGGTACCCTTTGTTAACAATGATCAAGGTAAAAATTTATATATTTGCATTGGGTATAAGACCCCATATTTATACAAGATACAATGATCTATCTAAAGTAAAGAGACCCATGCAGCTACACATAGCTACTCATATATAACTGTATATCCAACTAAGCTATAGAACAGAGACCCATGCTACACTCAGTACATACAGCAACTCTATATTGTTTAACACCCCCCGCAAACTCAAGATGGTTTGGAAAACATTTGGAGTTTGGATACCAAGAACTGAAATCTTGTGGAAGAGTGTGACTTAGTTAATAGATCTGCAATTTGATATTGAGAAGGGATAAAGGGCAGCTTAATAGTTCTTGGTATCCTCATATCGGAAAGAAGCCAACGAAGCCAAACGATCTCAGAAGTAGTATGTGCAAGAGCTCGGCATTCAGCTTCGGCACTAGTGCGGGAAACAACGGATTATTTCTTACTTTTCCAAGAGATAAGCGAATTGCCAAGAAATAAGAAAAAACCTGTGGTGGAGCGCCGATCAGTAACATCACCTGCCCAATCTGAATCGGAATAAGCTCGAAGGGTAAGGGCAGATGTAGAGAAAAAATACAGTCCTTGATATAAGGTACCCTTTAAATAACATAAGATCCGAAGAACTGCAGCAAAATGCACAGACCGAGGTGCGGACATGAATTGACTCACGATATGAACTGCGTGACTAATATCTGGTCTAGTGATAGTAAGTTAATTTAAACTTCCCACAAGTTGTCGATACAAGGTAGGATTGGAAATGATTATGGCATCAGATGCACGAAATTTAACATTTAACTCTAGAGGAGTATCAACAATTTTTGTATCAGTCAACCCGGCACATTGAAGAATATTTGAGGCATACTTTACTTGGGAAAGAAAGTAACCATTAGTTGATCTATCTACTTCAATCCCAAGAAAGTAGCGAAGAGTACCGAGTCTTTCATCTCAAAGCAAGTACTCAAATAGTATTTAAGATCAAAAATACGTTAAAGATCATTGCCTGTAATGACCATATCATCAACATATAAGAGGAGAAGAACAATCCCACGACCAGATAAGCGGGTAAACATATCAGAATCATACATACTTTGTGAGAACCTATGTTGAAGGATTGCATTAGAAGATTTCTCAAACCAAGCTCGTGGTGCTTGCTTAAGACCATATAATGCTCGTCGGAGTCGACAAACTTGATGCGGTAAATGGGGTAATCCAGGAGGGGGCCGCATATATACTTCTTCATGGAGATTACCATGAAGAAAAGCATTTTTGACATCCATTTGGTGAAGATCCCATTGGCGACAAGAGGCAACAGCTATAAGGGTTCGTACGGTGGTCATACGAGCAACGGGGGCAAAAGTTTCTTCGTAATCAATTCTGTACTCTTGAGTAAATCCTTTAGCAACGAAGCGAGCTTTATAACGTTTGATAGATCGAACCATCAGAATTTTTTTTAATTTTTTAAATCCATTTGCACCCTATAATAGATTTATTGCGAGGAGGATCAACAAGTTCCCATGTATTTGTTCATTGAAGCGATGTGAGTTCGTCTGACATAGCTTGTTGCCATAAGGGATTTAATGAAGCTTCTTGATACGACTTGGGTTCATGATGAGATAACAAAGTAGAAACATAGCAATAATAATCTGAGAGCTTTGGTGGTGGTTTTCTATTACGAGGAAGATCATGTTGTGCACCATCTGAAGAAACATTGGAACTTTCCATAGAGATGTCAGAGTTTATATTAGAAGTGACTTCTACGGAGGTAATCTATAGTTCGTGAGGTAGCGTAGAATAAGAAAATAAGAACCAGGCAATGACTCGGTAGGAATTGCAATGGGGAACGACCCATTCTCAAAGTTTGGTAATGATTGGATGGATGTTACAACAGGTGATGACTCATGTTCAGAGTTGGGTGATGGTGGATTGAAGAAATGGTCAAGGAATGTTAAGGGCTGACAGGATGTTGTTTGAGTATTCGTAAGGGTGTAATAAGGTATTTTTTCCCAAAAGGTAACATGACGAGAGATGCGCAATCTTTTAGTAGACGGGTCGTAACATCGATAACCTTTTTGTTGAGCGCCATAACCCAAAAAGACACACATGGCGGTTTTCTTACTAAGTTTGTCACGCTCTCTCTTAGGGAGAAGAACAAAACAGGTCAAGCCAAAAATTCGAAGCTTTGAATAATCAAGAGAAGATTTATAAAGGCGTTCAATGGGAGAGACCCCGTCGGTTACAGATGAGGGAATTCAATTTATGATGTAAGCAGAAGTATGAATGGATTCACCCCAAAAGTATTGAGGAATAGATAAAGTTAGAAGAAGTGTTCGAGCAGTTTCTATAAGATGACAGTGTTTGCATTCGGCGACACCGTTTTGTTGTGGTGTATCAACACATGGTAACTGAGGAAGAGTTCCCTGGGATTTAAGAAAGTCTAGAAAAGAGTTGGAGATGTACTCTCCTCAGGAGTCAGAACGAAAGACTTTAATAGTCTTTGAAAGCTGCGTTTTAACTATATTGGCAAACTCAATGTATACTTTAAGAAAATTTGATCGTGAACTCAAAAAATAAGTCTAGGAATAACGAGAGTAGTCGTCAAGAAATAGTACGTAGTATAATGCCCCTCCCATGGATACAACTGGAGATTTTCCCCATACATTAGAGTGTACAAGATCAAAGGGAGAAGAAGAAAAGGTAGTTCTATTATTAAAAGAAAGGGTTGGTTATTTGCCCAGCTTACAAGTAACGCAACAAGGTTCTTTCTCTAATTTAGCTTAACCTAATGATGAACACATAATTATGATATTTTTAATATACCCGAACATGTATTTTAGTCGCCCATAATATTTAATTTTGGGTACCTATGCGCATTTGTTTGATTGTAGCTACTAGAGATGGATATTTGAAACCGAGCTTTTAAAGTCAAGTAAAAGTGTCTCCAGCAGTTCATAACACAAAAAGTCAAAGACACAATATATTTGGTCTCAAGATTGAAGAAATATATGCACAAATATTCTTGGAAAATAAGATCAAAAAATATATTGCATCCAAGATCATTAAAGATATTTTATATTGAAGATATATGCAAGAGTTTCCATGAAGAAAGATCTCTACATCACTTAAAGAAATTATATGCAAGAATATTAGGTGATTGATTGTAATATTAGAAGATATTATTGTAAAAATATTCTTTAGAATTAAATGTATAGTTTCTAAATTTGGGGTCATTCTCCTATAAAATGAACCTTCCCCTCATTGTGAGCATCTCATATTGGAGCAAGTTTAGAATAAATAAAGTCTTAGTTTTATTTAATTATCTCTTCTCTCTTTTATTTTCTTTTGTAAATAATTAGTTGTTAATGCGATGAAGTCCGAGATGAGCGGCTAATCTCCTAGCTAAGGCTAGGATAAGGCCTCTTCTTGGATAAGAATAGTTAGTATTAATTAGGTTATAATTAGTTTTATCTTGGTACTTTATGATTGATAAGTTAGTATATCATATCAAAGGCTTGACCATAGCTTCGATTTGGTATACGATAACTTTGGATAGAAACAAGTGCAACTAACCGTAGACTTGATTTGAAGATTTAAACAAGAAAAAACACAAGAGAACTCACTCAAGTCTAGCCATGGTTGAGTTGATAATTCTCTAAGACAGTCTTCACCATCACTTAAATGCATAACCACTAAATGTTTGACCATAGATGTAGTGGTTTATTTTATAACATCGTATGTGTCTTAACACGAACATATGATAGGTGGAGATATTATGATTAAGTTGTACATTGATTAGTGTTTCGAAAGGTAGAGGCCAAGTCCAAATCTTAGCTCTCTCTCATTAAGTTTTATAATTAGTTTTTATTTCTTTTTCTTAGATTTATCTCTTATAAAACCGTAATTCGGCCTAGAAAGTATTTATTTTCCCAAACCTCTTTGTGGATTCGATCTCACTCATCTGTGCTACATTCGACAACTGTACTTTGAGCGGGTATTTTGCTAGAGGCTCTAAAAACCTATTATCACCAAACAACCCTTGATTAAACATAAAACAAAGATGTGAAAATGAGATATGCCCCAAGCGAGAATGCCAAGCCATAATTGGTGATGACATGGGTGTAGATGCAGCGACAAGATATGCACCAGACGTATGAGGGATATGAAGTTTGTCAATAAATATTGTCTTCCAACTCTATGGCTTGTCCCAATTTGCTTCTTCGTCGACCGTTACTAAATAATACAACCACGGGAAGAAAATATAATGTCAAGACCAAGATCACATAATTGCCAAACGGATAAAAGATTCATCAAAAGGTGAGGTACGAGAAAAACACCGGGGAGAGAAGTCTTTTATTGTTTTAACATAACCAATATGACTTTCAATAACAGTTGATCCATTAACGGTATGAATTTTATGCGACGAGGGAATAGGGGTGACACTTTTAAACGATTGTGAATTAAAGGTCATATGATTTGAAGCGCCAAAATCAAGAAACCATTCTGAAGAATAAATACCTGAGGAGGTAGAGAATGCGGAAGCACAAGTAGATTTTCTACCAAGAGATAGGGCTTGTTTGATCATCTCCTGAATGTCCTCTGTAGTAGGTGCATTAGAGTTGTTCGATGCCTGATGATTCGTCATTTTGGTACTAGATTGTGCAAAGGCAGAAGTAGAAGATGCATGTGCAGCTGATTTCCTTCTTTCCTGCATGTTTCGTGATGTTGGGGCAGGACAATTTCGAGTGGTATGCCCGAACAACTTACAATTGTTGCATTGGACTTGAGATAGATCACGATGTGGTATTGCCTTATTGTTTTTCCACAAAGTATTTGTGGGTCAGTGAGATGGATTGTTGGAGCGAGAAAATGGGATAGGGGACGGGGTATGGCCGAGACGATGCAATAAAGACAGTGGCCGTGTCCGGACTAATACCATTAACGGTTTCTTCGGTAATTAATTCCATTAAGGCGACATCAACCTTTGGAAGAGGTTTGCGGTGAAGAATTGATGCTCTTATGGGTTCAAACTCACTCTGGAGAGCCATTAAGAGTTAAACCAACCTCGATTCTTCACAAAAAATTTCCCACATTTTTACTGCATCACTTGGCCATTTGGACTTCATTTGTGATAAGTGATCCCATATTATTGACATTTCCAAGTGGAAGTCTGAAACGGATTGTCCAATTTGTTGCTTAAGAGATCGTATATCCTGTTCCAACTTATATCGTAGGGCAAAGTTCGTTTGGACGTACCTACTAAAATGAAAATCCCACACCGCTTTAGAGGTCTCGAACTTTGCTAGTTGCATGCTGATGGATGGTGCGACAAAGTTGGAAATTCATGTGAGAATCTTGTAGTTGTTGATGTCTCACTCGGCATATTTAACATCAGTTTTAGCGGGACATTGTAAATCTCCGGTGACATATATATTCCCAAAGACCTTTTCCCTTGAGAAAGCTTCTCATGAGCAATGACTAATGATTGTAATTGCTCCCGTCAAACTTAATAGTGATGGGCTACATCGGTTCGAATGCCATTGAAATATAGATCTAAAAGGTGATGATTATAGTGATGATTTTGAGATCGAGATTTGGAACGATAGGAATCGTTTGTCTTGCGATTTTCTTGTAGGTATAGATTTAGGTTGATATTGAGGAGAGTTAAGACATAGAGAAACCTTGCTTTAAAATAATATTAACAATGATCAAGGTGATAGACACGTAATATTTACGTGTACAACTCCTAAATTTATATCTTCCTAGTCATTTATTATATAAATGTGACACTAACAGTGTTTTTGTTTGTATTTACAAATATTGGTCACATGATAAACAAGTTGTACATTTTTCCAGTTTTTAACAAAGAATAAGGGTGATGCACTCCAACAATGATTCTCATTTGAAGTTGTCAACCAAAGGCCCATGCATGGAAGCCCATTGAAGAGAATTAGATATAGATACTATTCTCATGAGTTATAATATCTATGCATGATTTTAGGCATTGTTTAGGGGATTTTATATTAATGGTAAAATTTTGTAACCCTTCCTATACTCTATAAATAGGATGGGAATTCCACCCATGAGGGATGATCTTGGAGAGTGTAAATCAAAGTTCAATAAACAATTTCTTGTTTTTCTCTTGTTCTTGTCTTTTAATTTTATCGTAGTAATAGTAGTATGACTATGATCAAAGGGATGAGTAGCTAATCATCTTAGCCAAGGCTAGAGGAAGTTTCACCCAATGTAGCTTTAGTGTAAATTGTGTAGCTTAGTTAGAGTAATTACTTTATCTTTATCCTGAAATATTGCATATTCGTATTCCTTCATCCAATGCTTGACCATAGCTAGGATTATGAGGAATAATGAATCTATGTAACCATCTTGTTGGACCATAACAAGATAGGTTAGGAACATGGAGAAGAGAACATAATCCATACTTATCAACCAGACCATGGTTGAGAATGTTGGTTTATAGGTAGTTCCCAATTACTAAATCTCTTGTATTTTTTGATGTATTGCATATGCCCAACCAAGGATATGCGATACGGGAACTCGTAATTTACTTTAATTATTTATAATCTAAATGGTAACAAAGGGTGGAGTGAAATCGATGTCTTTGTTTCTACTCCAATTTATCTTGTAATTTGTTTCGTTTTTCTTTTTATTTCAAAACCTACGCAATCTCGTTGTTATTGGATAAAACTAGTAGCTTGAAGTATAATTCGCACCACAAGTCTCTTGGGATACGACCCCGTTTTCTTTTGTACTCAACGGTACACCGTGCGCTTGCGGGTCTTTTAAGACGTCGCTTTATAATCGATCACAAGGTAAGAATTTTTGTATTTGCATTGGGTATAAGACCCCATATTTATACAAGATACAATGATCTATCTAATGTAAAGAGACCCATGCAGCTACACATAGCTACTCATATATAACTGTATATCCAACTAAGCTATAGAACAGAGACCCATGCTACACTCAGTACATACAGCAACTCAGTATTGTTTTACACCCTTAACCCTTACTTTTTACTTTTTTGGTATTTTCTCAATCCAATCTTGTGGTGGTTAATCTTGTTTATGCCTACCTTCTTGAGTTAAAGAGTGCTATAAGCTATACCAGGAAAGGATTAACTAGGAAGAGAACAATAAAATACCATTTGCCAGGGTCTGTGCTGAAGTTAATACAGATAGCCCTCTTCCTGATGTTGCCCAAGTGCTGGTGGATGACTTGTATACCATTGCTATCCCAGTTGAATATAAATGGTACCCGACTAAGTGTAGCCACTGCAAGGTTTTTGGACATAATGACTACACTTGTACAGTCCAACAAGTAGATAACAATGAGACAAGCGCAGAACCTGTGAAAGTAACACAAAGGCCAAACATGAGATGGCAGCCTAAGAACCAAGGTGAAAAAACAAACCAGGCTAACGACAACAGGGACAAGAGCAAAGAAGGAAACTCGGAAGGGTAGGAAAAACCTAAGAATACTATGAGAGCACATCAACAAGGGCATAATGAGAATGGAGGTTCTTACTTTTAACAAAAACTTTTAAGAGCTAGATAAGGAACAAGAGAACACCGGTAACAACAGCAACAATGAAGAGCCTGATCCTGCCGAAAGAAAAACAATGATAACTTGGATGATAGTACACAGAGACAGTCCAAGCTAGGAGTTTAGAGGAGAATGACTTTAACAACAATAAATCCAATGCGGCCACTCCAAAAGGGCAGGAGAGTACTAATGGGAAGTCAGGGAGTCTCTCAAGAAGTCCTAGAAAAAGAGCTAACAAGAAGCAGGTTGAAGAAAAAAGGAAAGAAGCAGAAGCCATAAATAATATCCTCCTTTTGCAGCCTTTACATGGACCCTTAAGGGGTTAGTCACAATCTTAAAAAAATGTTTTTAATGCATAGCATAGCTCTGTGGAATAGTAGGGGGCTGAATGGGTGTCTCAAGCATAAGCATGTGAAGGATCTAATTAAGGATCATAGCATTAGTTTTATTGGCCTTATTGAAACAAAAGTAAGGAAGGGAAATGAGAGAGCCATTATTATGAATATTAGCCCTAGTTGGCAGTAAGAAGGGAACTTTGAGTTCACTATTAAAGGGAGAATTATCATCATGTGGGACCCTACTGTGTAACTTGTCACTATGATTGGAAAGACTGCTCAAGCCATTTACTGCACTATTGATACTCAACAACAAAGTTACCTTGTTTTTTTCATCTATGCTGGGAATGAGGAACATGAAAGAGATATTATGTGGAAGGGCCTTGCCCAATCACATAGCTGTTTGCCCAAACCTTAGATTGTTATGGGAGATTTCAATGCCCCTTTGCAAAGATTGAGAAAATTGGTGGTTGGAGAATTATTAATGGTAACACTATCAGTAAGATAAGGGATCAGTTGGAGTGCATTGAGCTACATGATCTTAAGGCCACTGGGGACAGTTTCACTTGGTCTAATAGGCACTTTGATTGCACCAGAATCCTTTATAAGCTAGACATAGCCCTTTTAAATACTCAATGGGAGGATATGTTCAAAGATGCTCAAGCCACTTTTCTCCACTCATGTATTTTTTATCACAGCCCAATTGTTATTAACTTCTTTAATGATGTTCCTATCAGGAAAAAAAAACCTTCAGATACTTCAATTACTAGGCAGAAGAAGAAGGTTTCAAAGATCTTATCAAAGAGGGATGGAACAGCCATGTTGAAAGCAATGACATGTACAGATTCACCTCAAAGTTGAGAAACATAAAGGGCCACATTTGTGATGCCCAGGCTTTGTATATAGTATCCCTAGGTTGTAAAAGAGCATTGTACAAATTTTCATTTATTTTTGTAAAGGTTAGCTTAGGAAAATGGGGGAGTACGCTTCGTCTCCACTTTTGATGTTTCCTTTTAGAACTTAGCTGCTTTCCAATTTCCTATATATGTAGAGGACTAGTCTCCGATACACCCAAGAAGGAATTTAAGCTTGTAATAGTGCTTTGTAATAGTTGTTGATATTTGAATGAAATGATGCCTTCAAAGACCCTTTGTTCAGTGTTTGTGATGCGTTGAGATTATGTGATGCTTTGTGATGTTGTGTTGCTAAATAATTGATAGAGAAGAGTAATTAGGCTTACTTGGGACAGGTGTCTCGAGTGCCGCACGTGCCAAGCTTGATTTTAAGTTGGTCCGTGTCAGTTGGTATCAGAGCGATCTAGTTGAAAGCGATCTAGTTGCGATGGCGGAGGGTCCGAATGCTACTAACCCCGCCCAGGTCCTTGCTCAGAAGGTGGGAGGACCATCCGTTAATCCCCGCCCCTTGAATACCCGAACGCGGTTGGACCAGTTAAAGGATAAGATGCAAGCTCTAAGTGGGATTATAGATCAAGTGACGACTCTAGAGGAACGATTGGACGGTTTCTCAGACGATCAGGCCCATGTGGGCGAACGTTTCGTTACGTTAGAGGGAGTGGTTGAAGGGAATATGGCTACTCTTCTGGATCAGGTGGCTGAACTTTCCTCGAAAGTAAATCTCCTAATGAAGGTTGTTGGAAATGGAGAGCTAGCACCTTTGGGCGGCGGTATAGACCGGCCAAGGATCAAGGTCTTCGAGCCCAAGGCATATGAGGGAGCGAGGGACGCCAAGGAGGTAGAGAACTTCTTTTTTGATATGTAGACGTACTTCAATGTGGTTAGGCCTGATAGCGAAGGTTCAAAGGTGTCGATGGCAGCCATGTACCTCGCCGGTGATGCTAAACTATGGTGGCGCACCAAATATGCTGAGATCCAGAGCGGTCACTGAACTATTGGAACGTGAGATGACTTGAAGAGAGAGCTGAAGAATCAGTTCTTACCCGAGAATGTTGAGTTCATTGCTCGGGGAAGTTTGAGGCAACTGAAGCAGACAGGCAACATCTGGGAGTATGTGAAGCGGTTCTCAGCCTTGATGCTAGATATCCGCGACATGTCAGAAAATGATAAGTTGTTTTGTTTCTTGGAAGGTCTGAAACCATGGATCCAAAATGAATTACAGAGGCAACGGGTTCAAGATTTGGCTTCCGCAATGGCCTCCGCTAAGCGTATCAACGACTACACCCCTATGTTGGGTGAGCGTCGACTGGCTCCATCTTGGCTTCCGTAAAATTTCCCAGTCACAACAAAGAGCGGGATCCTCCAATAATTACAACAAGGGAAAGAATGGAGGGTACCAAGCTAGAGGTGGGGGAGACCAAGGTCATGGCCAGAACAGAAGTGGGGGAGCAAGTGCAGGTAGTGCCTCGAGTTCCAATTCTGGGAAGGAGTACCACAGGCCGCGTAACAATAGCGGCGCTTCCTCTTCGTCCAGGTTTCAAGGACGTCCCGGGAACTTGAAGTGTTTTCTTTGTGGAGGGAATCACAAAGCCTATCAGTGTCCTCCGAAGACGGCCCTGAATGCGCTAATGGCATCGCATGGGGACCAAGCCGATGACACCACTCAGGGAAATGATGGCGGTGAAACTCATATGGGTTCTCTTTACTTGCTCAATGCCGTAACCACTCAGTTGCCAGAGGTTAAGCCAAAGAAGGGACTCATGCATGTGGACCTTAGTATTAATGGGCAGAGTACTTTGGCGATGGTTGATACCGGTGCTGCCCACAGCTTTATTGCCATTCAAGAGGCGAATCGTCAGGGACTACGTTTGGTGAAAGATTCTAGCCGGATGAAGGCTTTAAACTCTGCCGCAATGCCGATACATGGTGTTGCCAAGTTGGTTCCAGTTAAGATGGGACAGTGGAGTGGAAAGGTTAACCTTCTCGCTGTGACATTGGATGATTTTAAGATTATATTGGGAATGGACTTTCTCCGCTACCACAAGGCAGTGCCGATGCCGTTCGTTAACTCCTTAGGGATTTTTGGTGACAATCCCTCAATCATTCAGATGTCCACGTAGAAAGATGAGGGCAGACTATTATCAGCTCTTCAGTTGGAGAAGGGACTGAGGCGAGGGGAGCTGACTTACCTTGTAACCTTAAGGTTAAAGCCGGATGATCAGAATCATGATGCCTTGCCGGCGGAAGTCTCCCGGGTACTTACAAAATTCAAGGATGTGATGCCGAAAGAATTACCAAAAGTGTTACCTCCACAAAGGCCTATCGATCATCAGATTGAGTTAGTCCCTGGAACCAAGCCTCCTGCGAAAGGACCATATAGAATGAGTCTGCCTGAACTAGCAGAGCTTAGGAGACAGCTTGATGGACTATTGGAATCGGGCTTTATTCGCCCCTCAAGGGCGCCATACGGTGCCCCGGTCTTATTTCAGAAGAAACAAGATGGAAGCTTGCGATTGTGTGTCGACTATCGAGCCCTGAACAAGGTAACGGTGAAGAACAAGTATCCCATACCGCTCATTGCCGACTTATTTGACCAGCTTACGTCTGCGAAGTACTTCTCTAAACTTGATTTGAGATCGGGTTACTATCAGGTCAGGATCGTTGCCGGAGATGAACCAAAGAAGACTTGTTCCACTCGGTATGGGGCATATGAATTTCTTGTCATGCCATTCGGCCTGACCAATGCTCCTGCAACTTTCTGTACTCTTATGAATGAGCTCTTCCGGAAATATATCGACAAGTTTGTGGTAGTGTACCTAGATGATATTGTCATATACAGCCGCACTATGGAAGAGCACCTTGAATATCTTTGCCTTGTATTCCAAGTCTTGCGACTGAACCAGTTATATGTCAAGTTGGAGAAATGCTCGTTCGCGCAGGAACAAGTTATGTTTCTTGGACATGTCATTGGCGGAGGACAGATCCGGATGGATATGGAAAAGGTTCGTGCTATTGAAGAATGGAGAGCTCCTACGGAGGTTACAGAAGTGCGTTCCTTTCTTGGCTTTGTGAACTACAACCGCAAGTTCATTGAAGGGTATTCGAAATGGCGATACCCCTTACAAATCTTCTCAAGAAAGACTTCTCTTGGTCTTGGTCCGAGAAGTGTCAAGCCGCATTTGACGATCTGAAGCATGTGGTGATTAGCAATCCGGTCTTAGCCTTGCCAAATATTACCAAGCCGTTTGAGGTACATACTGATGCGTCTAATTTTGCTATCGGTGGAGTATTGTTACAAGAGGGACATCCAGTGGCATACGAAAGCAGGAAGCTGAACGATACCGAGAGGAGGTATTCATCCCAGCAGAAGGAACTCCTTGCTATTGTGCATTGCCTACGACTATGGCGACACTATTTGTTGGGAATGAAGGTTCTGGTGAAGACCGATAACCGTGCGGCAAGCCATTTCCTTACACAGAGGAAGTTGACCTCGATGCAGGCCCGCTGGCAAGAGTTTCTAGCCGAGTTTGATTTAGATCTCGAGCACAAGCCAGGGAGGATGAACAATATGTCGGATGCATTAAGCCGTAAGGCTGAACTTGCGGCCACTTCTACCGCTGCCGAACAGTCTCACTCTTATGTTACCAGTGCCCTCCATGATAGGATCCGCGAAGGGTTAGCGGTGGATCCTCAGACCCAGGCCATGATTAACTTGGTGAAACAGGGGAAAACAATACGGTTCTGGGTGGAAGATGGTCTTTTATACACGAAGGGACAACGACTTTATGTTTCTCGGTTCGCAGGACTAAGGCGGGAGCTAATCAAGGAGTGCCATGATACTCTTTAGGCAGGCCATCCGGGCTGGCAGAGAATACTATCCTTGCTACACAGGGGGTACTATTGGCCAAATGATCAGAATGAAGTGATGGATTATACGCGGACTTGTCACATTTGCCAGCAAGACAAAGTTGATCGGGATTTGCCACTTGGATTGCTGGAACCACTTCCCGTGCCGACTCAACCTTGGGAAAGCGTCTCTAAGGACTTTATCTCTGGGTTACCCAAGACGAAAGGGTATGGCTCCATACTCGTGATCATCGACCGGTTCACTAAGTATGCAACATTCATTCCGACTCCAATTGTTTGTACGGCAGAGAAAACAACGCGTCTCTTTGTGAAACATGTTGTAAAGTATTGGGGCGTGCCAAAGGATATTGTCAGCGATAGAGATCCGAGATTTACTGGGAAGTTTTGGAGGGAAGTATTTAGATTACTGGGATCCACTCTCAACTTCTCAACCAGTAACCATCCACAGTCAGATGGTCAGACAGAACGCTTCAATGCAATGTTAGAAGAGTACCTCCGGTACTTTGTCAGTGTGAACAAGAAGGACTGGGCCGAATTTTTGGATGTAGCACAGTTTTGCTTTAATCTGCAGAAGAGTTCCTCCACCAACAAGAGTCCTTCCGAGATACTGTTAGGACAGCAGCTCCTCACGCCGCACACGGTGCCCGCCGATTACAAGGGAAGTGTTCCGAGAGCCTACCAGTTTGCAAAAGAATGGCAGAGAAATACAGATATTGCCCGGGCCTCTCTAGAGAAAGCGTCAGCCAGAATGAAGAAGTGGGCCGACCAGAAGAGACGACCAGATTCTTTTCAAGTTGGGGACCTTATTTTGATCAAGAGATCCCACCTCAAGCAGCGAGGTGGCAGAATACACCAAGGGCTAGTATCCAAGTACATTGGTCCGATGCCAATCATTGGTAAAGTTGGGAAGGTTTCCTACAAGCTTTAATTACCTTCCCACCTTCGCTTCATCCATCCAGTGTGTCATGCCAGTACTCTAAAGCCTTGCCACCAAGATAAGGAAGATCCAAGCAGAACTACCGTCAAGTCTCATGTTCCGCTCAAGCCAGTAAGCTCTAGCGAAGTTCCAGAGAGTGTTCTTGATCACAGAGTCACCCATATTAATCCAGACACCAAAGAGGAAGTTTATGAGTACCTTGTGAAGTGGAAGGATCTGCCAGATACTGAAGCCAGCTGGGAGCACCAAGATTCTCATCCCCTTCTGGTCCGACTAAGGAAGACTGAGTCCAAGCAAGAGAGGAAAGAGAACAAACAGATGTGGAACCAGAAGAAAAAGTCGACGAGGGCGTCTCCAAGCTGAGTGGGAGAGAGTGTGACGCCCAGGCTTTGTATATAGTATCCCTAGGTTGTAAAAGAGCATTGTACAAATTTTCATTTATTTTTGTAAAGGTTAGCTTAGGAAAATGGGGGAGTACGCTTCGTCTCCACTTTTGATGTTTCCTTTTAGAACTTAGCTGCTTTCCAATTTCCTATATATGTAGAGGACTAGTCTCCGATACACCCAAGAAGGAATTTAAGCTTGTAATAGTGCTTTGTAATAGTTGTTGATATTTGAATGAAATGATGCCTTCAAAGACCCTTTGTTCAGTGTTTGTGATGCGTTGAGATTATGTGATGCTTTGTGATGTTGTGTTGCTAAATAATTGATAGAGAAGAGTAATTAGGCTTACTTGGGATAGGTGTCTCGAGTGCCGCACGTGCCAAGCTTGATTTTAAGTTGGTCCGTGTCAACATTGGAGATTGGATTCACAATAGAGGGGGCAATGTTAGTACTATTACTAAAGATGTTAAAGCAAAGCTGGACCAGATTCAGAGTGGCATCCAAATCAGACCAGTTGATATTAACCTTGCCAAAGAAGAAAGAGCTGCTATCAAAGAGTACTCCAAACTGGTTAAGAAGGAAGAGCCCATGCTTAAACAAAAGTTTATAAACAATTGGTTGGCTCTTGGTGATGGAAAGAATGCCTACTTTCATAGAGCAATAAAGGCCAGAAGAAGCAGAAACTCCATTCTTACTATCAGAAATGAAATGGGGGAAACTCTTACTAGTCCTGAAACAATAATTGATGCTGTAACTTCCTACTTTATAAACATTATGGGGCCCTGTGAGCATGAGGTGGACATGCTTTCTTTTCTGAACCTTGACTACAAAGAGAGAATCACAGATGAAGAAAGAATGGAGCTCACTAAACAAGTTAAAGATAAAGAAATCCTGGCTGCTCTGAATATCATCATTGATAATAAGGCCCCTGGCCCAAATGGTATGAACTCTCATTTTTTCAAACAGAACTGGACCATTATTAAGAAAGATTTCCTGAAAGCTATTAAGAATTTCTTCAAAAAGGGGAGGATGCTAAAGCAGATTAACTCGACCTCTTATACTCTAATCCCCAAGGTCCCTACTCCTACCACCTTCTCAGATTACAGACCAATCTCTTGTTGTAATATTACTTACAAGGTAATAGCAAAACTTCGCACTTCCAAACTTCAAAATGTGATGAAGAAGTTCATTAGTGATAGTCAGTCTACTTTTGTGGGAGGTAGAAGCATAGCTGATTGTATTCTGATTACTCAAGAATTGGTGAGAGGGTTCCATAAGGACGATAATCAAACTAAGTGTACAGCTAAAATAGATCTGCTTAAGAAGGCCTACGATATGGTCCACTGGAATGCAGTTTTAGGTACTCTTGAAGACATGGGGTTCTCTGTTAAGTTCACTGACTGGGTTAAAGAGTGCATTACAACAACTTCTTATTCTATCTCTCTCAATGGCGCTCTTTGGAAGGTAATTTTTAAAGGTAAGAGGGGTCTCAGGCAAGGAGACCCCCTCTCTCCCTATATGTTTGTCATGGTCATGGAGGCTCTGGACATTATTCTTAGCCAAAAAGCTGATGAAAGAGCTCTTACTCTTCATTATATATGCAAGAAGCCTATAATTACGCATCTAGCTTTTGCTGATGATTGCCTGCTAGTGGTGTTAGAGAAAGCCTTGTTAACTTCCAAGACTTAGTTGCTTGAAGGCCAACCCTCATAAATCTTCCCTTTACTTTTCTGGAGTTGATGACACCACCAAGGCTCTGATTACAGCCATTCTTCAGTTTCCAGAAGGGACTATGCCATTCAAGTACTTAGGGGTTCCTCTTTATTCTGCAAGAATAAAAGCAATTACGCAGAAGATGATTAATAAAATATATGCTTGACAGTACATCCATCTTTCTTTTGCTGGGAGATTAGTTCTTGTTAAATCACTCTGGTGCAGCATTTAGATTTACTGGCTTAGTGTCTTTGTGCTCCTTAAGAGTATCATGAAAAAGGTGGAGAGTATTATGGCCAAATTCTTATGGCATGGGAATGAGAACAAGAGGAGCATACCTATTTCTTGGGAAAGCATCTGGTACAGCAAAGACGAAGGTGGCTTTGGGCTTATGAACTTGTGTACTCTCAACAAGACTGTTATCACTAACCACAATTGGAGGTTAGCTAGCAACAACAACAGCTCTTGGTGTAAATAGGTGAAGGGGAATCTTTTAAAAGGCAGGAATTTTTGGGAATATAATGCTCGTTCTGATCTAACTTGGAGCTGGAGGAAAATTCTAAGCTTCAAAGAAGACATTAAGCATCATGCGGTTCACCTTTTGGCTGATGGATTGGAAGGAGTACTAAGATGTGGCATGACCCCCAAGGAGTTTCAACTAACTTTTACATGTTTAATTTCAGGTTTGATACCTACATAAGTTGGGATGCCCCTCTTAGTAGAATCATCAACCATAATAGCTGGAATGTACCTCAGCATATCCAACACACCCTTGGAGATCTTACAAGTGAGCTTCTTAATGTCCAATGCAACCAGTCTATCGTTGACAGAGATTGTTGGAAACCTGATCCTGATGGAGTTTTCACTACTGTTTCTAATGTTGAAGCTTACAGGCCTAAAAAAACCCAAAGTCCAATGGTACAATGTGTTTTGGTCCAATCTGGTATCCCAAAGCATGGCTTTACTACTTGGCAAATGATTAATGGTATGTTGGCTACTTAAGATAGATTGGTGATGAGAAATGTGTTGGTAACCTTTTTGTGCCCATATTGCAAGGCTTCAAATGAGAGTACTGGTCACTTATTATATGACAGCATCTTTGCTGCTATAATATGGAAGAAGCTGCTTACTTTCTGCAATATAGTGAAGGGGTTACTAATTTACAAGATGAGATACATTGACTGAGTAGAATGACAGCGGACCTTAAATCCAAAGTGCTGTGGAGAGTCTTATGCAGCTTTGCCTACCATGTCTGGTGGGAAAGAAATCACAGATTATTTAGAAACTCTTGAAGAATTCATGGTGGTGTACCAAGATATTCTGAAGAGTGTGCAAAGAAGATTGGATTACCAGATTAGGGGTTTTGAAGACACCAAGGAAACAAAAGTATTTGCGACATATAGATTCGGAAGCCTAAGATCACTCCCAAAATTCACAAGTACTGCTCTTGGTCTCCTCCTCCAATTGGGTTCATGATTTTAAATGTTGATGGGGCTATTGACCAGATCAAAGGAGGGTTTAGAGGCATTTTTAGGGATCATATGGGGGAGGGAGGCTACTTTGTGCTTTGCTGGAAGCTCCCTGCTCATTTATGTTATGCACCATAAGATGCAGTCAATCCAAATGGGGCTGGAGATAGCTATCCCTAAGACCTACAGGAACATGTTGGTTGCTACTACTTTTATAAGCATTGTCCATCTCATTGATGGAAGGGAAGATGCTCCTTGGAGAAGCTGTCACCTGCTAAGGAAGATCAGAGACCTCATCTTATGCTTTGACCATTTCAGAATAGTTCATATATATAGCCAAGCTAATAGATGTGCGCGTTACGCAACTACTTTTTCTTGTAACTTAGAGGAAATTGCCATGGCCCCTAGATCTTTTCCTCCTACTTTACACACTATGATTGAGGAGGATGCTGGGGGAGACTATACCGTAAGATGTAATTTGGTCTTTCTGTTATATATGCTGGTCCTGGGTCTGCCATAACCCCATTTTACTGAGCAAAAAAAAAAAAGGAAAAAAAAAGTGCAGCTTGTTCATTTAAAAAAAATTCACTAGGAAGAAAATCTTTGAATCTAACCTTAAGAATCCTTTCAAGGATAATCTATATAACACTCTTTTGAGAACGGGCATTGGCTTTTTCTTCAATACTGTCTGTTGGTTTATCCAGGTTTGGATTGATGTTTTTAAAGGCATTATACTTATAAGTTATAGTTATGTGTGACTGGCATACTCAGGAGAGTAGTGGTTTTTGTGATATCTCCAATGTTACTTGTATAGTTTTAAACCATATGTTGCCTATTATTTTGTCAAGGTTGTCTGGACCTCCTTAATATTACAGGCCACTTCGGGGGAATGTTGGCCAAGAGTTTGGAGGTCTTGTTTGATATGCGACCCTACCAGGTATGGTCTATATGATGGCTAATATTGCTTGCCGAAATTGTAAGGGTCTTAATGATTCCTTAAAACAAAACAAAAAAGTGTCTACATTGATTACTAAGCATGAGATTGTGGTTATTGGGCTTGTTGTGAACAATATTTATCCCCATAACAAGAATGATATTCTCCAGTTAATAAAGAAGTGTAGGTGTGCTATGTATAATTATGAGCCCTTTGATTTGAGTTGAATTTGCTGACTTTATTGATAAGAATGACCAATTGATCCAAAGTCATATCACTATTTGTGATGGTACTAATTTTTTATTTTTTTAAAAAGGAAACTAGGGTTAAGGCAGACACCAACCAGATTTATTACTAAGCACAAAGATTACAATCTAGGAAATAATCTCCTACCATCACCCCCTATACTTATATTTTCAAGGTCGGCATTAAAACTACAAGGAAAAAACAGAAAGTCGTCACGTATCTCTTGAGTTGAAGAAATTTAATCAACCATAACATTCCCTCGTCTCATCTTGTACTTAACTTCAGAACTACTCATGTTACTATGTGTAATCTTTGCACTTCTAAAAGCAGGTAGACATTTCCATGGGGGTTTACACTTTTCATTCATCACTAGCACAACATACTAAGAATCTGTGACACAAAAGACAAGGGAAACCAGTAGACCTGCAATATAAACTCCTTCACACAGCTTGGACTTCAACAACACTAATCCCCTTATTAGAAGATCTCCTGATGTTGTTCCTAGGATAAGGTTATGGAATAAAATTGATGATAGAAGCCTTACTATTATTAATCCTTGGGTCATTCTTGGGGACTTCAACTCTCTTTTGGGGTCAAATGATAAAATGGTAGGGGGGTTGAGATTAAACCTTATACTTATGTTGATTTTCTTCATTGTGCTCAAAGAGTGGTCCCTGTGGATTGCAAATATAAAGGTTGCCATCAATATAGGGTCATGATTAATAACCTTTGGGTTGACTCCTTCAAACACAGAGGGTGAGTTCTTGCCTCAGGGTATTTTTGACGACTCCCATATGACTGTCATGTTCTAAAAACCCTTTCCTAGAGGTCCAAAGCTCATTAATTTTTTGATTGAAGACCCCACATTTCTCTAGCTTGTTGAAACAGTGTGGGCTAATAAGATTAACGGCAATTATATGTACAAACTCATGCAAAAACATAACCTTTTGAAAAGAGAGCTTAGAGATTATAACAAGGACGTAAAAAGTGACTTTGCTAGCACTATGATGACATCTAAACAAAGAATGAAATATTCTAAGACTCAAATACAATTTGATCCCCAATTTTTTTGCCTTAGTCTAGAAGAGAGATTTAAGGTTAACTAAGCTAGTCTGGCTAGGATGGATGAATCTATTATTAGACAGAAGTCTAGGGCTACATGGCTGAACTTGGGGGATAATTATACTGCCATTTTTCACTAATCTGTCAAAGGTAGGAAATCTAGATATAAAATTCTTAGTATTAATGATAGCAACCTTAGTGATGATCCCAACATGATTTGTAAGGAATGTGTTAATTATTTCACTAATATTCTTGGAACTGCTCACCCTAGTATTTTCAGGAAAGAGGTCATTGAGGAGTTTTAGCTGGGTACTTTCCTTGATAAATATAAGATTGATATGCTGAGTAGTGATGCCACAGATTTGGAAATTGCTAAAGCCCTTGCTGACATTGGGGATGATAAATGACCTGGGTCTGATGGTTATACATCTTGGTTTTTTAGCTGGTAAGAATTTCATTGCGGTGGATAAGAATTTCTTTAGGCTAGGTCAGCTGTTGGGGGAAATTAATGTCACTGTTGTTACTCTTATTCCTAAAGCTAGTAACCTTACTACATTTGTTGATTACATGTTGATTACTTATAGTAATGTTGTTTATAAATGTATTTCTAGAATTTTATCTTGCACGCTTAAGTTAGCGATTACAACTGCTAAGGGTAATGTCATGATATTTCATGCACCCAAGGAACTACCACAAAGATAACCTCCAAACAGTTGTGCTGTGAAGGTTGATCTTAAAAAAGCTTATGATATTGTTAGGTGGGAGTGCATTGTGGATATCCCAAGTAAACTAAATTTTCCTACCAAATTTATTCATTGGGTTACTACTTGTGTTACAGCTGCTAAGTACTCTTATCAATGCTAATGGGGTTCTCCATGGGTATTTTCATGGTAAGAGAGGAATGAGACAAGGTGATCCTATCACACCTTATCTCTTCCTCCTTATTATGGAAAATTTTAGCCTTATTTTGAGAAAGAAAGTCTCTCAAGGGCTTTACTCCCTCCACCCTAATTGTAAGGAACCTACTATCACTCATCTTTGTTTTGCTTATGGCCTTTATGAATGGTGATTTAAATTCTGCCCTTACTTTTAAAGATGTTCTCAGTTTCCTAAAATCAAGAGGGTAAATTTGTAAACGGAGTGTCTCACTCCCTAAAACTTTGATATACTTTCACCTTCACATGGATCTGAAGCAGTATAATTGAGTAAAAGCCAACACTGTCTCTACTTCTATGCTTCTCATGTTTAACTCCTTACCACTTTTCATTTCAAAATTTTCTTGTACTCCTAAGACCATTAGAAGTTCTCTTTTGAATTTTGGAATAAGTACCCACATAAAATACACAAAATTTTCCTTGACCAAGTGGACGTATTGGGCTAGAATGGTTCATTGTCGCGAAGAGGTTCAATGTTCCCTTATGTTCCGACTCCGTTCTCTTCCAAACATAATTGATTACCTTTCATATCCTTTCATCTCCGCATGGAGAATCGGGTATGTTAAATAATGTTTACTTCTCCTATTGGCATCCTTAACATGAGTCAAGTATTAGAATCCAGATTATTAGACGGATGAGTTTCAAGAAGAGCATTAGCAAGTAGTTTTGAACTAGGGCAAGTTGAAGGTAAATTAGTACCTACAAAAAATTGCACAAAAGGGGCACGATACTTTATTATACTTACAAGAAAAAAAGCAAAGAGATAATAATTTTTCTAATGAGGCAATATGACAAGGGATGTTCCACGCGGACAAAATTGGAGAAAATTAAAAATATCAGATGAATCCCAATACAGATTACTCCCCACCTTCCAATGGTCCATTTGATTTATCTTTTCACTGTGGCTAGAGGGTTCATTGAATCGATTTGGTCAGAGAACAAATTTTGTAGATATCAATTTATGGAATAAAGCCATATTTCAAAGCATCAACCAGACTTCCAGGTCAGAAGCTATAAATGAAACTATTTACTGAAACATATGTACATGCATGTTCCATAACCCTAGCAAACCAAACCAGGCCAAACTTAATACCAACCTTTGGACAGCTAAAGCTCGATAGCCACCCGAACCATAGTGAACTCAATCATTCCAAACTTTATGCAAAATCGTTAATTATCATTTTTGTTCTTTATTTCTTCTCTAAGAAACATTTGAATCTAGAAAAATCGTTAATTATATTGTTATTATTCTGGCTCTTTCTAAAGAGTTCCCCAAGGAATTACGATTTGTTTTAGTCTAGAATTACAATTATTTTTGAATTATTGGTACTCAATTATTATGAATTAATAACGCTGTGCCAGGATTACTTTTTCTAATACTCAATTATTTTTAAATTTATCTTACGTACAATATACGAGTGAAGGATGTTCTCGATGTAAGGCTTTTACTAGGCAAATTCTCCACATAAAAGTTCAACTCCTGGTATACCTTCTGAGAAAATGGTGCTAAGTTTAATGCATTGCTTAATTGCTCTTTAGGCATATAAATCACTTCAATAAATGGGGAATTGTTGGATTTTGTCTGAAGATGTTGCTATCTTTGAGGGAAAAGATTATGACATCAAAAAGGAGACTTTTTTGTACATTCCAATCTAAGACTTGTGTGTTCATAAGTACTTAAATCTGATCTATTGATTCTATCCTACATTCTGAAGGAGGTCAATGCAAAGAAGAGCCTTATAATAGATTTTAAGGCATCAAAAGTATGAAACATTTTTAAGAAAAACATAAAACTTTCTAACTTAACCTACTTATGCTTGTGGAAAGTGTGAAATCCTATAATGTATTCTTTTAAATCACAAGTTTAATTTTTTATATACCACATTTATCGTAATAGATTGTGTGAAGCCTTTTTAATATTTTAATAGAATATTAAAGCAACACGTGAAATATGATTGTACATACGAACCTGTTTTCAGAATTCAAAGCCTCTAATTGTCTGTCATCGAACGTATCCACGGGTAACTGTAGCTTAACGTCTTCTAATACCAAAGAAGATCCTTCATCCTGCATACTCAATTGATTAAAACCTTCCCCATAATTATCATCATAGACCACGAACCCATGTTCTCGTGCTTGTTGTTCCTCTTGCTCGAGATGAAGTGTCTCACATTGCTGATTAACATAATCATAAGGAACAAGTTGTTGCAAGGGATCTTGGGATTGTGTAGCAGCCACGCGGCAAACAACAATCTGCTTCACAACAAAATCTAACTCTGCGGCATGATAATCAATCTGACGTTGAAGATCTCGAACAATTCGATAACACCCACCAACCGGATCAGCAGCCCTAGCATCTGCTTGAATAATCATCGTCCTCATGGCTTCATCTTTCTCAAACTGGTTGAGATTACGCGTGATCTTGAGAATATTACTAACACCAAAGAGTCTATGGGCATTGAGGAATTGTGCTTGATGGTGAGAAGGGAAATAAGGGGCAAGAGGGCAATCAGGAATACATTTTCTTCTTTGATATTTACAAGCAGCACATGCTTGATTGCCTGTGGTAGGTCCTCTAGGAACGCTCATCACACGGGTGATTATCTGCTTCTTTCACGCATTAATAATGCAGAAATCATGGGAAGAGCTCAACGAAGATAGAGGAGATAAATTTTAGAGAGATTGTTTCTCTAACGCAAATGTTGTTTTAGAGAGAGATAGGGAGAGAGTTTTTAAGTTTTAACAATTTTTAGTTGTATCAGATCCTTTTGGGATTGCGATGATTGCACTATTTTAGGAACTTTTTTATTTGGGTCTTTGTCTAGAAACCCTAAATTGTAGAACTCTGAAGCCTTGTAAAGTTTGTAATTACAAAAGAGTTGTGTAAAAGGTGGAACTTTGTAAAACTCTAGAATCATGGGCTATTTATATTACATTCTAGAGTAAGGGTAAGAACATTTAGTGTAGGCTCTTAGTGTAGGCTCTCTATAGTTAAAATAAAGAGGAGAAAATACTAAAAACTAGCCTCCCCAATTGGGTAGTTATTTTAGGTTTCAATACTCTCTCTCCTCAACAATGAGGAGAGATCGATTATAAACTGACGTCTTAAAAGAGCCGCAAGCGCACGGTGTACCGTTAAGTACAATGGTAAGCGGGGTCGTATCCCAAGAGACTTGTGGTGCGAATTATGTTTCGAGGTACTAATTTTATCCAATAAGAATGAGTTTTGAGTTTTTATAAGTAAAAAAATTAAAATAAAACACAAACTAGAAAAAGTGTTGATATGATTGGAGAGGAAACCAAGGTGTGATTCCACTTCATCCGTAGTAACCTTGAGATCGTGTACCTAGTTAGAGTATTCACGAATTCTCGTATCGCATATCCTTGGTCGGGTATATGCAATACATCATGAGATAAAATAATTATTGATTGGAAACTACCCATAAACCAACTTATTCAACCATGGTCTGACTGGTAAGTATGGATTATGTTCTCTTCTCCATATTCCTAACCTATCTTGTTATGGTCAAACAAGATGGTTACTTATATTTCTTATTCCTCCTAATCCTAGCTATGGTCAAGCATAGGATGAAGGAATACAAATATATAATATTTCAGGATAAAGAGAAAGTAATTACTCTAACTAAGCTACACAATCTACACAAAGGCTAAATTGGGTGGAGCTTCCTCTAGCCTTGGATAAGAAGATTAACTACTCATCCATTTGATCATTACCATACTATTATTACTACAAAAAAAGTAAAAGACAAGAAAAAAAGAAGAACAAGAACTTTATTGCTTATTGAATTTTGATTTACACTCTCCAAGATCATCTCCCATGGGTGAGATTACCCTCCTATTTATTGAGTATAGGAAGGGTTACTAATTAAATATCACCATTAATATAAAATCCCCTAAACAATGCCTAAAATTATGCATAGATATTACAACTCATGAGAATAATATTTATATCTAATTCACTTCAATGGGCTTCCATGCATGGGCCTTTGGATGACAACTTCAAATGAGAATCATTGTTGGAGTGCTTCACCCTTGTTCTTCGTTAAAAACCAGAAAAATGTACGACTTGTTTATCATGTTACCGATTTTTGCAAATACAAACAAAAACACTATTAGCATCACATTTATTTAATAAATGACTAGGTAGATATAAATTTTTAAGTTGTAAACGTAAATATTATATGTCTATCAAATACCCCCGAACTTTTATTTTGCTAGTCCTCGAGCAAAAGTAAACGAAAATCATTTTTACATGTCACACGGTTGCATTTAGCATATGCATCAAGTCGTTAAACCCCCAGGTTTAGCCTGGCGGACAGTGTTGTCCTGTGAGGGTTTACAGTGAATATACCCACAAAAGTCAATAATGACATTTTAAACAATTCAAGAATACATATGACTCATTTCATGTGAACTTATCCTTACTTAGCTGTGACAAAAATATACCAATGAAAAAATCTTTAAACTTGTTATTTTCTTAAGTATACCAAAGAATATTTGAAGCTTATCCGAAACTAGAGCAACTACCTCAAGGTTAGAAAGAGATTCAAGTATTTTTCTTTAGCTATATTTGAGTGTACAATGAAAATAGTTTTATCGCCTAATACATTGTCCAGAATAATTTACTCAGTTTTTGGTAGTCTAATTCTTACTGGAATAAATTCAACGGTCAGTTTGACAAGTGCCTTAGTCAATTCGTGTTCTTAAATTTTTTTTTTTTTTTCTTTTCTTTTGCAAGCCTTTTCTTTTGAGTATTTTGTTTCTTAGTGAAGCCTCTGTAACAAGGAAATTTTGGTCGACAATCCTTGCCAGTTGGCTAAGGTTGCTAGGGTGTGGTGCCCTATCATGACCTAGACTCAGAATTCTCTCAAGTAACATTTTCTTATGCTCCTTTCACATAGTTTATTGGCAAACTCGAGATTGGTGATAATTTTTCCTCTTTCAGTTCTTAATCATGCGAGAAGCCTTGTAGTGTGAAAATTTTTAGAGCACATTTGGCTTTATTTTTATTTATTTTTCTTAGAAATGAACTTATTCTTAGGCAGTTGTCTCCCTTGTAGCAAACTATTCCTAACATAAATAATAAATTTCTATTTTACTGAGCAAAAATCTATTGAAGGTATTAATTGCAAAACTACAGTGAAGTGCACGTTTCCAAAATATACCAAGTTAACTTGAATTAGTCGCTAATAAAAAGATAGTACATCTAGCTTAAGATATTCTAAAATATTCTAGTGTATAATTGGTTCAATTTCAAACTTTAGGTTTTTCCATAATATATATATCAAGGTAAAATCAGTTGAAGTGTTTGGAAATTCGTCAAAAATATATCATAAATTGTCAAAGTGCCATTATTTTACTTTTCTTCAAAACGAATATCAAGAAATGGTTTCCTACCCCCAAACTTAATTCAAGCATTGCCTTCAATGTTAGAGAACACAAAAATAAATGGAAAATGAAAATTAAAATGTCTCTCCTGAATGTGTCAAGGGTTGCCTCCCAAGAAGCGCTAAGTTTACCGCCTTCACCTAGACAAATGTACCCCCATACTTAAATGATTTATAATGGTACTATAGGGGTGTATAATTTCAGTTATGATATACTGGATCATTTAGAAATGTTATCTCTTCATCAAAAGTGTAGGACTCTAAGTACGGTTTTAATCGTTGGCCATTGACCTTAAAAATATTTCCGTTCTTAGGATCCTCCACCTCTACGGCTCCATGAAGATAAACAGTTTTTACTACAAAAGGGCTGTACCAACGAGAACATAATTTCCCAGAAAATAAATACAGCCGTGAATTGAACACTTTCTAATTAGGCTCAAAAGTTTTGCGAACAATCGACTTATCATGAAAAACAGCCTCGTGACAAAGTTCGTCAAGTTCATAAAGTTGAAGTTTTCTATGTGATCCGGCTTTATCCATTTCAAAGCTGAATGCCTTTGTAGCCCAGAGGGCCTTGTGTTACAATTCTACAGGTAAGTGGCAAGCCTTCACAAAGATAAGTCTATAGGGTAACATACCAATCCGAGTTTTATAAGCTGTTCGATATGCCCAAAGGGCATCATCAAGACGATCAGACCAATCTTTACGATTGGTTCGAACAGTTTTTTCTAAAATTATTTTGATCTCCCGATTGGATACTTCGACTTGACCACTTGTTTGTGGATGATAAGGTGTGGCAATTTTATGAGTGATGGAGTAAGTTTTCAAAAGATTTTGAAAGATACGGTTATAAAAATGTTTACTACCATCACTAATAATTGCCTGAGGCATGCCAAAATGACTAAAAATGGTTTTCAATTTTTTTTCCACGGGCTTATGGTCATTCGTTTGACATGACGCTGCCTCAACCCATTTAGAAACATAATCGACTGCAACTAGAATGTAAAGGTAACTGCGAGAAGAAAGAAATGGGCCCATAAAGTCAATGTCCCAAACATCAAATAGTTCAACAATAAGGATGTTGTTCAAGGGCATCATGTTTCGATGAGAAATATTCCCAGTCCTCTGGCACTTATCACATTTAGATCAAAAGGTATGTACGTCACTAAAAGGGTAGGCCAATAAAAGCCAGATTGAAGGACTTTTGCAGCAGTTTTCTTGGTCCCAAAATGTCCTCCGCAAGCTAAGGTATGGCAAAATCTGAGTACACTCTGAAACTCATCATTTGGGATGCATCTCCTAATTACTTGGTCGGAACAAAACTTATAAAGATAAGGATCATCCCAACTAAAATCTCTAACCTCGTGCAAGAATTTGGTTCTATCTTGCTTTGACCAATGGGCAGGTAATCGTTGCGTAGTATGATAATTGACAATATCGGCGTACCAAGGCAGTTGTGAGACAACCATGAGCTACTCATCAGGAAATGTCTCTAAGATAGGGAGAAAATCTTCAGCACCCTTAATGAGAATTCGTGATAGATGATCTGCAACCACATTCTCAGCACCTTTCTTATCTCAAATTTTGATATTAGATTCTTGTAACAAAAGAATCCATCTAATTAACTGAGGCTTAACATCTTTTTTAGATAGTAAATACTTTAAGGCCGCATGGTCAGTATAAATAATGATTTTGGATCTAATTAGGTATGATCGAAATTTCTCAAAGGCAAACACAATGGTTAATGACTCCTTCTCTGTGGTGGAGTAATTTAACTGTGGATCACTGAGCGGATGACTAGCATAGTAAATAACATGAGGCTTATTATCTGCTATTTGCCCTAAAACCGCTCCAACAGTGTAATCTGAAGAGTCACACATGAGCTCAAAGGGAAGTTCCCAATTGGGAGGTTGGATGATAGCGGCTGAAGTTAATAAAAGTTTGAGCTTCTCAAAAGCTCCAAAACATGGGATAGTACGTTGTTAATGCCATTATTTCACTTTTCTTCAAATAACATTTAAAGAAATGGTTTTTCTACCCCAAACTTAAATAAAATATTGTTCTCAATGTTTGAGAACAAAATTTAATACATGAAATGGAAAATATAGAACTGGAACTTCTTACCTGAATGTGCATTGGGTTGCCTCTCATGAAGCGCTAAGTTTTACCATCTTCAGCCAAACGAATGTACCCTTAAACTTGAATGTCATGATATAAGTCTAAAGGGGTACAAAGTATAATAATTAATAAACTATCCAGGTTGTAAGTTCTCCTTAAATAACCAAGGAACACCAAAATTGTCCTTATCCTTGAATAACCAGATAATAGAAAAATAGTAGTTCTCCTTATCTGTACCTAATTGTGTAGATGTAATCATGATACATAAAAATAACTCAGAGTCCAATCCCCTAGGATAAAGATTTTCCTTATTTAATTTATGGGGAATCGCACTTTGAGATATTTTACAATGTATAATCCCATACACCAAAAATTTATCTTGATATTCATCATTTCCCAAAAAGTAACTTGAACCATTAAAGTGATGTCGATCGGGTGGTTGTGGGTCAGGCTCAAGTTTGTATGACTCAGTTACAGGTGATAATGCTTGCACTATTTTAAGAATTATGGGGTCATCCCAGTACTTGAAATAATTCAGACATTGATCAATAGAGTAGGTACAACTAGAGTTATCACATAATAAATCCACAAATTCATTTACAATTATGGTACCCCCAAGTGGCTTTTGAAATGGAGATGTAGGTATAGGTATAAGTGTGGCTGGTGACGGAGTAACCAAGATAGAATCAATCCCTAATAATAGTGATATATCCTGTAAAGAAGGGTTGTCCACCCAGTAGTTTTGAATATTGTACTTTGTATCAGGTGGACGCGGCTCAAGGCAAGGCTGAGGTGACTCATAAGGAGGCTGATAAGGAAATGACAAGTTGATAACATCTATAATAGATTTGGCAATTTCCAATTCTTTGACTTTGACACAAATATCATCATCTACAAATTCCTCGCATATTATCGTATAATGAGACGGTGATTCCATATGTTCATTTTTTATCTCATCATTATCATCGTCAGAAAATTCATTTGAGGAGAGCAAAAAATATTCAGTCTCGGTCATAGTTTCCTCGAAAGAATTTATTGGGTTGACAATTGAAATGATGGATGGTGACATCGATGGTTAAATGTTGAGGGCTGAATTTGGAGGTGATTGAGAAAGAATTGTATTAGACATGATAGCTGCTTCTTCAAGATCTCCATGTGACATAGGATCGTCGACCTTAAAATGTTCATCTTCTAAATCTGTCTCGCAATATGGTATCCATTCACCCTACGAAGAAAACATTTCTTGATTATGCTTGAATTCATTAATTTTTAACTCACTTGGGGATTTAACTTCGAATTTTCTTTTTCATTGCTTCAAAGTTTTTTAAGCTCTATTTCACTCTACATAGTTGACAACTGAGTTATCTGAGTCTTTAATCTTGAGATAGATTGGGTCGTAGAAGTTTGATTTACCAAACTCAGTTGTTGGAATTTTAGAATTTGTTGCTGAAATTGTACTGATTCTTACATGAAGATAGCAAGGGTATCGTCCAAAGATGGTTTGTGATAGACACATAATATTTACGTATACAACTCCTAAATTTATATCAACCTAGTCATTTATTTAACAAATGTGACACTAATAGTGCTTTTGTTTGTATTTATAGAAATCGGTCACATAATAAACAAGTCGTATATTTTTCCAGTTTTTAGCGAAAAACAATGGTGATACACTCCAACAATGATTTTCATTTGAAGCTGTCAACCAAAGGCCCATGCATGGAAGCCCATTGAAGAGAATTAAATATAGATATTATTCTCATGAGTTGTAATATATATGCAAGATTTTAGGCATTGTTTATGGGATTTTATATTAATGGTCATATTTTGTAACCCTTCCTATACTCTATAAATAAGAGGGGAATCCTACCCATGAGAGATCATCTTGGAGAGTGTAAATATCAAGGTTTAATAAGCAATAAAGTTCTTGTTCTTCTCTTTTTCTTGTTTTTTTATTTTTATCGTAGTAATAGTAGTATGGCAATGATCAAAGGGATGAGTAACTAATCTTCTTAGCCAAGGCTAAAGGAAGCTCCACCCAATATAGCTTTAGTGTAGATTGTAAAACTTAGTTAGAGTAATTACTTTATCTTTATCTCGAAATATTACATATTCGTATTCCTTCATCCTAGGCTTGACCATAGCTAGGATTAGGAAGAATAAAGAATATAAGTAACCATCTTGTTTGACCATAACAAAACAGGTTAGGAACATGGAGAAGAGAACATAATCCATGCTTATCAACCGAACCATGGCTGAATTAGTTGGTTTATGAGTAGTTCCCAATAAATAATTATTTTATCTCATGATGTATTACATATACCCGACCAAGGATATGCGATACGAGAATTCGTGAATACTTTAAGTTGGTACACAAGTCTCTTAGGATATGACCCCATTTACTCATGTACTTATTGGTACACTGTGCGCTTGCGTGTTTTTTAAGACGTCGATTAATAATCGATCAAGTTCTTGGCGCTGTTGCCGGGGACTTGCAAAGTTGTATTTTATTTTTGAGTTGTTTTATTTTAAGCCAATTTTTCTTTCTTATTTTTCTTTTTCTTTTTCTTTTTCATTTCTTTTTTTTGGACCCGGAAACAAAGTGATTTAGTGATTGGCTCAAACTCTCTTGATGTTACGGTATGTGTGAAGTTTGTCCCTGAATGTTTTACAATTTTTGATTATCTATACTTCACAATTAAGAAATATGCTTGGTACAAAATATTTAGATAATTTAAAACCTTTTCTGAATTGCTATAGATCACATTCTTCTGTGTAGTCATTTGAGAGTTACAGCCTTTTGAAACAACAGTAAAAATAGTCTCACTAAAAGATGCCTCTGTTCATTAATCACTAGTTTTGAGAATTTTGGAATCTAAATTCTAGAAAACTTCCTTCTTGAATATTTTTCCTTTCTGAATTATCTTTCTAAATTGATATTATTCAATGCTCTCTCCCAATCGAGCTGAAAGATATGCGCATTTGAGAATTAGGACATCATAGACTACAATAAACAATAAAATTGAATTAATATTGTTGTCGCAAGTTCACTAATCATTTTTCTCTTGTTTTGTAGGATAGTCATAAAGTTGGAAATGAGGCGGACAATACGCAAAGCTAAATTCATCATCAAATCTATCCTTCTTGTGTCTCTTAAGTGAAGGGGCACTTCCTTCTTTCACCCCCTGAGTAAAGTAGCGGCCACAGCTACACCGGGATACACTTCCCGTAGGTTGATACTTCTTAAAAATTGATATTTAGAAGGGGTATATATCTGCCCTGCCCCAGCACTAGGACATATAAAGTCGTGCGGACTGTGCAAATACACGCTGCTCTAATATTTTTTTTTTGCTGTGGCTAGATTGACCTATTGTTATGTTTAATATTATTTTTCATTCCATCATTAATAAATGTATAAACTGTTAGAGACTTGGGGAATTTCATCACCCAAAAAGATCTCCAACAAGTGAGACCACCCATTAGGGATACGAAGAAATTCGTAATACACGAAAATTGAACGTCCCAAACCTTAAAATAACTACTAAGAAAAAAGAGTAGAAAAATTCCCACAGGATTTCATCACCCAACGGATTTCATCACCCAATGGATAGGTGTACCGGACCCGGGTACAAACACAGGTTCATAGGATACGGCCCCAACCTTGTGCCATGAAATACTGGTTATATGTTTGCGACGTCACCGTTCCGAGTGCTGACGTATGATAAGGTGACTCGCTCGGGCGTGAGGACTGAACATCTACTTTAACCTGGTACTAGCATAGTGACGGAGGGGAGTATAGGAACCAAAACCTTTTGCCATCGTACCCATTTCGAACATAGAAGAATATAGGGGAGACCTAATTATTTCTTCTAAAAAAATGTTTAAGTGCTTGAATTTTAGGCTTGATTGATTTGTTAATTGAGTGCTAATTTAATTGTTAAATGTCGTGCATGAAACATCATTATAATTCATACGGCTCACATTTTAACATCCCACAATATCCCCAAAATCGTTTTCAATCTAGGCATCACCAAAACTCAAAATATGTTGAATATTTTCAACCTCATTCCTATATGCAGACCCATCAATCCTTTCAGTCAATCAAACAGTTCCCACCCGCTCTACATAAACCATTTTTGGAAGACACCCTTTCTCCCATCATACAACAATCAATGGAAAGTCAAAAACAAGCGTTGCAATTTCAGTAACAAATGATGTAATTCCAACAACAGACATTGGTGAATTAAACTTCTATGACCCAATCTATCTCAAGATTAGATACTCAGATAATTGATCAGTTGTCAACCACGTTGAGGGAAATAGAGTACGAAAAACTTCTAAGCAATCAAGAAGAACAATCTGAAGTTAAATCCCATGTTGATTTAGAAAATGATGAATTCACGCGTAATCAGGGAATGTTTTACCCATGGGGTGTATGGATACCATATTACGAGACAGATTTAGAAGATGAACATTTTAAGGTCGACGATCCTTTGTTATAAGAAGATCTTAAAGAAACGGCTAACATGTTCAATAAAATTCTTTCTCAATAACCTCCTAATTCCACCCTCAACATTTAACTATCGATGTCATTATCCATCCCTTTACCGATAAAGCCCCACCAATTCGCTAATAATATCATGACATAAAGTAAGTAATTTTCTAAATTCTTATATTATTTCTCAGATGATGAAAATGATGATAAATTTCCTGGAAGTGTGAATTCAACATCGATCCTTAAAAAAATACGAACTCCATCTTTATCCCAACCAGTGCTACCTTCATCATCTCTCTTTCTTGAATCCAAACCTCTATCGCCTGAGCCTAGTAGGGGTAGCATGACCATAAATGATTTTAAGGACTTGTACAGATATAACTCTTGTTGCATTTCTATTGATGAATGTTTAAATTATTTCAATGACTCGAATGATCATGAGATTCGTGAAATGGTGTAACCATTAGCATCTGAAACGTGCTTTAACTTGGCCATGTCTCTAAGCCAATGATTATCCATGTCAATGGTCAGGATGGGTCCATTGCGATAAGTTATTTTTTTTGGCACACAAATTGAAAATGTTTGTTAGAGTCAATTATTTCCCGATCCCCACATCCACAAATATGTTATATAGTTTTTCTTCTGCTAAAAGAAAATATATATTTTTTAAATTATAATTTTAGGGATGCCTCAGAGACTTGCTTTGTCAAAACTACTTATCACATTTTTTGGAATATCAACGATAATATGGGGGTTTTAAAAATTTTCAAAGAAAATATCTTTCCTAGAAAATCGAGTTTTGAATCTAGTACATTTTTGGAGACAAATATTTGTATACCAATCTTATAATTTACTGCAACACGTAGTAATCATATGATTGTATTGAAAATTCTAAAGGAAAATATGTTTCCTGGGTATGTGTTTACTTTATCTTGGAGAAAATGGTTTTTCTTGATTTGTCTATAATTTGTAACTTGGAATCATCAAATGGTAGGCAAATTTTTTAGAAAAAATATTTATCATAGATAATTAGTTTTGAACTCTCTCTGGTTTTTACAAAATATATATACCCAATTAGGGGCTAATATTGAGGATCACCATTCATGTGTTCTCTGGTTATTGAAAGAGAATTTGTAACCAGGATAGCACATTACATTTCTAATTTCGTACCCTTCTATTCATATTAAATTTTTTAAGTTTGGGGGTACATTCGTCTGGCTGAAGACGGTTGATAGACACGTAATATTTACGGGTACAACTCCTAAATTTATATATACCTAGTCATTTATTGAATAAATGTGACACTAATAGTGCTTTTGTTTGTATTTACAAAAATCTAACACATGATAAACAAGTCATATATTTTTCCAATTTTCAACAAAGATCAAGGGTGATGCACTCCAACAATGATTCTCATTTGAAGTTGTCAACCAAAGGCCCATGGAAGCCCATTGAAGAGAATTAAATGTAGAGATTATTCTCATGAGTTGTAATGCATGGTCTAAGACATTGTTTAGGGGATTTTTCATTTATGTTGATATTTTGTAAACCCTCCTATAATCTATAAATAGAAGGGGAATCCCACCCAAGCGAGGAGATCTTGGAGAGTATAAATATCAAGGTTCAATAAGCAATAAAGTTCTTGTTATTCTCTTCTTCCTGTCTTTAACTCTTATTGTAATAATAGTATAATGGTAATGATCAAAGGGTTGAGTATCTAAACCTCTTAGCCAAGGCTACAGGAAGCTCTATCCAATGTAACCTTAGTGTAGAATTTGAAGTTTAGTTAGAGTAATTACATTCTATTTATCACGACATAATGGATATTAGTATTCCTTTGTTCTATGCTTGACCATAGCTAGGATTAGTTGGAATAAGGAATCTAAGAAACTATCTTGTTTGACCATAACAAGATAGGTTAGGAACATGGAAAAGAGAACATAATCCATGCTTGTCAACCGGACCATGGTTGACTAAGTTGGTTTATGGGTAGTTCCCTATCAATAATTATTTTATCTCATGATGTATTGCATATACCCGACCAAGGATATGTGATACAGGAATTCATGAATAGTCTAACTAGGTACACAATCTCAAGGTTACAACAGATGGAGTGGAATCATGCCTTGGTTTCCTCACCAATCGTATCTACACCATTTCTTGTTTGTATTTTATTTTAATTTCTTCTTTTATAAAAGCCCAAAACTCATTCTTATTGGATATAATTAATAGCTCGAAGCTAATTTGCACCTTTAAGTCTCTTGGGATACAACCCCGCTTTCTCTTGTACTCAACGGTACACCGTGCGCTTGCAGGTCTTTTAAGACGTTGATTTTTATATCGCTCAAGTTTTTGGCGCCGTTGCCGGGGGCTTGTGAATGCGTTTTATTTTTTTGAGTTGTTATTTTTAAGCCGATTTTATCATTTTTCCCCTTTCTTTCTGTCTCCCATGAGCTAGCAGTTACAAACTTAACTGCCCATGACTCCCACTTTTTAGAGAACGTGTTCAAGTACGATGTCAAGCTGAGAGCAGGGTCTATAGAAGGGTAGAGCTCCTAAAGAAATAAGATGGTCGACAGACAAATCTATAGATACAATTATCTAATCTCTAGCTATATTTCTAAGATTAACTCTTGTAATCAGATTCTCTCAATCTCTCAAGCAATAATACTACTTTCATAAAATCCTCCACTCGAGGTTGTAGTTTTTACCTATTCACAGGTTTTCCATGCAAAATCCCCTGCGTCAAGTGTTATCTCTTATTTAATTATTTGCATAGTAGTTCTTGGTGTAAGGATATATTTCAAGCTAGTTCGAGCTTTATAAAATCTGGTCCCTTCATTTGGCGCCGTCTATAGGAACGCAAGATTTTTCCATGTACTTAAGGGCCACGATTGATGCTCATTAGTTAAGAAGTATTCAATTATGGTTCAAACACGTCAATCTTTGGGTGTTCCGCTTTAATGTTTGAGGGAACCTGATCTGGTTGCCGAGGTTTGGGCGAGCTTAATTGCTGAAGTCGAGAAACAGAGTCAGCTCGAGCACCAACTATTGGAAGATCGAGAACTCCATGAGATGGAGTTAGAACGAGAGCGTCAAGCTTGAGTTTTGGAGATAAAGAAACAAGAAGCACATATGTTAGCTTTACAAATAGCTTTGAAAGCATTACAGAGCATCCAACCACCACCAGCCCTGAGACAGTGCGAAACAGTACCAACAATCTCAAGGGTTTCTGTTCACGAGAGGTTAGGACGACATGAGGTACAAAGTACAGATATTTCCAGGATTCATTGTGAGGATCCACAAGCACCGATCGTCTCAATTCTTTTGGGATAGAAGGCGCAGACAGATATCAGCAGAGATCGCAGGTCTTCCAAGAAGCTTGAGGAAGTCTTGCAGCCTCCTTACCGTTCCCCGCTTCATGAGCATGTAAGCGAGGAAACAGGTGACCACGTTCCCAGACTCATACGTCAAACGGTTCTGATAGTTCCAGCAGTTCTAGTAGCGCCTATCCCTCAGCATTATATTTCTCAGGAACTCATGGACCAGCATATCAGGGAGATCATCAAAGCAATGACTTTAGACGTGAAGGATGAATCGTAGAAATTACAAGGTAGTCCAATTGCTAAAGAATTATTTGATATGAATGTCCTAACAGGTTTTCATACACCCAAGATCATCAAATACAAAGGAACCGATCCAGGCCAGCAAATTCAACAATTTCGTGACTCATTGGGTTTATATTCTAATCTGAATCACATCCTTTGCATGCACTTCGCTACCAGTCTCCTGGACGAACCTCTCCGTTGGTTCCACTCTTTACTGGAAGGTTTGATTCATACCTTTGAGTAGTTACAGAAAATCTTCATCAAAGCTTATGTCCACAACATAGACAAAGAAGCGAACTTATATTCTATTATAAGTCTCAAACAAGCACAAGGGGAGAAGCCCAGAGAGTTTTCCAAGAAGTTTCTCAAACTGGCTCGGAAGGTCGACAATCCAGATCAAAATACAGCCGTGTCCGTATTCACAAATGCTCTGCAGTTCAATTGCAAAGCTAAATAGTATCTCTTCCTGAAGAAGCCCAAGACTCTCGAAGATATGATCGAGAAAGTCAACAATTACATCGATCTTTAGCAGATGATGCCCGATCTGAATAAACCTGTTAAGGCAGTCCACAGCACCAAGGTTCCTTCTACAGATTCCAACAACAACCGCAGCTCGAGGGATCAAGGCGATCCTAAACGAGCAAAGACAGAACCAGAAAGAGACATCAATCTGAGGTCGCAGAAACCATCCAGAACAGTCATACCAAAGTTGAATGCCAAGCTTTTCGTGATCTATCCTATTCTCTAGAAGGATAAATGCTTCTGTCCAGCTCGATATCTTAATCCAATAGCAGGCCGACCTTATTACGAATATCACAAGATTAAGCACCACAGCACCGACAATTGCTATGGTCTGAAAAAGCTCCTGGATATCATTTTTATGGAAGGGAGGATGCATGAATACATCATCGAACTTCCCAGCTATAAAGATGGAAGCTATTTAAAATAAGAGACGTGACTCAAGCAACAGAACAAATAGAAGAGATGCATCTATATCATCTCTACTGCAGATATATGATCGAGATCAATCAGGTTTCGAATTCCAATAGAGTCTAACAGAGGAAGTTGGGCGTGTGCTGTAACATTTCCATCCATGACAAGGAAGCCAAGCTCCTCCCTGAGTCAAGCTGTCATCGAAAGGGAATCTTCTTCGATGGCAGCGACACAGGACATGCGAAGTATCCTCATCATGACCCACTAGTAATTATGCTCAAATGAGGAACTTAGTAATGCACACCATGATGGTGAACACAGGAAGTGGGGTTGAGATCCTTTTCCAAAGCACGATTGACCAGATGGGGCTCTTAGATCAGGTTGTTCAAAGCGAGACAGATATCAGTGGGTTTAATGGGTCCAAAGATGTACGAGTTGGGAAGATCACTCTCCTGATCACAGCAGGGCCTACCACTATCGACGTTATTTTTTATGCCATCAACGCGAAATCAAGGTATTTGGGGATACTACGACATTGTTGGCTTAACAATATGGAGGCCATCCCGTCCACATTCCACCAGACGCTCCGTTTCAAGCATAACAATGGTATTTATGAAATCAAAGGATGTCAGAAACACTCTCGAGCTTGTGAGAATACAGTCTCACCAGTTCTCGACCATTCTGAATAGATTGGTGCATAGCAATCACAGAAGGCTGATCACCTCGATGGTCGGTCTTTTCCAGCCGAGCCCATGTAATGCGTCGAGATCGATGGAGTTAACAGAGGTACTTATATTGGTACGAAATTAATTCAAACAGAGAAAGAAGCTCTTATTTCTTTCCTCCAATCCAATAAAGACGTTTTCGCATGGAACTTCTAAGAAATGCCAGGCGTAGATCCCACAAAATCTTACCACATTTTAAATATCTGCGAAGGCGCCACAACAGTTAAGCAGAAGCAACGCAGGTTATCTCCAAGACTTCAAGATGAGGTGAACAAGGAGGTCGACAAACTTATCAAGGTCGGTTTCATTCGAGATGCCAAGAACCCAGAATGGATTTCTAATATCGTTGCTATTCCAAAGAAGAATGGGAAGGTTCGGGTCTGCATGTATTTAATAAATCTAAACAAACACACGCCAAAGGATGGCTTCCCTCTTCCGATCATTCATCTGATCCTTGACTCTACAGCAGGTCACGAACTCTTGTCCATGATGGATGTCGCTTCGGGGTACAATCAAATTCCACTCTTGGAAGCAAATCAAGAAAAGACTACGTTTCTTACAGAAAGAGGTCTATACTGTTAGAAGGTCATACCATTCAGCCTTAAGAACGCTGGAGCCACATACCAAAGGCTGGTCACAAGTATGTTCAAAGAACACTTGGGAGAAGCACTCGAAGTCTATATTGACGACATGCTTTGCAAAAGCCTAAAGAAAGAGGATCACATCTCTCATCTCTCTACAATATTCAGTATATTACGATCCTGCAGAATGAAGCTTAATCCCAAAAAATGCCAGTTCGGTGTTCACTCGGGCAAGTTCTTGGGTCATCATATAAGCAAGAAAGGGATTGAAGTAGATCCAGATCAAATTTGGGCTTTTCTAGACATGCCTTCACCATCAACAGAGAAAGATGTACAAAAGCTCACAGGAAAGATTTTAGCAATCAACAAATTCGTATCCAAGTCCTCAGACTAATGCAGATGGTTATTTATGCTACTCAGAGGTTCTACTCAATGAGGCAAAAGTTCAAAGAATGAAGATATTAACTGGAAACCAGAATGCGAAGCAGCTTTTTAGGAACTCAAAACTTACCTAGGGAGAGCTCCAATCATGAGCACTCCGTTAGGCAATGATGAACTAATTATCTACCTCGTAGTTATAGATACATCTCTCTGCTCGGTTCTCATTCGGCTTGAAGGAAAAATTGAGAAACTGATCTTCTTCATCAGCAAGACACTTACTCTAGCGGAAATGAAGTACTCTAAAATTGAAAGATTACTTTTAACTCTAGTTTACACCACACAAAAGCTCAAACACTATTTTCAAGCACATCCTATCAAAGTCATGATGAACTACCAGCTTCAGGAAGTATTGTCTAAGACAGATAAATCCAGAAGAGTACAGCAATGGTCCGTCAGTTTGGGGGAGCGCGAAATCAAATTTGAGCAACGAATTTCCTAAAAGGGTCATGCAGTTGCTGATTTTCTAGCAGACTTTCCAGTTTTAGATCCTGACTGGGAAGAACATGATCCAGATCTAGCCGAAGGTGCAGCAGATGAGTTTCTACCCTCCAAATCTTTTGATGATCGAGCATCATAGATATCTTAAAAAGGTTGGAGGCTCCTCACCGATGGTTCAGCAGGACCTTCAGGGTCAGGAATTGGGATCGTTCTCATTGCACCTTCCAACGACAGAATCAAGAAATCCATCTGTCTTGACTTCAAAGCCTTGAAAAATATTATAGAGTACGAGGCACTCATTAATGGTCTAGACATGGCTCTCGAACTCGGAATCACTGAAATCTTAGCCTACACAGACTCTCTTCTAATCGTTCATCATTACTCAGAACATTACAAGAAGAACGACATCATGGTCGATTATGCAGCTCTGGTTGCAGAAAAGCTTGAAAAATTTAACAAGGCTAAACTTAAATACCTCCCTCGAGGAGAGAATCGCCACGCTGACTCCTTGGCTTACTTAGGCGAAGTATTGGGTGCGGAATCAAGACACCTTCAAATCGAAGTTATTTCTAGCCCTAGTATTAATCGTACTACAGTATATGCGATTAACACTGGGGGCGATGAGATGGCGGAAGATGATTGGAGGAAACCAATCATTACTTATCTCGGTCTGGATAACTCATACAACGGGCCACTACCAAATGATCCACAGCAGCGCAGACATATTATCAAAAATTTAAAGCGCTACACCGCCCAACCAAATGGCAATCTCTACAAACGCTCAGTCACTGTTCCATACCTCAAGTGCCTCTCAAATGAATTTGCCAACAAGATGCTTCGAGATCTACATGATGGAATCAGCGGATCCCATACCGTAGGATGGGCTCTTGCCAACAAAGCTATTACCCAAGGTATCATCTGGCCAGGGATGCAGAAGCAAGCTGACGAATACTCAAGGAAATGTGATGCATCCCTCGAACTCCATGCCAGTAAGGTATACTGGCCATTTAAACGATAGGCACTTGATCTTGTTGGTGAATTCTCCAATACTCCGGGTAATAGGAAATTTCTCCAAGTTGCCACGGATTACTTTACTAAATGGGTCGAAGTAATTCCTCTATACAGAACTCGAGTAGAAGAGGTCATTTCTTTCATTTGGCAGCATATCATCACAAGATTTGGTTATCCACATTTGATCTGTATCGATAATGGTCCTCAGTTCGTTGGGGCCAAGGTCGTAGCATTTCTCAACAAACACAGCATAATCCATTCTCCATCAAACCCGTACTACCCCCAGGGAAACGGACAGGCAGAGATCACAAACAAGATCAGCGTGGATGGTCTCAAAAAACGTCTTATGTTACAGAAGAAGGGCAACTGGATACGTGAATTACCTCACGTCTTATGGGCTTATCAAACTATGCTGCGGAAGTCAACACAGTGCTCTCCTTTTCAACTTGCTTATGAAACTGAACTAGTGATCCCAACAAAGTATCACCATCCTGTGAGAGACCGCGAGCTCACAGATAAAGAAAATGAGTTCGAATTGGCTTGCAACCTCAATTCGATCGATGAGACACGAGATCAAGCTATCGCAAATCTTGGTTGATATCATCAAACACTGGCAAATTCCTACAGCAAACGAGTTTGCACTCCGGAGTTCGCTATCAACGACTGGGTCCTTCAAGAAATCCCTGATAACAGAAAAGATTTACATGCCGGGAAACTAGCAGAAAACTGGAAAGCTTCTTTCATGGTCATAGGTCGAACTGGTCTAGGTTCATACTATATCATGACGGAAGCCGGTGACAAAATTCCAAATCCATGGAATACAAGAAGATTGAAGTTATAGCGAGGTTGAACAACTCCTCTGTCGCTCAGCAAGGTTCAATCCACGTCGAGATTTTCCCTCCAATGTGTGTACAAACTCTTTTCAATCAATGAAATCTTTTCGTTATCACAAGAATCCCTGCTATACAGTTCCCCTTCATCTTCATCATCTCCAAGTATAAAAACACAGTTTATCCTAGCTTGATCCCTAAAGGTATTCCACATCCAACATTGGTAATGGCATAGATATTACTAGCCTAACTTCTGCGGATACTCAAATATCCGATGGCGGGGGCCATATCAAACCTCTTAGCCTAAAGATAATAAGCCTAAAGCACGAGTGAGGAAAAAACTTGCTCGCTGCCGCTAAGCTCCAACATCTAACATTGGTAATGGCGTAAATAATACTAGCCTAACTCCTGAGGATACTCATACATTCGAAGGCGGGGGCCATATCGAACCTCTTAGCCTAAAGATAACAAGCCTAAAGCACGAGTGAGGAAAAAACTTGCTCGCTGGCGCTAAGCCCCAACATCTAACATTGGTAATGGCATAGATAATACTATTCTAAATCCTGAGGATACTCAAACATCCAAAGGTGGGGGCCATAACGAACATCTTAGCCTGAAGATAACAAGCCTAAAGCACGAGTGATGAAAAAAATTACTCGCTGCCGCTAAGCTTCAATATCCAATATGGTATCAAGGCATAGGTAATACTAGCCAAACCCCTGAGGACTCAGAAACCTCCGGGGCTGGGGCCATTATAAGCTTTAACCTATAGGATCTAGCCTAAAGTACGAGTGAGACGTTGCTCGCTGCCGATAAGCCCAGCTTTCCAATATGGTATCAAGGCATAGATAATACTAGCCGAACCCTTGAGGAAACACAGATCTGAGGCATAGGCCATAAAGAACCTCTTAGCCTGCGGTGACCGCCTAAAGTACGAGCAAAGATAATACTAGCTCGCTACCGCCAAGCCTCCCTAAAGTCCAAGGGTTGAAGCACAGATAATACTTACTTCTATACCCACGGACTTCTTCTAATTCAATGGGTCAATCCAGAGAATAACATCTACTGCAGGTGTGAAACTATTAGTTTCCCATATCAACATTTCAAATTACAACGCTCCTCTAAAGGCTTACATCGAGCACTGAAGCATCAACATCCGCTAATTACAAAAGGTACTTGTTATCAGAATTTAAGTCTATTTTATTTTAATTCTGCTAGATTTTGTTGATGTGAGAGCAGTCGACCTTCCTCCCACAGAAGGAGTTGGTGAGACAGCACTCGAGCTTCCCCCTATTTCAGTCCTGGATGCCATATATTCTGGAGCTCGTTCAGCAAGAATTTCTCTCCCTCGAGCTATCTGTTCAGCCGTCGTGGTCCCAATGCCACGATCCATAACCCCAATTGGATCTATGCCTGAGATGTCGAGTTTACATACACAAGTCCTCCCAGAGAAGCAATCATGCATCAAATCCCTCTCAACCTACATGAATTTTATTTCCTCGACAAAAAATGCTACCAACGCGCTTAATTACCATTGATGCAAAACTTCACCATCACATTTTTCTTGCTCATGAACTACTAGTTCCATAAAGGATTGGTGAGTAACAACAACGCGCTTGTTATCCCTCAAACAACATGTTTTCGATTCAGCCAGTTCAACTGTTAATTGATCAATACGTTCACTCATCTGTCTTGTAAGATCTATCGACTTCTGCCAAGAATTTGTGAGATCAATGCGCATATTTTCCACTAACTCTTCTTTTCGACGAAGAAATTCCTTCATCTCTCGACTCTCCTCACCATAAGTAATTTCACCATCCCTTTTATCCAATTCAAATTTGAGATCCTTCTCATACTTCAATTCACGTATACGTAATTCCCGCTCTAATTCGGAAATTCGAGCACAGAGTTGATTAATTCTTTCATTCATCTCCTTATCACGTTGCACAACCCTCCTCACATATCCGCGAGCGTGGACCAAATCGTCCACCAAACTTTTGTTCTTGGCTAGAACCTCTGCTAAATCAGCCCTGCTCTGAGCCTTTCTCCCTTTTAAACGTCGTAAATCAGCCTTCAAACGATCTAATCTGGAGATCAAACTATCGCGTATTTGTGCAGATTTACGCAATTCTAAATCTTTGCCCGCAATACTGCTGTTCAATTTTTCAAAATCGGCTTTGGACACAGCCATGTTAGTTCGCACAGTATCCAGGTCGATCTCTTTCTTTAACAACTGCTCATTCAGAGCACGAATGTTACACTTCATATCAGATATCTCGTCATTCAATGCTCTAATACGGTATTCGGATAACTCAGCCTCGTGCTGAGAACATGACGCAGCCTTTTCCTTCAACTCAGCAAGTTTGCTGGTAAGGTTGTTCAAGGCCAAATCCCTGCAAAAAATTATTACAGTCATATCCTCGACTTGGCTCTTAGCTTCTTCGAGCTTCAGAGAAAGCTTCACATTATTATCCAAACGATCTTTATACTGGGAGATCAAAGCCACATATTCTTCTGCATACTTAGCATTATATAAAAGAATCTGCTCTTCTCTCTCTCTAGCAGCGTTTAGCTCGTTCAGCATAACAGTTAGCAGGGACACACAACATTAGTACCTAATTGGGAAGCAGATCGACAGAAGCATACTGATAAACTTGCAGAACAGACACCTGCAAGCTCGGGACAGCCAATGCCTCCTTGGCCAACCGACCAAGAAACAAGTTTTGGTCGCAAGACAGAGTGTACATACACAAACATCCTGAACTAGAATAAACTTACAAGGTACATATCCCTTCTTCTATTAAATTCTTGTTCATCTAGTTATTAATTTATCTGAATTATCTAACCTGCAATTCAGCAGAGGATTTTTTCTCTACTTCAAGCAGGCTCTCTAAGTCCACAACTCTGAGGCGCGAGCAATCTATCTCCTATAATACAGAGTTTCATAAGAAAAATATTGTTGGCATCAAACAACAGTAAAATATTACAAAGCTTGAGTTCATGTTTCACAACCAATGTTACATTACACGATCATCCTAGCTGATCAATAGTTTCCTGATTATCGGTAGCGGTCTCTTTAGCAACATTCATACCATCCTCCATTTCCTCAACCTCCTCTTCATCCATAATTTCCTTCTCCTCATTATTCCCTTCGTTAAATGCCAAAATCTCTGCCTTTGCATGCCTCAGCTGGTAGAACTTCCCTGTAAGGTTGTTAAGAGAAGTAGTAGACGCGGTAACCAATCGCTCCGCTTCAGCTACACTTTCGGCCCTAACTTCCTTCAGCTTTCGGGCAGTAGGTTCCCTTTCTTTCTCCAGCTCCAACTGAAAAGCTTCTCTCTCTCGAGTCAGGTTCTCTTCAAACATGTTTTTCTCTCCCTCAAGCTGAGAGATCCTCTTTTCCAGCTCATTCGACCTATCCAGGAGACCAAGCTAAGCCCCCCTCAGTACACGAGCAAACTGCAAAAAGAAATAAGTTAGCTTGAGCAACAAAGCAGCTCGACAAAGCCAACTATTTACTAACCTTCTTAAACTCATCATCCACAATAGCAACCATCTTCTCTCGAGCTTTAGCTCGACATTGTTCCTCCAGGAGACCGGCTTCAACCTCAAAATACGGCCTCAAGTCCGCCCCCTCAGCGATCATATCGCTTTCCTCTAAAACCACCAGTTAGTTTGCGGGAGAAGTTAGCTTCCTCCCCTTACTTCTATCGTCTACACTGTCCGACGTAATAGAACGAGAAGCACCCCCCCTTTTTACGGCCTTCCCCTTCGCAAGGTTCCGTACAACAGTGCTGGAGACAGTGGCCATGTCCACTGGCCCATCTAGCATTTCATTAAGCCGCACAAGCTTCAAAGAATATTAAGTTCAGGAGTTAACAATTTCTTTTCCTTAGTGCCTAGAGTTTTCCCAGCCACTCTCAGCTTTGCTTGAGATCTCCTGACCTTGTCGTCCTTACTAGCTATCCTTTTGAACCTACTTATCTCTAACTCTTTGAGAACAACTTCGAGATGAGTACCTTCCCTGGCAACGACATCTATAAAGGATTCCTTCCTCCAAACTTTGCAGCTAATTCCTGCATAGAAGGTTGGCAACGTCAGATACAAATCAACTATAGAAATATAGTTCAACATACAAATGATAGCTCAATTTTTAATGGTATACTTACCCTTTGTTATAGTTCAATTATTAAGTTCCAGGGGTTCCTCATCAGACCGCTGAAGACATTCACGAGACATCCATAAAAGGTTTTTATTCCACACTCGCCGTGCAGAAGACTGGTCGATGATGCATGGTCTTTAAGAACTAGAAGAAAGATATGCACCATCAGTTGCGGTGACATATTTCTCAGTGTAATACTCCAGGAAAGCCTTGGCAGTAATCCTCCTCTCACTACCAGATGCAGCCCATCTCTCATTAAGGGATTCGCATACAAGGATAACATCCCAAAAATTGTAGTTCAGCTGCGCCGGGCAAGCCCCAATCATATTCATAGCACTCTTAGCCAAATTGCTCAAAGACTGCGTCAACCCATAGTCGAGCTGGGATAAATAACAAAAAAAACCATCAGTTCGACTATCCTTCACCGCACCTTGAATGTACTCCAAGGACACTTCATCCCCCAAACGCCAGCACTTCTTTTCTTTCGCCAAATCAGGCAGAAAATATAGGCAATCCCCTCATTGACTAACACTGGAAGTCCTAAAGAAATTACCCCTCTATCCGAAGGCGTGCCCCCAGATCCCATCTATACTACTTTTGGCCTTACAGAACTCCCTAAACCAACTAGAACCTATTGGGTACTTAACTCGAAAACCCTTCAGACGAGGCAATTCTACCAATTTCATTACAGTATCCTCCTCATCCTCTACTCCAATGACGGGAGATAAATGCCCTACGAGGTCTACTTCATCAGCCATTGCGCAACCGAAAGTCGAAACAGTACTTATCTATAGTAAGGGGTCTACTTTACAAGACGCTAGTCCAACAAAACCAACAGATAGGTCGAGGTATATATATCAATTTTTATCTCGCACTACTATATCACTTCTACAATCACAATCTGTTACAAAACGATTTGTATCGCCCCACAGTCATTATTCCCATTGTTATTTTTTATTTTAATTTTTTGTGTTTGGGAAGGGATTACATCCTTATCTCGACACAGTAAAGATTTTTATACAAAAACTCATGTAATCCTAAAGACAGAGTTACCTTCAACATTTGAGTGAGAGTCTATAGTGTTGGTCTGCACTAGTTTGGTCAATTTCTATAACTTCTTCAAAACCTCCTCGATCTCAGCCTCCTCTCCTAGTTTGTAATTGAGACTCCTAGCCACTGCTTTCCTCTTATCCTTTCCTCCTTCGACAGTAATGGAATCGTCAGTTGAGATCTCTCTCTCTCTAACCATTCTCTTCTTTTTTTGGTTTTTTGTATTCAGAGAGGGAGGAGAGGGGGTACTTATGCACCTTTCCTTAAACTACTGGCGGTTTGGAGTTTTCCAATAAGTAGTCCTCGATTCCTAAACAGAGCCGTCTGTTGGTCTGAACCTGTCAGACGTGTCGTAGTGCTTCGGTGAAACCACCTTCTCATCATTACACAAAATATTATACTTTAGCGTATCTCTCAGCCCCTTGGTCTCACTCTTTTCACAATGCCCCAAACTCATGATTCTGAATTATCTACTTTAAAATTCTACATACATTTGTTTGCCCTACTAATACACCTTGACTTTAACGTCAGTATCAGTTTGCAGCACAAATTCAAAAATTTAGTTTTAACAGCAATCCTAGTCATAGCCTATTTTCGTGAACAGAGTTTTCTTCAAGTAAATTCGGGCAGTTACATTTCAAAATTTCAAAAATATAACAGTCAATCACTCCAATCCCTAAGATACTTGTATTTGACGCAACCGGTGTGCCCAACAACACCACAAGCTTTCAGTAGCCCTGAGGCGATATCCCTATCCTCATTGATGATCTCCTCCCTGGCCATCATCAGGACAAACTTTTTATGATCTTCAACAGACTGCCAACAGGTACGCATGGACTCTGACTAGTACATGCGGTTTATTTCCTTGCCCCTTTCTACATCAGTCTTACCCTCGTAATTCGCTCGGATTTCTAGCAGAACCGTATCATAACCTTACTGCCCGAAAATAGCTTCCCTTATTTTATCAATCTTGAATGCTAAACGCAAGTCGTTCAACACACGCGCTTTAACAGCCATCTGAGAGCGAATCTTCACCATTTTTTTATGAATAACCTTCTTAAAGAACAAGTCACACTTTCATACTGTTCAGTTAATAAGACTAATTTTTCGATTGACTATACGCAACGTATTTCAGTTTCTATAACCCACTCTTCCCGGGTTTAAACTACTTACTATTATCTTTTCGTGCTTAATCGAGCTCTCTAAAGTTTATATTTTGAGCTTTATGTTTACATCTGTTAAGCTCGATTCATTTACGAGGTAGGATAAGGTATGTTATCCCACCAACTATTCACTCCCATATTATGTACAGCTCGATAACATGTCGACTATTTCTATTTTTTGCAAGTAAGAAACAAACAAAATATTCTTTTATTACGCTCAATTTTTATCTAACAAGTTGGTTACAGGACTAACCCTACAGCATTGCTTTATAATTACAGAATCATGGTTTTCAAAGCTCGATATTACAAATACTTTCTCAAACACGAGAACAAGTCGCTAGTTCTTTTCTCATTGCCAAGATAATGCTGATCTTCCAGAGAACCCACAGCCACAACTCGAAAATTGCATGACTGCAACAGGTCAAGCACCTCTTTCCCCTTCATTTCTCTGGAGGAAGAATTAAAAGAAAAGACGATAGTACTGAATAAAGCGATCCATCTTCCACCTCCACCACTGCTGTCTCTTTCTCCTTATCCCCACTAACCCAGAGATCGTGGAGATTGAAGAGGACTCCTACCTTAGAAATCAAAACGTCATTAGAAACTAGGGATTTTGCATCGCATACACCCCAGCCGCTAAATCGGATGCTACATAATACACGAATATATTTCAAACAACAATCTTTCAACAAGATAGTAGAGGGAGTCTCCCAACTCTGATAGCCACAGAACCATATCCGGAATCCCTCCACGATGAAAGAAAACCGGGTATGATACTCTTGATTCCTCATCTTAACCATGATGTTGCAAAGGAACGCTTCCAAAAAACTCATATTTTTTTTCTTACCCAAACAAAACAGACATGTTTATTTTTCTCTGCAGCGAAGATGTGTTACAGGTTATTCGGCTATCAAATCTGACCACTATTTATAGCGATACCGTATTTAATGCAAGTTGTTTCCCTAAATAGTCATCTACTTGGGAAAACCAACAGTCTACCCATAACACTCACGCGTCATGATGATAACACACTCTTTAATATAGACGTTCCATTTTTCAAGTATTGCTTACGTCATCACAAGGTCCGAGTTTTAGGGCTTTTCTCGACTAAAGCCACACGTGACTTCAGTTGCGAGGGGCGATTGTAGGTACTTATCCCTCGAGCTATGGACACTCAATCTCATCTATACCTCAAGCTCCAGAAGACTCGATCCTATCCAGTACCAGACTCACGCATAAACAAACACGTTATAATCATGTTAACAATTATACATTGACCACGAACTCAAGCAGAACGTGGATCGTCCATAACAGATGTAAACAGAACAAGTCAACATACACTTGTTTCCCACGAGCTAGCAGTTACACACTCAACTTCCCATGACTCCCACTTTTAAGAGAACGTATTCAAGCACGATGTCAAGCTGAGAGCAGGCACTATAAAAGGCCAGAGCTCCTAAAGAAATAGGGAAGTCGATAGACAAATCTAAACATATAATTATCTAATCTCTAGCTATATGTTTTTAGATTTACTCTTGCAATCAGATTCTCTCAATCTCTCAAGCAATAATACTACTTTCACAAAATCTTCCACTCGAGGTCGTGGTTTTTACCTATTCACAGGTTTTCCACGCTAAATCCCCTGTGTCAAGTATTATATCTTATTTAATTCTTGGCATAGTAGATCTTGGTGTAAGGATCGATTTCAAGCTGGTTCGAGATTTATGTAATCTTGTCCCTACACTTCTCTCTTTCCATTTCTTCTTTTCTTCTTTTTGCTATCTTTTGGTACAAATAGTAGGTATAGTTTGCTGTTTGATGCATATGGTATTGTAACAACACCAACAATAAGTTTTCTCTTTGTGCAATCTTGTTATGGCTTACCAACTATTTACAGGTCAGTTTACCTACTATTACAAGTTGGTTTAACAATTACAAGTAAAGAAAAGCTTTGGCTGAGGTGCTTGACAAAAAAGAAATTCTTAATTTTGTTGTGGGTCCGAACAACTTAAGCGCGAACTATTTTATACCACTTAAGCACGAACTATTTTATAACTTATGACTTAAGCTTGTGTTTTTGTTAAGAGTTTTTTTTGGTTGGTCCCACTTGAGCACGACCTCTAATGTTTCTTTTTACATGCTTGGTTTTTGGTTTCCAAATGAACTGTTTTGGTGGACCTTAATTCGAACTTAAGCTTTGGTTTCCAATGAACTCTTTTCCCACTCAAGCATGAACTATTTTCACAAACTGTTTAGACAAGCCCTAAAGTAGATGTCTGGGAATATAAAGTTAGTGGCCTACAAACATTACTTCATGGTCACGGTAAGACCATCTTGTGTTTTAGCATTGCTTGTTTTACATGTGCTCACAACAGGACTTCATTTAAGGTGAGCACGAGCTTGAACACGAACTTGAGCACAAGCTTAAGCACGAGTTGTTTTTGCAAGTTTTGCTTGAATTGGGATGTGATAAGGACCATCTTTGCTAATCCTGATTATTACATTCCATTGTCGATCAAACAAAAGCTGATTACACTTTGACAATTTTGGGCACCGGGATACAAAAGAACGAAAAGCACAAAAAATTTTGAAGGCGAAAATACGAAAATCTTAAAGCGGGGGAAATTTCTTGAAAAATTCTTTTTGTGCCCCCTAAGTAAAGGGACACTTCCTTTTTTCACCCAATAAGTAAAGGGGCGGCCACAGCTACACCAGGAAATACTTCTCGTAGGTTGGTACTTCTCAAAACTTGACATCTAGAATGGGTACATATCTGCTCTGCCCCGGTACGAGGACACATAAAGTCGTGTGGATTATAAAAATACACGCTACTCTAATAAAAAATTTGCTATGGTTGGATTAACCTCTTGTTGTATTTAATATTCCTTTTCTTTCTAACATTAGTAAAGGTAAAAGCTGTTAGAGACTTGCAGAATTTCATCACCCAAATAGTTCTCCAACAAGTAGGACCACCCATTCGGGATACGACAAAATTTGTAACATACGTTAATTGAGCGTCCCAGACCTTAAAATAACTGTTAATAAAAAAGGGTTGGAAGATTCCCGTAGAATTTCATCACCCAACGGATAGGTATACCGGACCGGGGTACAAACACGGGTTCTTAGGATACAGCCCTAGCCTAGCGCCACGAAATACTGGCTATAAGTCTTCGATGTAACCGTTCTAAATGCTGGCATTCGATATGGCGACTTGCTCAGGCATGAGGACTAAACATCTACTTTATGCTGGTACTAGCATAGAAACGTATGGAAGTATAGGAACCAAAGATTTTTGCTATCCTACTCATTTTGAACATAGAAGAATATAGGGGAAACCTATTTATTACTTCTAAGAAAATGTTGATGTGATAGAGTTTAGGTTTGATTGGTTGTTTATTCAACTGGGTGTTGCTTTAATTTTAAAATGTCATACATGCAAGAATATTGGAATAAACTGCTTACAATTCGACATCCTTCAACAACTTCAAAATCATTTTCAATCATGGGATTACCAAAATTCTCAATATGTGGAACCTTTCATATATGCAGGCCCATCAGTCCATCCAGCCATCCAACCAGTTCACACCCGCACTACCTAAACCATCTTTGGAAGATACCCTTGCTCCCTTCATGCAACAATCAATGGATATTCAAAAATAATCAATAGAAAGTCAAAAACAAGTGCTACAATTTCAGCAACAAATTATACAATTCCAACAACAGACATTGGTGAATCAAACTTCTTCGACCTAATCTATCTTTATATTAAAGACTCAGATAACTCAGTTGTCAACTACGTGGAGTGAAATAGAGCATGAAGTAATTTTAAGAAATGAAGAAGAGCAATCCGAATTTAAATCCCCTTGAAATTTAGAAATTGATGAATTCAAGCATAATCAAGGAATGTTTTCTCCGTGGGGTGAATGAATACCATATTGCGAGACAGACTTAAAAGATGAACATTTTAAGGTCGACGATCCTATGTTATAAGAAGATCTTGATGAAGCAGCTATCATGTCTAATACAATTCATTCTTAATCACCTCCAAATTCAGTCCTAAACATTCAACCACCGATGTCACTATCCATCATTTCATTTGTTAACCCAATAAATTCTTTCGAGGAAACTATGATCGAAACTAAATATTTTTCCCTTTCCTCTAATGATTTTTCTGACGATGATGATGACGAGATAAAATATGAACATATGGAATCACCGTCTCATTATACGATAACATGCGGGGAATTTGTCATTTCCTTCTCAGTCTCATTATGAGTCACCTCAGCCTTGCCATGGGCCGCGTCCGCCCGACACAAATTGTGATGTCGAAAACCAGTGGGTAGATAAACCTTCTTTACATGATATATTACTATTATTGGGGGCTGATTCTGATATGGTTACTCCTTCACTAACCACACCTATACCTATACCTACATCTCCATTTCACAAGCCACTTAGGGTTATCATAATTGTTAATGAATTTGAGGATTTGTTACGCGATAACTCTAGTTGTACAAACTCTATTGATCAATGTTTGAATTATTTCAAGAATTGGAATGACCCCGTAATTCCCAAAATAGTTCAAGCATTATCACTTGTAACTGAGTCATACAAACTTGAGCCTGACCCAACTCCACCCGATCGACAACACTTTAATTTTTCAAGTCACTTTTTGGAAAATGATAAATATCAAGATATATTTTTGGTGTATGGGGTTACACCTTGTAAAATATCTCTAAGTGAGATTCCTTATAAATAAAATAAGGAAAATCTTTATCTTGGGAGATTGGACTCTGAGTTATTTTCATGATTGCATCAACACAATTAGGTACAAATAAGGAAAACCACTATTTTTTTATTATCTGGTTATTCAAGGATAAAGACAATTTTGGTATTCCTCGATTATTTAAGGATAACTTGCAACCTGGATAGTTCAACAATTATTGTACTTTGTACCCCCTTAGAGTTATTTCATAACATTCAAGTTTGGGGGTGCATTCGTCTGGCTGAAGACGGTAAAACTTAGCGCTTCCTGGGAGGCAACCCAAGGCACATTCAGGTGAAAAGTTCCAGCTTTTATTTCCATTCCATTTGGTTCTTAAACATTGAGGACAATGTTTTAATTTAGTTTAGAGGTTAAAAAACTATTTTTTATATACTTTTTGATGAAAAGTAAAATAATGATTCTTTGGCAATGTATGATATATTTTTGGCCAATTTCTAATAATTAGACTAATTTTATTTAGGCAAAATGATATGCTGATTGGAAAACCCAAAAGACTTTGATATTTTACCAAGTGTACACAATAATATTTATTTATCGTGTTCTTAAACTCGATATACTACCTTGTGATTAGCAAAAAACTTAAATTGCTCTTGGTATATTTTTAAAACTTGCACTTCACTATAGTTATACTTCAAATACTTTCAATAGAGTTTTTGACCAGAATATGGAAAATTTAGCATTTATGTTAGGCATAATTCACTCCATGGGAGACAACTGCTTAAAAATAAGTTTATTCCTAAAAGTGCAAAAGAAAAGCCAAACTTGCTCTAAAACTTTCACGCTGCAAGGCACACTCGCATGATTAAGAATTGAAAGAGGAAAAATTATCAACAATCTCGAGTATGACCATGAACTATGTAAAAAGAGCATAAAAAGTGCTACTTGTGAGAATCCTGGTTCAAGGTCAAGAAGGGGCACCAAACCCTGACAACCTTAGCCAACTGGCAGGGATTGTCAACCAAAACTCTTTGAGATGGAGGCTTCACTTCTAAACGATGTATAAAATGAAAAAAATGGGGCTTGTAAAAAAAGAATACCAGGAAGACGAATTAACAAAGGTACTTGTCGAACTAACCGATGAATTTATTCCAATAAATACTAGACTACCAAATAGTGGCTTAACTATTCTATACAATGTATTGTGTTGTAAAACTATCTTCACTACACTGAGACATTGCTAAGGAAAATATTTGAATCTTTTTTTAAGCATGTGGTAGTATTTCAAGCTTTGGATTTTGAAAATGATATTTTATGGTACACTTGGGAAATATTTAGTTTTAAGGAATTTTCTATCATAATATTTACTTGTTATATCAAAATAAGGATAAGTTGACAGGATATAACTTATTTATAATCTAGAATTGCCAAAGTCTCATTTTTAGTTTTTGTGGGTATAATCATTGTAAACCCTCACAAGACAATATTCGTTCACCAGGGAAACCTGGGGGTTTAATGGCTTGTTGCATACGCTAAATACAACCCCGTGACATGCGAAAATGGTTTTTTTTTACTTTTACTCGAGGACTAGCAAAATATAAGTTTGAGGGTATTTAATAAATACGTAGTATTTACGTGCCCAACTCTTAAATTTATATATACATAGTTATTTATTAAATAAATGTGACACTAATAGTGTTTTTGTTTGTATTTACAGATATTGGACACAAGATAAAAAGTCATACATATTTCTGGTTTTTAACAAAGAACAAGAATGATGTACTCCAATAATGATTTTCATTTGAAGTTGTCAACCAAAGGCCCATAAAAGCCTATTGAAAAGAATTTAATGTTGAGATTATTCTTATGAGTTGTAATGCATGGTCTAAGGCATTGTTTAGGGGATTTTACATTTATTCTGATATTTTGTAAACCCCCCTATACTCTATAAATAGGAGGGGAATCCCACCCATGATAGGAGTTCTTGGAGAGTATAAATATCAAGGTTCAATAAGCAATAAAGTACTTGTTCTTCTCTTCATCTTGTCTTTTACTCTTATTTTAATAATAGTATATTAGCAATGATCAAAGGGTTATGTAGCTAAACCTCTTAGCCAAGGCTAGAGGAAGCTCCATCTAATGTAGCCTTAGTACAGATTGTGTAGTTTAGTCAGAGTAATTGCATTCTCTAAATCGCAGCATAATGCATATTCGTATTCTTTAGTCCTATGTTTGACCATATCTAGGATTAGGAGGAATTAGGAATTTAAGTAACCATCTTGTTTGACCATAACAAGATAGGCTAGGAACATTGAGAAGAAAACATAATCTATGCTTATCAACCAGACCATGGTTGAGTAAGTTGGCTTATGGGTAGTTCCCAATCAATAATTATCTTATCTCATGATGTATTGCATATACCCGACCAAGGGTATTCAATACGAGAATTCCTGAAAACTTTAACTAGGTACACTATCTCAAGGTTACAACGGATGGAGTGGTATCTTGCCTTAGTTTCCTCTCCAATCTTCTCAACACTTTTTCTAGTTTGTATTTTATTTTAATTTCTTCAGTTATAAAAACCCAAAACTCATTCTTATTGGATAGAATTAATAGCTCGAAGCTAATTCGCACCTACAAGTCTTTTTTACGACCCCACTTTCTCTTATACTCAGCGGTACACTGTGCGCTTGCGGGTCTTTTAAGACGTCAATTTTTATATTGATCAACGGTTAACTTAGCGCTTCTTGGAAGGCAATCCATGACACATTAAGGTGAGAAATTCTAGTTTTTATCATCAATTTTTTATATTCTCAAACATTGAGGGCGATGTTTTATTTAAGTTTGGGGGTTGGAAACCATTTCTTTAAATGTTTTTTGAAGAAAAGTGAAGTAATGACACTTTGAAAATTTATTATATATTTTTGACGAATTTTCAAATACTAAAACTGATTTTACCTTGATATAAATATTATGGAAAAACTTAAATTTTAAAATTTTACTAAATATATACTAGAATATTTTGGACTATCTTAAGCCAATTGTACTATATTTTTATTAGCGACTAATTCAAGTTAGCTTGGCATATTTTGAAAACATGCACTTTACCGTAGTTTTGCAATTAATACCTTCAATAGATTTTTGCTTAGTATAAGAGAAATTTAGCATTTATGTTAGGAATAGTATGCTGCATGGGAGACAACTGCCAAAGAATAAGTTTATTCCTAAGAAAATTAGTAATAAGCCATATGTGCCCTAAAAACTCACACTGCATGGCTGCCCACAGGATTAATAACTGAAAGAGGAAAATTTATCACTAATCTTGAGTTTGACAATGAACTATATGAAAGCAGCACAATAAAATATTACTTGTGAGAATCCTGAGTCTAGATCATGATGGGGCACCACGCCCCGACAACTTTAGCCAACTAGCAGGGATTGTCAACCAAAAATTCCTTGTTACGGAGACTTCCCTAAAAAATAATGTACTCAAAAGAAAAAGCTTGTAAAAGAAAAGAAAAAATTAAAATTCTACGAAGAGGAATTGACTAAGGCACTTGTCGAACTGACCGTTAAATTTATTCTAGTACGAACTAGATTACTAAAAATTGAGTAAATTATTCTAGACAACGTATTAGGTGATAAATCAATTTTTACTGTATACTTAAATATAGCAAAAGCAAAATACTTGAATTTCTTTCTAATCTTGAAGTAGTACCTCTTGTTTCGGATAAGCTTAAAATATTCTTTAGTATACTTGGGAGAATAACAAGTTTAAGGATTTTTCCATCGTTATATTTTTGTCACAACTAAGTAAGGATAAGTTCAAATGAAATGAGTTATGTGTATTCCAGAATTGTTTAAAAGGCCAGTATTAACTTTTATGGGTATAGTCACTTCAAACTCCCACGAGACAACACTCATCCACCGGGTTAAACCTAAGGGCTTAACGGCTTGTTGTATATGCTAAATGCAATCGCGCTCCCTACGAAAGTGGCTATTATTTTATTTTACTCGCGATGAGGAAAATACAAGTTTGACGATATTTGATGAACGCATAATTATAAAATTTTTAATATACCCGAAAATGTATTTTAGTCGTTCATTATATTTAATTTTGGGTGCTTATGCGCGTTTGTTTGATTGTAACAATTGAGGATGGATATTTGAAACCAAGCTCTTAAAGTTAAGTAAAAGTGTCTCTAGTTGTTCATAGCACAAAAAGTCAAAAACACAATATATTTGGTCTCAAGATTGAAGAAATATATTCATAAATATTTTTATAGAAAAAGATCAAAGAATATATTGCATCCAAGATCCTTGAAGATATTTTTTATTGAAGATATATGCAAGAGTTTCCATGACGAAAGATCTCTACATCACTTAAGGAAATTATATGCTAGAATCTTAGGTGATTGGTTATAATATTAAAAGATATTATTGTGAAATTATTATTTAAAATTAATGTATAGTTTCTAAATTTGGGTTCCTTCTCCTATAAAAGGAATCTTCTCCCCATTGTAATTGGAGATCTTATATTGGAACAAGTTTAGAATAAAAAAAGTCTTAATTTTATTTAATTTCCTCTGTCTCTTTTATTTTTGTTTGTAATTAGTTTGCTAGTTCATGCAATGATCTTTGGAAAGATAGAAGGTTAATTTCTTCTAGCTATGGCTAGAAGGAACCCCTTACATAAGTAGCAATAGTTATGTTGTTGTTCTAGGATTAGATTTTTTTGTAATTTTCTAAAATAGCTATAATCTACTTCTTGACTTAACCATAGCTAGTAAGTAAATTTAGACAATTTAGCAAAAATTCAGTGTTATAACCATTAAACCGGATTTTAGGATAAACAGGAAGATAACACATAAAAGAAATTCGACCAAGCTTAGCCATAGTTAGAAGAATTCCTCCTGCATATCGGATTAAGTAAAACCTAATTTGACCAAACCTTAGATGCCTAACCATGGATCAAGGGTTGCCATTTACATAAAAAATTCTCTACCCAAGATTTTTGACATGAGTAATCCGCCTAGTAAAATTACATTATTACTATTATTGCTTCGGTTGGGCCAAATTATGGTCACAGCTATTTTCTTTTTAAAAGTTCTTATTATTTTTTTATTTTCCATCTATCTCTTATAAAACTATAATTCACCCAAGAAAGTATTTGTTTTCCTAAACCACGTTATGGATTCGATCCCACTCTTCTGTACTATAATTTGACAATCATACTTTGATCGGGTATTTTGCTAGCGGACCTCAAAACCTCTTATCAGTACCAACCCAAGGGCCTGAATGGGTATAATTTTTTTACATTTTTATTTGATCAAAGATCCTCTTATTATAGGATTATTTTCTTCATTTGTTGTTTCGAAGATAACAAGATGCAGCTAACATTAGTATTAATCATGAGTTACGATTACTCTGGAAATGATTTAAATGTCTATAATGGGATAACAGTTGGTGATTTTGCACCATCATAGAAGAATTACTCTATCATTAATTGGTATGAAAATTTTAAACCATGATAGAAAGGCAACTTCGAACTTCATACCACTGGTCCATCACAATAGCATTTTTTTATCTTCCTGATACGTTATTGGAATGTCACATCTGATGGCTGGTCTCGATGCGGCTGGTAAGACCACCATATTGTATAAGCTCAAGCTTAGAGGCATTGTCACTACCATTCCCACTATCGGTAAGTCTCAATTGCATAGTTTTTACTCATTTTTAAATTTTAATATGTTTTCAGATTGCCTGTTAATGTTGATACATCTATTCTTTACCATGTGATTTGTGCATTTGAAATGGGCTTTTTTTTTTGCTACTTTTATAGGCGTCATGTCTTATTGGATCTGTTAATTGTGAATGATAACTTTTGAATTTTCTCATTGCTATATGACCTTTTTATTGCCCATTCTAATGCAATTGTTGTATTATCCATGATTTATTAATGGGCCACAGCTCCATCGAAGCATGTTGTACAATATCTTAATGCCTGACATATGAACTTAATTTGTCATCTTTTAGTTTGTTTCGTCAAATGCTATTATAAACATCCTCAGTGATGCAATTAGCTATTGTTATGTAAGATTCAATGTGGAAACTGTAGAATACAAGAGCATCAGCTTTATCGTGTGGGATGTGTGGGGCCAGGACCAAGTGTGCTTTGCTTTAACGATCTATATACTTCATGAATATATCAAGATGTGCTATTATTATCAGTGCATCTTAATGTTGTGAGCACCATAATTAACCAATGGAGTCTTATTGTTTGCCTTCAACAGATCTGCCCATTATGGAGGCACTACTTCCAAAACACTCAAGGTTTGATCTTCGTGGTTGACAGCAATGATAGAGATCGAGTTGCTGAGGCAAGGGACGAGTTGCATAGGATGTTGAATGTGGTATGCCTTCAATGAAAAAATTAGTGATTGCACTTGATAGTTCTTTTATATGCATCTTATGTTATTTATCAACCACAATATATGAAAGCTACGAGGAACAATTATATACATTATAGTACTTTTCTGGCTATTAAAAACCTTTTGTATCGTTACAGTTTTGCTTGGTATTGGAAATAGCTCTGTAAATCAATTATTTTGGTTGTATTTACCATCCAAATTTTGAACCAAAGCTGATATACTTGCTTTATGGAGCTATTCCAGGGATACCACACGAAGCCCTAGAGATCTACTTTTTACGGTGGGAGTAATGTGGCTGGTATGTTGAACTTGGTAGCGAGAGAAACAGCTGATGACATTCCTAATGCTTTTCAAAAAAATGATTTAATAGAAGCTTCGGAGATTTGCGTAACAAAAGATAAAGGGCCTGCTATTTTTTAATCCAATTCCTCTGTTTCAGCGCCATCTTTCAACACAGCGGTGCCTATTCCAGAAGAGCGCAGTCACTCTGTTCATATCCCAAAATTACTTAAAAGCAAAAAAGGATACGTCGTGCGATGTACATGAAAGTAAAGATGAAACATTCTTCATGGAAACACGTGCTTGAACCAGAACACAATATTGTGAGCTGTAAAGTTAGGAGAGGAGAAACTGATGACGTTCCTAATGCTCCTCATAAAGATGATTTAGTAGAAGTTTGGGTGATTAGTGAGATAGAAAATAAAGGGCCTACTATTTTAGAAGCCAATCCCTCTATTTCAGCGCCATATTACAGTACAGAGGTGCCTATTCTAGATGAGTGTAGTCAACATGTTCATACCCCACAGTAATTGAAAGTCTGTAAGATAATTCATGTGATTTTGAGAGAGTTTTGAAGGGGGATTTAGGATTTTTTAAAGGTGGCAGCGGTGTTTCAGCTGGGAATATTGCATACAGGATTACTTTCGAGGATGTTGCGGATAATGTGTATGCTTTATTGAATGTGAGTTTTCATTTTGATCTATGTTTGGACTTTGCTGGTAATTATAATCTATTTATCTTATTATAAATTGTATGATATTCATGCCCTAGGCATTGAGGTTCAGACTCGCGAAATTTATATTTCAAGGTTATATACATGCAACTCCAAAACCCATTCCCATGATTAGTAGTAAATTGGATAAATATTTTTATGAATTTTCTACAACTCCGAGGATACAACAAAATATTGGCATTGGTAATTTATAATGAACTAATGACAAAGTGATAAATATTACCATGACATGATTGTAATTCATACCAGTTAATTTTGGCTTCGTACGGTAATATATAGATAGGGCAGAAAATGGATAGCTTTTTGAAACCTATGCAAAATGATTAAGGGTAGTAACTGACAAAGGAGTAAGTAATGTTAGATTAGGATGGACACAGAGAGAGGAGAATTAGGGACATACCTGAATTGAGTTTTGAGATTTGTGCATATAAATTATAATAACTAATAAGAACTAATTTTTAATTGATGATTTCTAACTTGGCTACTGTAACTTCTCATAATAATAAGGGGAAAATGAGGAAACCAGTTGCAGAGTGCAAATTCAGGCAATGAGAAGATTACAATCGGAATTACTGTTATGTGTGAATAATATCATTTCTACGTTCTTATTGCAAATTCAATTACATTTTCTAAATATTGTGTATCTTCGAATTTTTAGTGATAAAGAGGATCATTCGATAATGCATTCAATATTAGAAAAACATTTTTATTCTCTTGATGTAGCAAATTTGAAGGATGTTATATCGGTTGGTCGGATTGCATAAATTATACAATTTGCTCAAATAATTTTTTTGTTTTGGGTGATTGGATTGATGAAGTGTTTCATCATGGATTCATGACATTCACGGGTAAAGGTGGCGAAGGCACCCGTCATAATAGGTCACCACTAACGACTGTTAAATACATAATCATACCAAAGGCACGCATAGAGGTTTTAGCGACGAAGGCGCGTTAATGAACAATTTTGTAGCAACGAAGGCGTGTCGACATATTCAACGTGGCGAGCCAAGGGTAGTACAAGTTAGTTTAAGTATTAAAAATTTGCCAAAAATATATCATAAATTGCCAAAGAGTCATTATTTTGCTTTTCATCAATAAGTATAAAAAATTAGTTTTTCTACCTCCAAACTTAAATCAAACTTTGTCCACAATGTTTGAGAACAAAATCTAATAAATGGAATTGGAAATAAAAACCTGAACTTCTTACCTGAATGTGCCTTGGGTTGCCACCTCCTAAGAAACGCTAAGTTTTACTGTCTTTAGCCAGACGAATGTACCCCTAAACTTGAATGTCATGATATAGGTCTAAAGGGGTACAAAGTATAATAATTAATTAACTATTGAGGTTGCAAGTTCTCCTTAAATTACCAAGTAATACCAAAATTGTCCTTATCCTTGAATAACCAGATTATAAAAAAATAGTGGTTCTCCTTATTTAGAACTAATTGTGCTGATGCAATCAAGATACATAAAAATACCTCAAAGTCAAATCCCCCAGGATAAATATTTTTCAAATTTAATTTATGGGGAATCTCACTTAGAGATATTTATCAAGGTATAACCCCATACACAAAAAATCTATCTTGATATTCATCATTATTCATAAAGTTACTTGAACCATTAAAATGATGTGGATCGGGTGGTTGTGGGTTGGGCTCAATTTTGAAAGACTCAGTAACATGTGATAATATTTGATCAATTTTAAGAATTATGTGGTCTCCCTAGTACTTAAAATAATTCAAACATTGATAAATGGAGTAGGTACAACTCAAGTTATCGCGCAACAAATCCTTAATTTTATTAAAATTATAGTACCTCCAAGTGGCTTGAGAAATGGAGATCTAGGCATAGGTATAGGTGGGGTTTCTCAAGGAGTACCCAATACTAAATCATCCTCCAATAATAGTCATATGTCCCATAATGATGGGTCATCCACCCACTGGTTTATAATATCGCAATTTGTGCCAGGTTGAAGCGGCACAAGGCAATGCTGAGGTGATTCATAAGGAGACTAAGAAGGAAATAAAAAGTTTATAATATCTATAACAGGTTTGGAAATTTCTAATTTCTTGACTTTGGTACAAATATCCCCATCTACAAATTCCTTGCATGTTATCGTATAATGAGACAGTGATTCCATATATTCATATTTTATCTCATCGTCATCATCGTCAGAAAAAATTATTAGAGGAAAGGGGAAAGTATTTAGTCTCGGTTATAGTTTCCTTAAAATAATTTATTGGGTTGATAGTTGTTTCATCAAGATAGTTGTATTAGGCAAGATAGTTGTTTCATCAAGATCTTCTTATGACATAGGATCGTCAACCTTAAAATGTTAATCTTCTAAATTTGTCTTGTAATATGGTACCCATTCACCCCACGGAGAAAATATTTCTTGATTACGCTTGAATTCACCCTTTTCTAAATCATAAGGGCATTTAACTTCGGATTGTTTTTTGTCATTGCTTAGAAGTTTTTTGTGCTCTATTTTACACCACATGGTTGACAACTGAGTAATCCAAATCTCTAATCTAGAAATAGATTGAGCCGTAGAAGTTTGATGTAGCAACTCATTTTGCTGAAATTGGTGCATTTGTTTTCAAAATTGTAAAGCTTGCTGTTAATTCTCAATTACATGTTGCATTAAAAGTCATATGGTATCCTCCAAACTCCAAAAATGGTTCGGGTGAAGCGAGAAGGAACTAATTGGATGATTGGATAGGCTGATGGGTCTGCATATAGGAGTGAGGTTGGAAATCTTCCACGTATTGAGAATTTTTGTGATCCCATGATTGAAAATAATTTTGAGATTTTTGTGGGATGGCAAATTATGAGCTATATGGATTCCAATTTTCATCTATGTATGTAATTTTAAAATAAAAGTTATACCCAATGCAATAAATAACCAATCAAACCTAAACTCTAGCACATCAAAAATTTTTAGAAGTAAAATAGGCCTCCCCTATATTTTTCTATGTTAACAATGGGTAGGCGGACAAAAGGCTTTGGTTCCTATACTCCTCTACGTCACCATGCAAGTACTATCTTAAAGTAGATGTTTAGATCTCATACCCGAGTTAGTCGCCTTATATTACTTCAGCACTTAGATCGGTGACGCCGCAAACCTACAACCAGTAATTGACAGTGCTAGGATAGTGCCGTATCCTATGAACCCGTGTTTGTACCACAGTTCGGTACACCTATCCGTTGTGTGATGAAATCTCATCGGAATCTTGCTATATTTTTTTATTATCAATTATTTTGTGGTCCGGGACGTTCAATTTTTTTTTGATACAAATTTTTTTGTATCACTAATAGGTGGTTCCAATTGTTAAAGAGCTTTTTGGGTGATAAAATCCCGTAAGTCTGTAACAGTTTTTACTTTTACTAATGTAGGAATTAAAAAAAGTTAAACACAATAATAGGTCAATCCAACCACCAATTTTTTAAATTTGAACAACGTGTATTTGAACAATCCACAACTTTATATTCCAAGTTCGGGAGGAAACGGATATGTACCCCTTCTAGATGTCAAGTTTAGTGAAGTACTAACCTACGGATGTGTTTCTGGGTGAAGCTTTGGATGCCCCTTCACTTCCGAGGTGAAAAAAGGAAGTGTGAAAGAGCCCCTTCACTTAGGGGGCACAAGAAGGATTTGGCAAGAGATTTCCCACGACTTGAGCTTTGCACGTATTCGTCTTCTCCCCTTTCCATGTTACTTTTTCTCGTCTACCCATGCCAAAAATAACCTATGTTTGGGCGGCCGTGTTTAATTGAGATTGGGGTGCTATCAGAGATTTAGCAAAAATATTTAATGGTTTTTTTTCAGCGCAACAATTCCACACTATAAATGATTAAGCATATCAAACTTTAGAGCTGAGTGGTAAAAATTTATGCTCAAGACCAAGTGAGTAAATATTAAGCAATTAAAACCAAAATAAGGCACGGTTCCAATCTCTAATAAGCTTGGTGATATACTTAATCAAGTTCTTAGGACTCACACCAATTTAATGGTCAAGCACCTCAGTAAGCTTTTATTTATTAATGTGCCTTTTCAACTCAACGATGGCTGGTAAAAGCTTTAGGACAGCAACAAGTGACACATGCAAAACAAGAATGCCTAGGTAGTAAGATACCAATAAATCCCAGCACCTGACTTACATTACAACTTGCTAAAAATAGTTACAATTATTAAACCGAAATAGTAACAGTTATATTATAACAATCGCATGTTATCGTATGATGAGACGGTGATTCCATATATTCATATTTTATCTCGTCGTTAGAAAAATTATTTGAGGAAAGGGAAAAGAATTTTGTCTCGGTTATAGTTTCTTTATAAGAATTTATTGGGCTGATATGTGAAAGGATAGAGGTTGAATGTTGAGGGCTAAATTTGGAGGTGACTGAGAAAGAATTGTATTAGACATGATAGTTATTTCTTCAAGATCTTCTTAAGATATAGGATCGTCAACCTTAAAATGTTCATCTTCTAAATCTGTCTAGAAATATGGTACTAATTCACCCCACCGTGAAAATATTTCTTGATTACGCTTGAATTCATCCTTTTCTAAATGATATGGGGATTTAACTTCGGATTGTTTTTCTACATTGCTTAGAATTTTATCGTGCTCTATTTTACTCCAGGTGGTTGACAACTTAGTTATTTGTGCCTCTAATCTTGAGATAGATTGGGTCGTTGAAGTTTGATGTATCATCTCATTTTGCTGAAATTGGTGCATTTGTTTTTGAAATTGTAAAGCATGTTGTTAATTCACAATTACTTATTGCATGAAAAATGATATGGTATCCTCCAAAGATTGTTTGGGTGGAGCGAGAAGGAACTAATTAGATGACTGGACAGGGTGATGGGTCTTCATATAAGAGTGAGGTTGGAAATATTCCACATATTGAGAATTTTTTTGATCCCATAATTGAAAATAATTTTGAGATCATTGCGGGATGTCGAATTATGAGCTGTATGAAATCAAATTTTCTTCCATGAATGTCATTTTGAAATAAAAGCAGCACTCAATGCAATAAACAACCAATCAAACCTAAATAATAGTACATTAACATTTTTTAGAAGTAATAAATAGGTATCCCCTATATTCTTCAATGTTTCCAATGGGTAGGATGACAAAAGGCTTTTGTTTCTATACTCCCATGCATCACTATGTTAGTACTATCTTAAAGTAGATGTTTAGTTCTCACACCCGAGTTAGTTGCCTTTTATTACTTTAGCACTCAGATCGGTAACGCCGCAAACCTACAACCAATATTTCGTGTTGCTAGGCTTGGGTCGTATCCTATGGACCCGTGTTTGTATCACGGTTCGGTACACCTATCCCCTATCCATTGGGTGATGAAATCGTGCAAGAATCTTGCTACTCTTTTTTATTATCAATTATTTTGAGGTCCGGGACGTTCAATTTTCTTGTGATACAAATTTTTTCGTATTACTAATAGGTGGTCCCAATTGTTAAAGAGCTTTTTGGGTGATAAAATCCCGTAAGTCTCAAGAAATTTTTACTTTTACTAATATTAGAATGAAAAAAAATTAAACACAGTAATAGGTCAATACAACCACTAATTTTTTTAATTAGAGTAGCGTGTATTTGCATAGTCCACGACTTTATATTCTAAGTGTCGGGGCAGAACGGATATGTACCCCTTCTAGATGTCAAGTTTAGTAAAGTACTAACCTACGGGAAGTGTTTCCCGGTGAAGCTGTGGCCACCCCTTCACTTCGGGGACGAAAGAAGGAAGTGTGGAAAAAGCCCTATACTTAGGGGACACAAGAAGGATTTTGTAAAATATTTCCCACGCTTTAAGCCTTGCATATATCCATCTTCTCCACTTTCCAAGTTTCTTTGTCTCATCTGCCTATGCCAAAAATAACCTATGTTTAATCTGGCGTGTTTAATTGAGATTGGGGTGTTATTAGAGATTTAGCAAAAATATTCAATGGTTTTTTTTTTCAGTTTAACAATTTCTCACTTGAAATGATTAAGCATATCAAACTTTAGAGCTGAGTGGTAAAATTTTATGTTCAAGTCCAAGTGACTAACTATAAAACAATTGAAACAAAAATAAGACATGGTTTCAATATCAAATAAGCTTGGTGATATACCTAATCAAGTTCTTAGGACTCACACCAATTTAATGGTCAAACACCTCTGTAAGGTTTTCTTTATTGAAGTGCCTTTTCAACACAAAGATGGTTGATGAAAGCTTTAGGATAATAACAAGTGACACATGCAAAACAAGAATGACTTGGTAGTAAGATACCAATTAATCCCAGCACCCGACTTGCATTACAACTTGTTAAAAACAGTTACAATTATTAAACCAAAATAGTAACAATTACATTATAACAATCGCATGTTATCGTATGATGAGATGGTGATTCCATATATTTATATTTTATCTCGTCATCATCATTGTCAGAAAAATTATTAGAGGAAAGGGAAAAGTATTTAGTCCCGTTTATTGTTTCCTTAAAAGAATTTATTAGGCTGACATGTGAAAGGATAGATGGTGACATCGGTGGTTGAATGTTGAGGTCTAAATTTGGAGGTGATTGAGAAAAAATTGTATTAGACATGATAGTTGTCTCTTTAAGATCTTCTTATGAACTAAGATCGGCAACCTTAAAATGTTTATCTTCTAAATCTTTCTTGAAATAAGTTACCCATTCACCCCACGGAGAAAATATTTCTAGATTACGCTTGAATTCATCCTTTTCTAAATCATAAGGGGATTTAACTCATATTGATTTTCTTCATTGCTTAGATGTTTTTCGTGCTATATTTTACTCTATGTGGTTAACAACTGAATTATCCGAGTCTCTATTCTAGAGTTAGATTGGGTCGTAGAAGTTTGATGTAGCAACTCATTTTACTAAAATTAGTGCATTTGTTTTTGAAATTGTAAAGCTTATTGTTAATTCTAAAATACTTGTTGCATGAAAAGTGATATGGCATTCTCCAAATATTGTTTGGGTGGAGCGAGAAGGAACTAATTAGATGACTGGATTGGCTGATGGGTCTGCATATAAGAGTGAGGTTAGAAATCTTCCACGTATTGAGAATTTTTGTGATCCCATGATTGAAAATAATTTTGAGGCTGTTATGGGATGTCAAATTGTGAGCTGTATGGATTCATATTTTCTTTCATGCATGTCATTTTGAAATAAAGGTAGCACCCAATGCAATAAACAACCAATCAAACCTAAACTCTAGCACATCAGCATTTTTAAGAAGTTATAAATAGGTCTTCCCTATATCCTTCTATTATCACAATGGGTAGGATGACAAAAGGCTTTGGTTCCTTTACTCCCATGCGTTAGTATGCTAGTACCATCTTAAAAAGGATGATTAGATCTCACACCCGAGTTAGTCGTCTTATTACTTCAACACTCAGATCGGTGACGCCGCAAACCTACCACCAGTATTTCGCGATGCTAGGCTTGGGCCGTATCCTATGAACCCATGTTTTTATCACGGTGCGGTACGCCTATCCTATGGGTAATAAAATCCCTCAATAATCTTACAACTTTATTTATTATCAGTTATTTTGAGGTTTGGGACGTTCAATTTTCATGTGATACAAATTTTTTCGTATCACTAATAGGTGGTTCCAATTATTAAAAAGCTTTTGGGTGGTAAAATCCCATAAGTTTCTAACAGTTTTTACTTTTACTAATGTTGGAATGAAAAAAATTTAAACACAATAATAGGTCAATTGGACCACCGATTTTTTTTGAAGAGCAGCGTGTATTTGCACAGCCCACAACTTTATATTCCTAGTGCCAGGGCAGAACGGATATGTACCCCTTCTAGATGTTAATTTTAGTGAAGTACTAACCTACGGGAAGTGTTTTTCGGTGAAGCTGTGGCCACCCCTTCACTTCGGGGCCGAAAGAAGGAAGTGTGGAAGAGTCCCTTCACTTATGGGACACGAGAAGGATTTTGCAAAATATTTCCCATACTTTAAGCCTTGCATATATCCGTCTTCTCCACTTTCCAAGTTTCTTTGTCTCGTCTACCCATGCCAAAAATAACCTATGTTTGATCGGGCGTGTTTAATTGTGATTGGGGTGCTATCAAAGATTTATCAAAAATATTCAATGGTATTTTTATTTTAGTACAACAATTACACACTAGAAACGATTAAGCATATCAAGCTTTAGAGCTGAGTGGCAAAATTTTATGTTCAAGACCAAGTGAGTAAATATTAAATAATTAAAACCAAAATAAGGCATGGCTCCAATCTCCAATCTCCAATAAGCTCGGTTATACCTTATCAAGTTCTTAGGACCTACACCAATTTAATGGTCAAGCACCTTAGTAAGCTTTTCTTTATTGATGTGCCTTTTCAACTCAAAGATGGTTGGTGCAAGCTTTAGGATAACAAGTGACACATGCATTACAACTTGCTAAAAATAGATACAATTATTAATCCAAAATAGTAACAGTTTGTACGAATTTGTAATATATCACTCTGCCCACGAAAACAGTAACAGTTACAATTATAAAATACCCACATCACTTTAAATTTTAAAAAATTGCAAGGCACTAAGGAAAAATCTTTTTATTGTGCTGTTGCAACACCATATGCAACAAACAACAAACTATACCTATATTTTGTACCAAGCGGTTTCAAAAAGACAAAGAAGAAAAGAAATTAAAAGAGAGAAGGAAACAAATAAAAAATAAAATTGGCTTAAAATCTGTAACTAAAAAATAAATGCACCTTTGGAAGTCCCCTGCAACGGCGCCAAAAACATGATCGATTATAAAATTGATGCGTTAAAGACTCGCAGCCGCACAGTGTACCGTTAAGTATGAAGGAAAGAGGAGTCGTATTCCATGTGACTTGTGGTATGAATTATACTTCAAGCTACTAATTCTATTCAATATGAATGAGTTTTGGTTTTTTCTAATTGATAAAATTAAATTAAAATACAAACAATAAAAGGTGTTGATATGATTGGGGAAGAAACCAAAGCGTGATTTTATTCCATCCGCTGTAACCTTAAGATAGTGTACCTAGTTAGAGTATTCACGAATTCCTGTATCGCATATCCTTGGTTGGGCATATGCAACACATCTTGAGATAGGATAATTAGTGATTGGGAACTACCCATAAGCCAACGTACTCAACCATTGTCTGGTTGATAAGCATGGATTATGTTATCTTCTCCATGTTCCTAACCAATCTTGTTATGGTCAAACAAGATGGTTACTTAGATTCCTTATTCTTTATAATCCTAGCAATGGTCAAGCATAGGACAAAGGAATACAAATATGCATTATGCAAGGATAAAGAGAATATAATTACTCTAACTAAAATACATAATCTACACTAAGCCTATATTAGATGGAGCTTCTTCTAGCCTTGGCTAAGAGGCTTAGCTACTCAACCCTTTAATCATTGATATAATACTATTACTATAATAAAAGTAAATGGTAAGAAGAAGAGATGAATAAGAACTTTATTACTTGGTACCTTTTGATTTATACTTTCCAAGATGTCACTCATGGGTGGGATTCCCCTCCTATTTATAGAGTATAGATGGGGTTACAAAACACCACCATTAATGTAAAATCCCCAAAAGAATACAATAGACCCTGCATAAATATTACAGCTCATGTGAGTAATCTCTACATTAAATTCTCTTCAATGGCATTCCATGGCCTTTTGGTTGACAACTTCAAATGAGGATTATTGCTGGAGTTCATCACCCTTGCTCTTTGTTGAAAATTGAAAAACTGTATGACTTGTTTATCATGTGTCTGATTTCTGTAATTATAAGCAATAACACTATTTGTAACACATTTATTTAATAAATAACTAGGTAGATATAAATTTAGGAGTTGTACAAGTAAATATTACATGTCTATCAAATATATATTTTTTGCAAGTCTTCAGCAAAAGTAAGTAAAAGCCATTTTCGCAGTTAACGCGGTTACATTTAGTGTATGCAATAAGCCATTAAACTCTAGGTTCCCCTTATGGACGAGTATTGTCTCGTGAGGGTTTGCAGTGATTATACCCACAAAAATAAAAAAATAGCACTTTGGTAATTCTGGATTATAAATAACTTATTTCCTGTCAACTTATCCTTATTTTTTTATAACAAGAAAATATTATGATAAAATATTCCTTAAAACTCAATATTTCCTAAGTGTACAATAAAATATTATTTTTAAAATCAAAAACTTAAAATACTACCCCATGGTTATAAAAAGATTCAAATATTTTTCTTAGCTATATCTCATTGTAGTGAAGACAGTGTTACACCACAATTCATTGTATAGAATAGTTGAGTCAGTGTTTGGTAGTCTAATACTTATTGGAATAAATTTATCAGTTAGTTTGACAAATGCCTTAGTCAATTCATCTTCTTGGAATTCTTTTGTTATAAGCCCATATTTTCTTTTCATACATAATTTCTTCGTGAAGCCTCCATAATAAGGAGTTTCAATTGACAATCCCCCCTAGCCTAGTTGGCTAAGGTTGCCAAGGTTTGGAGCCCCGTCATGACCTAGACCCAGGATTCTCACGAGTTGTAGTAGCCTACTCGCAGCCTTCTAGCACCGACCAAATATGCGACGGCTACATCGAAGCCTACAAAGAGACTCGAAGCCCAGCAAGACTAGCAATGAACTCCACAAATCCTTCCAAGATCAATCAAACACTCAAAGGTATCATCGAAGCTAACTACCATAGTTGAGGCCAAAGTCAGACGGTCAGCACCAGAACTTAGTACTATAGAAATTTTGACCATAGTAATACATAGTTAAAGTCAGAGATACCTGACAGCTAATTCATTAGACAGAATAGTGAAATGAGTCACCAGAGAACTACAGTATCAAAACCGACTCAACGTACAAAACAGCAGTCCCAAAGGATATACATATAATTTAACCTCCCATGGTGACTCACCCCTATTCTATTTCCTATAAATAGAAAGGAGGTGGTACTAAGAGGAGGTTAGAGAAACTCTCCAAAAATCTCTTCAAGATTACCTTCAAATATCCTGAACCCTTCTTTTTACTCAATTTGTCGTCTAACTCAATATATATATGTCATACATGATTTAAATCCTCGCTAGAGGTCGTGGAGAACCCTATACATGGACTCTACGTAAGTATGTTAGGTCAATAAACTAGTTGTTTATAGCCTTATATATTTGTCAACACTTCTAGCCAGGGGAATCTTTAAGGTATAAGAGCCATGTTTCCCCTCTACAAAATAGGGCCCCTGCATTTGACGCCGTCTGTGCTATACTCACCCTCCTCAATCCCTCTTTTCTCTTTAATTCCCCTTATAGCCATACTCAATGTCCCTCACCCTTCCCTCAACCTCTGGCATCGTTGAAAACTCCACCGACAGAATAATGGCCCTACTCGTCCTCATCAGCCAATAATTTGCCCAAGCCGAGGAGCGCCATACCAACCAGTTACATAATGAACGTGAAGATAGATGACAAGAATTTGTGGTTGAATGCCATACTGGTTGCGAGCTTTAACAGGATCAAACCCAAGATGCTACTTAGGGGTCTCGGGTACCCGCCTTATCGTGCATCACAGTCCATACTCGACTCGGGCCCCATCACAAAATCGAGGTCCCACCGGTCCATATTGGCACCGAGGGTGCTCCCACCGCAATACCCGCCGGCTCGGTCTATCTTGGTGTCCCCCCTACAGAAGATTCATCCGATTCTACCCTTTAAAATTCTTAACACCCCACACGGCGACCAACTCGGGAATGCCTCGGCAAACGCATCGCTGATCTTACCCCAAACCCACGACATTATCACCATCGACCCCAGCATTCTCCCCCTTATCCTGCTTGCCTTATACAAGAAGAACTCGACCAACAAATTTATGCCGCCTTTCGCATATACGGGATCCCCACCCCAAACTCATAGAGCCATTTAAACAACCCCATTTGCCCGAAGCTCCCCGCTGCCAAGGTATCTCCAAATTTTTAATACCCCAAACATCTGAAAATACATTAATACCGACCCCCAATCTCACGTCCTCGAGTTCTAAAATGCTTTAAGTCTCTATTCCACAACAGACCACATCTTGTGTAGCATGCTTCCCACTAGTCTTACAAATGGTACCATAACCCCCCTAATGGCTCCATCCAAAATTTTGAATAATTGTCAAACCTTTTCATCTCCCAGTTCGCCTTTAATAAAGACCATGAGGTCTGAGTTAATGCCCTCTTTACCTTTTGCAAGTCACCCAACGAAATGCTTGAAACTTTTACCATGCATTTTCTTGATGAATCGCGCAAATTCGAGCAAACCTTGACTGTGCGAATACCATTCTTACGTACTCCAGCACTCCACCAGACCACAGCTGTGTTAAGGAATATATCGTACTTCAAAAGCTAAGAACCCTCATGGAGATATTATCTAAAGTCAACGGATAAATTGACCTTGAACGTCACCGCGAATCTAATCACCAGGGACAAGCCTCGACCACCAGCCACAACAAACCATGACCATCGATTATGCCCATGGTCGCTCCTATTTCGTTAGAGAATGACAGCCGCAAATGCCCTAACTTTGGCAATCAGTCTTTCAAATCTCGTAAAAAATGGCCCATGCCCATCCTGCCGAAACTCACTACTCTGATCAGTACCCTTCTCACACACATCTAGGCTGACCCTATATGGAGTATTCCCTTCCCCATCGAGGTTCGCAAGGATGAGCCCTACTGCCAAAATCATAAATACAATTGCCACCCTAAAAACAAATGCTATGCTCTACAACGATCGCTAGAAATGATTCTTAAAGCAGGTTGTCTACATCAATATGTTGCAGACCCAGCCCACTCTAAATACTGATCCAGCCGAGGTACATATTTTCCAACTCCACCTCATCAAAGTTAATAATAACGATAGTGGTCATACTCGAAGCAAGCGCAAATGAGTCGAAGATTGCGGTAAGATTGTTTATCAAGAGAAATTACCCAACCTTCTACCCGAATCTAGCCGACGCCCTCGACCTGAAGGTATATCATTTATTGATTGTGACACCTCGCTCGTCTGTTTACCCTATTCCAATCCTTTGGTCATCATGATCAAAGTTGAGCATCACGTTTTATACACAATGCCTATCGATACAGGCAGTGAAGTAGACATGCTCTTCCTCTGGCCATCCACGCCATGCAAAAAATAGACCTTACTATGCAATCCAACGTCAAACTCAAGGGCTTTAGCAGTAGTGCCGAGATCACCATCGGTCACCTTGGCAATACTGTCACGACCGGTCCTGTAATGGCCAAATTTTGTGAGCTTGAAGTGGCTAGGAATTAGTCCTTACACCAATGTACCTGGGACTACAATCTAGTAAACAAGAAAGGACACAGATATTTAATGTGGAAAACTTTTGAATAAGTTAAAAACTACGACCTCGTGTTGACGGTTTTGTAATAGTAATTTTTATTGGTTGAGCCTGATGATATTTTATTTCATATTATTTTTAAACTTAGAAATATTTGATCTTGTGCATAAGAAATTTAGAATTCTTAAGAAATTAGAAGGTATCGTCCTTCTAATGATTTCCCGTATCTTTTTCTGGTCCCTGTCTCTTCTGAAACTTTTTCACTATACAGGCCTCTTCCACAGTTCTATATCGTACTGGAACACGTCCTCCGAATAATGTGGTTTATGGCTATTGATTGAGTAACTGCTGAGTTCGTGAGAAATAAGTGGTTTTAACTTGTTCAAGTTTTTTGGTTAGAGCTCGACCCACGTTCTTTATCAGTTCGTGGAGTATGCGGCACTATTGACTGGAGAATTTTTGTGGAGAATGCGTGAGCCTAATATAGACGTAATTTGAACAAGGGACAACTTAATTTTAGGTCAGATCATGGGATATGTCCCTACAATCGCCCACTCGCAACCGAAGTATGAGTGGCTTTGGTTGAGAAAGGTTTCAGTGGGTATGAGGGTTGGAAATTTAAATTGTGAAAGAAGTAATAATGGGTATTGACTGTATGGAAATTGCGTGTGCCAAAGGAGGATGTATATGCATTAAATATTAATTGGAATTGATGGACGTGACTGTTTGGGGTTGAAGAGCTACGTCTTATTGAATGATAACGCTTGGGAAAATGTACCGGCACAATAAATGTAGAGTTATATAAAAGGTACCTGTAGCGTGGGTTGTTACAAAGTACACTATGGTCTGTTGCAATTTTTTTTGCATGTTATGAAGATGGTGAAGACTCGCAGGATGATTTTTGAAGAACGAATTACTTCAGAGATGCAGAGGTTGAAGTTAAGATTTTTTGGGGACCATTCTTTGGAGGATCCTGTTCCTGCGCCTGTTCCTCCGACGTATAGAGGGATGTCAACAGACGAAGCGGCTGAAGTAGAGGCTGAGTTTTACTGTAGATGGAAGTTTTACCACGTTGTCTTAACAGGCGAGAAACGTTGGGCTTGTCACCGCATTCTTGCGGGACAAGTTTTGGGAGACAGATGCCAGGATAGGCGTGACTGCAGGGGATTTGTGCTGATTTCATGTATCCCAGTGGATTCTATGGTTTGGCTCACTTCATCTCTACCAACTCTGTAAAGGTGGCGGTTTCAGAGGAGGAGGTGATGGTAGTGGAGGAGGGAGATGAACAGTGTAAGTCTACTTCTACATTTTCATCATTTTTTTGCACTAAGAAGACCTTCAGTTTGAGGAGTTGGCTCCAACACTGAGTTTATTGCTTGTATAGTTTCTATTTGAAGTTCGACTAGACTTTGACCAAACTGATGTGAGGGAAGCTTTTTGTTGCTTCCAATTTCTTCTTTGCATCAGGGTAAAAATTTACTAAAGCAGGAGGAACTGATGGACTTGATGTGTCGAAGTGCCTGAATGACCTTTTACTTATAAAAGCATTGAAATACTTGTTATCTGTAAAGTACCTATTGTTGAGTATTTGAAAGACCTGTTATCTGTAAAAGTACTTGTAATCTATTTTGACATGTATAAAATTTGTTATCCAATTTTTTTGCTGATATAGATAAGGATAGCTCTAAAAATTAAGCTGTATGATCTAAATAATGTATGAAATGATATGTACGATTGCAAAAAGTTCAAATACTATTAATTCGAACTGAGATATACATGAAAAAATGCGTGTTTATGATTCGACCTGTGTGCTGGAAATATGGAAGTGAAAAAATTATAGGTTTTTTTTTTTAAATGAAGATTCAACCTTAACTAGGAATTGAAATCTAGAAAGAATAAGTTTGACCCAAAAATATGTGGATTGATTGAGTTCGAGGGTAACTGATAAGTGGAAATAATTATCGCAAGATTTTGGTGTTATTATCACGAGATAAAAGGATATGAACATTTTTTGAGGGGAATCGGTAGTAAAAAATATATAAATAAGGCAGAAAGATCTATGAATATGTGGGAAGAAATAGGAATGGTGCGTACTCGGTCACAGAGGATTCGTAGTGCTACTGAAAGATGATTTGCCATAGAGATCACAGAAGTGCGGGAGAGAATTGTTGGATTGTTGGGTTAGGATGTTGAGTTGCCAGTAAGGGAGTGTCAGCTAGTAGGATTAAATTTAAGGGGTAGGGAACTTGTGTATGCCCAATTTATCTTTGAGGGATTATTTCATAAATTGGTAAGGGATCCTGCAGATCTAGTAGAGGTAGTTGGATTGATTGCTGAGATGGAGATCAAATTCGAGGATATGAGGATTATTACGGGTTGACCGGTTGGATATAGTTTCCAGGTAGCCAAGGCTATTTTTGATATAATTATATGTGAGGTGCATGGAGGGGATGTAAAATAGGGTGACAAAATTAGATTGTTTTCAGTTTGAATAATCAAAAATAATTTGTTGAATTGATCCTTTATTATTGTGAATGTTGTTTATGACTGTTGTGTTAAAAAAAATTGAAAAATATTTGAAACTCTGTTATGGCAGCGCTGAAAATGATGTCATGGTTGCTATAAGAGTAGAATAAGAAGCACGTACTAAAAAGCATGGAGATTCTAATTTTGTCCATTATAAAAAGTTATGAAAACTCGATTGCGTGTAAATAGTGAGTAATTATGAGTGGGGCACGGTTAGAGGGAAATTTGGAAGAAAGAGATAAAAATAGATTAAAATATAATAAAAAGGGTAATTATGGGAAGGCGTTTGTACCGAAAAGGTGTAAGATGTCTGACATGGATAATGGAAATGACGCTTTGGTTCTAAAATCGAGGAGGGCTCGTGTGAGCCCCAATAACTGCCAGCAGTTAGAGAGAAAAAATATAAATATTGCATCATCTTCGCCAATTAAACATTTTTTAATATCTAAAAACTTGAAGGGCAGCGAGAGAGGATGGAAAAAGAGAGGAAAAAATAGTATTGAAACTTGTGGAGACTCAAGCAAGAGGGATCACCAGTCAAAGTTTGAGAGAGTTGCTGAATTTGATTCTCGAAGGTGGTTGTACAGTAACGTGGTGAGGGAAGAATATGACGCTGCCTCGGATTTTCATTATAATATTGGAGGTTAATAGATCTACGCGATATGTGTATGTGTTTTTGTAGATCAATTTTGTATATATATATATATATATATTTATTTTTTTGAAAAAGTGATAAATTACTATTTATAGTAATCTCTAAAATTTGTTATTATAAGAGCTATGAAAGATATTTGAATAATGTTTACATATATAAAAAGAAGATAACAATAGATACTTGGACCTGTGTATATGTCGATCGTGAGGAGTTTTGTTTAGTATAAAATCCTTTTTGTAGTTGATATGGGGAATTCCCCTAAAAGTGAGGCATCGACCTCTTGTAGGCCGACTGAGTCTGATATTTAAGCATCTGGAGGTGAGGAAGAAGTGGGTGTTGATCAATTTCCAGGCTTCCCTGGATGTTTGGTATCCAACCCTCCTCGCTCAGATGCATTTAGAGAGTTCTATAAAGCCAAGGCTTCTACAGGGGGTTGATGGGGGAACTATATCAATTATACCGGTAGGCAATTTAGGGGTTATACTGTAGCAACGGGAGAGGAATACTTTTACTTACTGGATGATTTGGAAAAGGAAAAATTTGATAGGGGTTTAGATGAATTGATCTCTTTTGAGTACTTTGTTGGGGATATTCGGAGTAAATTCTCAAAGGATTTTTTGTATTATTTGTCTAAGTTAAAGTGTGGGTTGTGTTTTCCCCTTAGCAATCTGGTGAAAGGGATTATGAACCTTATCGGTGCATGTCCCACTCAAATGAATGGGAATATGTGGGAGGTGATAAGTGTTTGTGAAGCTTTGAACTTATGGTGGGAAGGACAGGGTAGAAAGAGGAGGATATCCCCAGAGGATGTATTACAGTTTTATGGTGTAAAACTTTTGGTGCAAGTAGAAGGGCATATATTTGCACGAAGGTAACTCGACTTTGCATCTTCGATCTGAACTCAGCAGGTCGAACTTAGAACGATAATGTGATATGGGTGAAGGATGACTGCCTTCTGAGAGATGATGAATAACCCCTGAAACTTTTATTTAGAACTGTAAAGCGACGTAAGTATAATTATGTATAATGTATTAGATTGATAGTTGAAATTTGTACGATGTTTGTTAATGTTCATGTTGTGTATATGACAGATCCCAAATCATAGGTGGAGAGGAAAAAGTCATTGTTGGATAAAATCGCTCTAGAGGAGATTGAGCTTGAGCCTGTATTAGAAGATCTCGGCATTAGCAGGAAGAACCGTATTAACAGCTGAGTTGAAAACGTTTTAAAATCTCAGTCAATAAGGATGATGACAAGCGCTGACAGTAGCAAAATGAAAGGGACTGATGGGGAAAAACAAGCTAGCTTGTTAAAGAGCCCTGGAATGGTCAAAGGATTACCTGAGTCCATTTTGTCGAGCAAATTAACCTGAACATTCTCTAAAAGGCAACCACTGAAGCGCACTGCTATTGATGGGACCTCGGGAAGTGGTGCAGCTGCAAAACAGGCAAATAAGAGAAGGGTTGATCTTTCTGAAGTATTTTGTGGGAAGGTCATTAAAAATAGACCTGACATGGAGGACGATTGGAAAGTGGTGGTGGAGAAGGCCAGATTGGCAGTTCTCCGCCTAGAGGGCGAGATGAGAAAAATGGAAGGCTCATATGTTCAAGTATTTGTTTATGGTAGGTTTTTTACTATGATTCGAGCTAATCAGTAACGTCGATTTGTTTAATCTTTTGCAAGCTGCTCTGATGATGAAAGGAATATGCCTCGGGGTCGAGGAGCAGAGAGCTGAGTTGAAGGGGAAGACGGTCAAGCTAGAAAGGCATGTAGCTCGATTGAAAAATGATTTGAGCAAGGAGGGGAAGCGGCTGGAGGCTCTGAAGACTTCCTAAGTTGTTGAGATTAACAGGCTGCAAATAGAGGCGAGAGTAGACTTGGAAAAGGTGGGAGCTGAACGTAACAGGCATGGGCGTTACCTTATGTCCAAAGGATATTCTGAAGAGAATATGTATACCATTAGGGCCGATACCTATGTGAAGGAAGAGGATGATGAGATTGAAGATGATACCGCTGGGGTGGTTGATGGGCTGGATGGTGTGTCTCCTCAGGTAGCAAGGAATAGCCAAGGGGATGGCATTGAACACCCGAAGATTGGAACTAATAAGGTAGGATAGTGTGATTGTGCTATGACTGTATAAATATTTTTGGATGTTTGTAAATTGGTTAGATATATTTTAGATAGAATTCTGCAGGCTAAGTCGCTTTTTTTAAACCTTATTGAAGGAACTTAAGGACATGCGCCTCAGAATAAAAGACTTAGAGGTTGATCTAGCTAAGGAGAGAGATACTTCAGTATCTTTGCTATCTTCGCAAGCGGAGAAGCAGGCAAGAATAGAGCAAGAAATTTTGATTCGTATGCTTCATTAGTACAGAGCTACAAAGTAATGAATAGAATGTAGAGACAAACCAACAACCTATATCAATCTAGGGGAAAATGGCACTGGAGTGGTGTTACACATAAAAGAATTTAGATTTTGGCATACTCGAGTATAGTGAATCCGTACCTTAGATTTGCGAATATATGTTATGGAGCATCCATCCGAGATTTATACTTCGGCCTTAAGTTCGAAGTAGTTTTACACAGTGAATGCCAAAAATTAGATATCTCGTTAGAAAACGAGAAATGTAGTGATGGAAATTTTAAATCGAACTGATACAACATATGTGTAATGTGTAGGTCGAATTGGAGGCAGCTCGCCTACTCCAAGATGAAGCTCTCCAATGTAACCATGAGTTTGCAGGGGAGTTTGATATGATGAGAGAGGTGAGTAAGGATAGGGAAGACCAACATGTGAAGGTGCACTTCAAGTTTGATGAGGCCTCGCAGATAGTCGTCGCCTAACTCGGTAGATCGATGAGAAGGATGCCAAAATTTAAAAAGACAAAAAGAGTTCGAGGAGTTAAAAGAACATGCGCCGAAACTCAAAAACTAGAATGATGTACTGCTGGTAAAGAGCAAGGAGGCAGACAAGGCCCGTTACCGTATATAGGTTTTAGAAGAGTTGAAGGAAAATTTAAATCAATTGGTGGCTGGTTTGAGAAACGATCTGTCTAATGAAAGGAATAATCAAGAACACATTTGAGCTGATTTAGCGAATAGCAAGAGCAATCTTGGGCGATTGAAGAAGATACTAGTTGATAAAGATAATGACATAAAGGGGGCCCGAGACGATCTAACTGCATCTAAATTGGCATTTGGGAAACTGACTACTACTTTTAATGCAAAGGATATGGAATTTCAGACTGTTCAGCAAAGATATAATGAGTTGAATGAAAGGGTAGCACACCTGATGGCCAAATTGGGTCAGGTCAACTTGCGTGTAAGAAACGCTAAGGTCGGGGTGCGCTTGAAGGGGAAGAAAAATGATGGCAAAGTATCTCATGATCAAGGCAATGTTGTTATCTTATCGACAAATATAAGGGAGGTTGAGGGGGATGTTGCTCAGATTCAAGGGTATGTGCGCAAAGGGGTAGAACAATTATGGACGTGTGAGAAAAAATTAGACATCGCTCTCACCAGGGAGAGAGACTTAGAGAGTGTTAACAAATCGAATGATATTGTGATAAGGGATAAAGTAGAATTATTAAAGAAAATTACAGAGGTAGGCGAACTGAAGAATGAGATTGAGATACTTCGCCCTCAAGTTGTTGAATTTGAGGCGACTAATCAAGCTGAATTAGCAAAAGCAGACAAAAAATCTGCAGAAAACATTACTTTTACAGATTGGGTAAACAGAGAAATAAAGAGTCAAAAGGCTAAGAACAAATGATTATCAGTTCGCCTTCAGAGGGTGAGGATGGCTTGGTCCCACTTAATTATAACTCAGGCCTTGCATTCAGACTCATTGAGGTCTGTGATTGCTTATTTTATAGAAGAAGATAAAATAATTGAGTTAGAGAGAGATATCTTGTTTGACTGTATGTCAAAAATGGAATGTTTCTGCAAGGTTGATATAGATCGAGAAGATTGCATTAGCTCCATGAGAACTGATTGGGGCCTTCAAACTGCTGAGTTGATAGAGGATGGCAGGATTGTTGTGACTACTCGAGCTCGTGAATTCATGGCTAGTCGACTTCCTATAGAAGGGGTAAGCGAAGCTGGCATCCCCACAATAGAAAAAAATGCATTGTAGTGGTTGTATATAAACCAGATAAAGAAATAATATGTGTCATAGACATGTTGAGAGAAAAAAACAAGTTTTACCTTTGCTTTATCTTTTGTCTGGTTGTTCTCCTCGATTAAAAACTAGTATCACCTTTATTTTAATTTAGGTGTTGAATAGAGTCAGTCAATCAAGCGTAACCCTGACCAAACCGATAGAATGTCGTAGACATATTAAAAGAGATAAAAACATGTTTCAACTTTGTTTTATCTTATGTCTGGTAGAGTCCTTTGAGTGAAAACAAGTTCTACCTTGTTCTAACCGCAGGAGATTTAGTAGAGTCAGCCAAACCAAGTGTATTCATGATTTAACTGATATAATGTCGCAGACATATTGAAAGAGATGAAATCTAGTATTACCTTTGCTTTATCTTATGTCTGGAAGAGTCTGTCGATTAAAAACAAGTGCTACCTTGCCCTAATCGCAACAGATTTAGTAGAGACAGCCAAACCAAGTATTTTCTGGATTTAACTTGTATGATGTCGCAGACATATTGAAATAGATGAAAGATAGTACTACATTTTCTTTATCTTATGTCTGGAAGAGTTCGTTGAATAAAAAAAAGTACTACCATGCTCTAGTCGCAGAAGATTTAGTAGAGTCTGCCAAACCAAGTGTATTCTTGATCTAATTGGTATGAAGTCGATTAAAGGCTAGTATTATTTATGCTTTAGTTTATGTATTGTCTACAAAGTAAAGAGATGTATGAAAAAAATTTGTAAGTTTCATTGATTTCAGAAAAAGGATGTGCAATGGATGAAGATAGAAATCTCACTTTTGTAATGAAAAAGGGGAAACTGAAATAGAGTAGTGAGGGACCTAACGATAATATCATTTCAATCTTTTAGTGTTCCAAGGGATCGAGATGGGAACGCCTTCATCTTTCATGAGGTAATATGATCCCAGGCCCGAGAGACCTGTGATAAGGAATGGACCCTCCCAATTGTCTGCTAGTTTCCCAGTATGAGACTCTTTATTGTGTTGAGGTATTTCTATAAGGATGAGATCATTGATTTTAAATGTACGGCTTCTGACTCTTTTGTTGAACAAAATGGCTAGCTTATGGCGATATTGACCTAGGTTAGCGATGGCGCATTCCATGGTTTCTTCAATCCAATTGAGGTTGCAGGTCAATTCGAACTAATTTTCCTCGCCAGTGAGCTCGTGATCTTTGACTGAGTGGTGATATTTAGAAGGAATGACGACCTCAGTGCCATAAGAATGGAGTAATGGAGTACAGCCTATCAACTATTGTAGAGTGGTATGATATGCCCATAAGACATGAGGGAGTTCGCGAACCCATTTTCCTTTTTTCTGTGAGTGTAGCCTTTTTTCAAGCCCATCTACGATGGTTTTGTTGGTGATTTAGGCTTGGCCGTTACCTTGAGAGTAGTAGGGATTGGATGGTGAGTGAACGATGTTGTGTTTGTTGAGGAAAGCTGCGACCTTTTCTTCAACAAATTTGGGCCCATTATCGATACGAATTAGGTGGGGGCACCCAAACCGAGTGATGATGTGTTCCCAGATAAGAGAGATGACCTCTTCTTCTCTGGTTTGACATAGTGGAACGACTTCTACCCATTTTGTAAAATAATTAGTAGATATGAGGAGGTGATGGCGGCTACCTGTAGAATTAAAAAATATTATGACGAGATCGAGTGCCCATCTTTTTGAATGGCCAAAACACCTTGCTTACATAGAGTTCGAGTATAGGGGCGCGTATCATCTTTCTATATTACTGACATGTATTACATTTGCGTGAGTACTCATCTGCTTGCTTGTGCATACCAGGCCAAAATACTACTCGTGTAATGGCTTTGCTTGCCATTGATCGACCTGCGGCTTGAGAGCCACAAGTCCCTTCATGTAAATCGCGGAGCATCTTAACTGCTTGCTATTTGGAGAGGCACTTAAGGTAAGTCCCCATGACTGAACGATAGTACAAGGTACCATTTTGATTGGTGTAGTACTTCGAGTTGTCCATTAGCTGTCAGCGCTCCTTCGGATCCTATGGATGTGGTCCTTTACATTTATTGTTAATACCGAGATAAAATAAGAAAGGCTTTCGCCAATCATCGTCTCCCCCTTTATTGCCCCCAGCATTGATCGTGCATACAAAAATATGATCAATACAGGGGGTTGAAATTACTTCGATCTGAAGGTATCGAGTTTCTATGCCTAAAACCCCGGCTAAATATGCCAAGGAATTGGCATGTCTGTTTTGGCCTTGAGGAAGATAATCGAGAGTTTCTAATGCAAACTTGCTCATCCTAACTGTAACGAGGGCTGCGTATTCGATCATCTTGCCCTTCTCCTTGTATTTCTCAGAGTAATGGTTAATGATGAGTAATGAATCTGTGTAAACGGAGAGTTCGGGGACGCCGAGCTCGAGGTTGACGCCGAGTCCGTGAATGAGAGCTTCGTTCTCGGTGACATTATTTTAGGCCTCCAAGTCCAGGCCAATTGATTTCTTAATTCTGCCATTGGAAGGAGTAGTCAGTACAATTCCAATTCCAGACCCTGTGGGTCCTGCTGATCCATTTTTAAGAAGTCTTTACCCCTTCTTTGTAATCCATTCAACTCACTCGTCAAATGTTTAGGGGGGTCGATCTTCTATAACTTCCTCTAAAAGGTCATCGTGCTTCTCCCACTCGGGATCCTCAATTGGAAAATCTGCGAGGAAATTTTCCACGGTCTGCCCATTTTCTGAATGGCGTTGTTCGAACTTAATATCTTATCCTCCCAAGCTGACTGACCATTGTAGCACTCTTCTTGATTTTTTTTTCTTAGATAGAACTTCCCAAAGTGGGTAGTTCGTCATGACTTTGATTGAATTAGCTTGGAAGTAGTACTTGAGCTTCTACAACGTATAAACAAGAGTGAGAAGGTGCTTCTTGATTTTAGAGTACCTCATTTATGTTGTAGTGACGGTTTTTCTGATGAAGTCGACTGACTTCTCAATTTTCCCTTCAAGTCGAATGAGAACCAAGCTGAGTGAAGTATCTGTAACTGGGAGGTAGATAATCAGTTCCTCCTTATCTATTGGGGTGCTCATGATGGGAGACTTCCCCAAATAGGTTTTCAGATCTTAAAAAGCTGCCTTGAATTCTAATGTCCATTGGACACCTGCATTTGGCTGAACATTTTCTCGTATGGTACAACCGCGGATTAATAGGAATAGCCAACAATAACAGTCTAAAGATTTTGAAATGAAACAGTTGATAGCGGTAATCTTACCAGTAAGATTTTGAACGTCTTTGATTGTTTTTGGAGATGGCATGTCGAGAAAGAGCACGAATCTAATCTGGATCGACCTCAAACCCCTTCTTGTTGATGAGGTGGCCTAAAAATCAACCTGAATATAATCAAAATTAACACTTATGAGGATTGAGACGCAACATGTATGATCGAAGTATGTTGAATACTGTGTTGAGATCTGAAATGTGATTGATGGACTGTATGCTCTTGTACAGGAGATCGTCAATGTTAACTTCCAGAGTTTTGCCATGATGTACTATGAACATAGTAGTCATCAACCATTGATAAGTTGCACCTACGTTCTTGAGTCCGAAGGGCATGACTTTTTAACAATAAAATCCTCTTTCAGTGATGAAAGTGGTTTTTTCTTGATCTTCATCCAAGAGTAGAATTCGATTATATCCTGAAGCATCGTTTATCATAGATAGAAGTTCATCACCTGCTTTGGAATCAAGGATCTGATGAATGTTGGGAAGAGAAAAACTATAATTTGGAGTATGTTTGTTGAGATCGGTAAAATCTACACAAACGCGGACCTTTCCATTCTTCTTTGGGATAGCAACGATGCTGGATATCAAATCTGGATACTTGGCTTCTCGAATCCCACTTTAATTAAATTCTCAATCTCCATGTTAACTTCATCTCGAAGTCGTGGTGATAGGCGTCGTTATTTTTGTTTGACTGCGGTGGCGTTGATGTTAATTGCCAATTGGTGATATGCCTTGGCCGGATCGACCCCAGGCATTTTTTTGAAAGATCACACAAAAACATCTTTATTTAGTTGTAAGAACTGAATGAGAATGCCTTTTCCGCGTTGAGCCAGCTTAGTACCGATGAAAGTACCTCTGCTTGGTCTATCGATGTTGATGTATTCGGTGGGCTCCTCCATGGAAGGATGATTATCAGAGTGATCAGCTTTTTGTAATTGATATGAAGCAAATTTGTTAGAGGTATCTAGAATTGCAGAGATGGTATATTTGCATGCTCGAGAAAGCTTTTGACTGCCCCTAATTTCATAGATACCATCATCGTGTTTCAAGCGGAGTGCTTGATGATAGGTGGCGGAAGCGATTACTTCCATTTTATAAATCCAACAATGGCCCATAATCCAGAGATAACAAGATTTTGCGTTAATCACATAGAAGAAGACGTCGATAATGGCTAGTTTTGCGGTAATAGGTAAGATGATCTTCCCCACTCACTCTTCTTTAGAACCATTGAATCCACTAATATCGGCGTTGCTTTAAATAGCTTGATCGACCAATCCCATTTGGTTGATAGTACTCTGAATGAATGAGGATCTCAATACCGCTGCCAGTATCGATCATCATTGTGTGCATGACAAACTTTTTCATCATGAGCATTATGACTAACGCATCATGATATGAAAATTTGACATGGCTAGTACCGTAATCTTCAAATGATATTTTGAACCAGCGATTGCTCTACTCAGGCAAAAGTTTAGCTTCTTTATCTTGAGATGGAGATCGCAGCATTCTGATAATCTCATACGTTTGAATCTATTAGATTTGGTGATCCGATTGTTATCGATCATGTTGTTGTGGCGCATATGGTAAAGATGCTTCACCTCTGCTTGATCGTTGACCTGGATAACTTCAAGATGCTTCTTATAGCTGCCATCCTTGTATGATTCTAGGTCGATAATATATTTGAGCATCTGTCCCTCCTTGAAAATAAATTCGAGCAACCTCTGTAATACGTAGCAGTTATCAGTAAAATGATGGTTTACCTTATGGTGCATTTAGTACATTCGACTCTCAATTGGTTCTAATGGTTGGGAGAGATGGTAGAGCTTATCCTTTGTGAGGATTGGAAAAATTATGGAGATTCGAGCATTCATCTTTGGGAGGTCCGGTTTGACTTGTGGTCCACTTTTCTGAGGGTTGCCAGTATTTCCCTTGGTGCATTTTTGGTCACCCTGGCCCTCCTTAGGTTCTGCGCTTCAATCTATAAAGGGACCTTTCATGATAATGACGAATTTAGTAGATTTATGCCTTTTGGGCATCATCCTTTCCAGGTCGACAAAACTATTGACCTTTGTGAACATATCTTCTAAGGTCTTAGGTTTGTAGAGGAAGAGGTACTCCTTGACTTTGCATTCTAACTAGAGTGCATTGGTGAATGCAGTAACAGTGGTCTTATAATCAAGATTGTCCACTTTATGAACGAGCTCCAAGAACTTTTTTGCAAATGCCTCATGTATCTCCCCATTAAATTTTTTGAGACTGATAAGAGACTACAAATTTTTTTCTTTGCCTCTGTTGTGAACATATGTCTTAATAAATTGTTTTTGCAGTTGGTCGAATGTGAATATGGAGTCTTCAAGCAGAGAATGGAACAATCGGAGTGGTTCCTTCTACAGACTTGTGGTGACCAGACGGCAGAGAATCTGGTTGAGATTAGAGTACTACCCCAGCGAATCTCGGCATTATTGAATGTGTTCCTTGGGATCGGTACCTTTGTATTTGCAAATTTTTGGAGTGTGGAAACCTTTAGGAATATCTATATTAAATAGTTCTTTGGAAATGGGACTTCCTTGTAACTTTGTAAGGTCGTTGGTAGTGCCCAGAAATTGTGCTTCGATCAACTCCTTAATACCCTCGTCCATATGCTCTTGCGTGACATAGTGACGAATTGGTTGAGTGGCTTGATGAGGAGGTTACGGATTATATGTACCAGTACCTTCACTCAAACGATATCGTGCTGGAACTCGAGGCGAAGATCTTTGATCTTCCTCTTGACGGATCGAGCATTGGTGACCTTGGCTGATTTCATATTGAATCTCCCTTCCCAAATGAATGGAAGATTGAAGTTCATTCCGAATATGAATGGAAATAGTCTTGCTGGTGGCACCATGAGGTCCTAATCTTTCCCGCGCTGAAATCTAGAAGGCTTCTGGCACTTGATCGCGATCTCTTCTCGGAAGAGCCTGTTGAATGTTCTGCAGAGCTTGCAAGAAAGTCTGCATTATTGTCATTTGGCCTTCGTGTCACTTGAGTACTGTCAAACGAGCTTGTTGTTCGGCCTCGAGCTCTTTCTCACGGAGCTCTCAGTCGTGAGTTAATTGTTGTTCAAGCTCGTTGCACTTCTCCGTTTCAGTGTTCAGATTCGCTCGGAGCTCTGAAAGTTGTGCCGGCTTGATTGAGAGGTCGAGCTGAACTCCGGTAGTTGGTCGCCTGGATGAGACCATGGTTAAAATGTTGTAGTATAATGATTAAATGCCTTAAGATACCGTGGAAAAAATTTCTTTCCCACAGACGGCGCCAAATGTAATGGCCAAATTGTGTGAGCTCGACGTGGCTTGGAATTAGTCCTTACACCAATATACCTGTGACTACAATCCAGTAAACAAGAAATGACGCATGTATTTAGCGTGGAAAGCCTTTGAATAGGTTATAAATCACAACCTCGCGTTGAGGGTTTTGTAATAGTGACTTTTATTGCTTGAGGCAGATGATATCTTATTACAAGATATTTTTAGACTAAGAAATGTTTGATCTTATGATTCAAAAGTTTGGAGTTTTTGAGAAAATTAGATGATATTGTTCTTCTAATGATTTTACATATGTTTTTCTGGTCCTTGTCTCTTCTAGAATTTTTTTTTATATAGACCTCTTCCGTAGTTCTTCATCGTACTGGAACAGATCCTCCGAATAATGTGGTTAGTAGCTATTGATTAAGTTATTGTTGAGGTAGTGAGAAACAGGTAGTTTTGACTTGTTCAGGTTTTTTTGTTTGAGCTCGACCCATGTTCTTCATCAATTCGTGGAGTATGTGGCACTGTTGATTGGAGAAGTTGTGTGGAGAATGCGTGAGCTTGATGTAGAGGTTATTCAAACTGGGGAAAGCTCAATTTTAGGTCAGATCGAGGGATAGGCCCCTACTGGTCCAGTTACCCTCTAAACCAGTTTTCTTGTCATCGACAAGAAATTAGAATATCTAGGTATTCAAAGGCGTGAATGGCTTCATGCCATGAAAGCCATACCATTTACCAATCATCAGACCTTGTATTTTACTACCCCTTATGTCACATGGAACATGAAAGGCTCCTAACTCCATGCCCGCTCATGCGAGTTCCCCGAGATCAACCTTACCAGGAAACTGGTAAAACCATAGCAATCAATGCATCTCTCTCTCCCCATCTACACTTCAACCCCTTCTACTACACCTGTCGAACCTACTATTTACATTACACTCGACGGACCTGGTCGAGGCATATTTATTGGCAATTTCTTGGATGAGGCTGAACACCATGAACTCAGAATGTTTCTTCGAGCTAGCAAAGATATCTTCGCATGGACCATCCATACGATGCCCTGCGTGGATCCCACACTGACATGCTATCGACTTGACCGCCTCTCCAAATCCACGGTAGTAAAATAAAAGAAATGCACTTTAGCCCCACGGCTTCGAGAAGCCGTAAACCCTATGGCTGACAAACTCCTCGCCGCTGGTTTCATCAGAGAAGCCAAGTACGCCGACAGGATGTCAAACATTGTTGTTGTCCCCAAGAAAAATGGCAAGATCCAAATCTGCGTCGACTGTATAGATTTTAATAAACATACACCGAAGGACAATTTCTCTCTCTTGATCATTTTAGTGCTCCTGGATGTAACAGTTGGTCACGAACACCTATCAATGATGGACACAGCTTCGGGTTACAACCAGGTACCCCTTCTCCCCGAAGATCAACTTAAAACTTTGTTTATCACAGAACAAGGACTCTACTGTTTTAACGTGATGCCTTTCAACCTAACAAATACAGGTGCCACTTACCAATGCCTTGTTACCACCACGTTCAAACCTCATCTTGGCAAGTTGGTCAAATTTTATATCAGCAGCATGTTATATAAGAGCCTTCAGAAACATACCCATATACAAGATCAGACTGACGTCTTAAATACTTTGAACATACAATATGAAACTAAACCCCGACATGTGCTGATTCGGCGTATCCTCAGGAAAATTCTTGGGTTGCCTCTTCAGCAAATGAGGCATCGAGATTGACCCTACTCATATTCGCGCCCTCATCGATATGCCTTCCCCATGAACTAAGAAGGATGTCCAAAACGTTGTCGGCAAAATAGCCACCCTGAACCTCTTTATTTCAAAATGCTTTGACCATTATACTTGGCTATTCTCCCTCTTACACGTCAAAGGAATCTATAAGGCCAGAAAGAACAACTTCAAAGTTTATTGGACACCTGAATAAGAACAGGCCTTCCTCAAAATCAAAATCTACCTTGGTCGACCACATATCATAAGCCCCCCCATCGAAGGTGAAATGCCCTTCTTATATCTTACAGTCACCGATAGTTCTATTAGCTCGGTCCTTATTCGACTCAAAACTAGTATCGAGAAGCACGTATTCTTTATCATCAAAACATTAACACCTACCGAAATATAAAATACACAACTCAAACGATTGCTCCTTGATAAGAGGTTTTTAGTGCCTCTAGCAAAATACCCGCACAAAGTACGGTTGTCAAATTATTGTACGGATGAGTGGGATCGAATCAACAGGGAGGTTTGGGAAAATAAATACTTTCTAGGCCGAATTACGATTTTATAAGAGATAAATCTAAGAAGAAGAAGTAAAAACTAATTATAAAACTTAATGAGAGAGAGCTAAGGTTCGGACTTGTCCTCTTCCTTTCAAAGCACTAATCAATATTCAACTAGATCCTAATATCCCCACCCATCATATGTTCGTGTTAAGACACATACGATATTGTAAAATAAACTACTAAATCTATGGTCAAGCATTTAGTGGTTATACTTTTAAGTGATGGTGAAGAGCATCTTAGAGAATTATCAACTAAACCATGGGAAGGCTTGAGTGAGTTCTTTAGTATTTCTTCTTTCTAGATGTCGAAGTCAAGTATATAGTTAGTAGCATTTGTTTATATCCAAAGTTATCGTACACCTAACCAAAGCTATGGTCAAACCTTATATATGATGCACTAACTTATCAATCATAAAACTAAGAGAAAATTAATTATAACCTAATTATTATCAACTATTGCTCATCTAAGAAGAGGGCACATCCTAGCCTTGACTTGGAGATTAGCCACACATCTCGGACTTCATCGTATTACAATTAATTTTTTACAAAAGAAAATAAAAAAGAAAAAAAAAATTAAATAAAACTTAGACTTCATTTCTTCTAAACATGATCCAATATGAGATGCCCAATTACAATGGGGGGAGGGTTCCTTTTATAAGAGAAGGAACCCAAATTTAGAAACTATAGATTAAATTCTATAGAATATTTGCACAATAATATCTTATAATATTACAGCCAATTACCTAATATTCATGCATATAATTTCCTTAAGTGATGTAGAGATATTTCTTCATGAAAACTCTTGCATATATCTTCAATATAAAATATCTTTAAGGGTCTTGGATGCAAAATATTCTTTGATCTTATTCTTCAATAATATTTGCGTATATATTCCTTCAATCTTAAGAAAAAATATATTGTGTCTTTAACTTTTTGTGCTATGAACTCCTGGAGACACTTTTACTTGACTTTAAGAGCTTGGTTTCTAATATCCATCTCCAATAGCTGCAATCAAGCAATCGTACATAAGTACACAAAGTTAAATATAATGGACGACTAAAATGCATGTCCGGGTATATTAAAAATGTCATAATTTTGCGCTCATCAAATAACCCCAAACTTTTCTTTTCCACGTCCCGAGTAGCATAAAATAATAGCCACTTCCACACGTGATTGTATTTATTATATGCAACAAGCTGATAAATTTCCAGGTTTAGCCTGGTGGATGAGTGTTGTCGGGTTTACAGTGACTATACCCGTAAAAGTCAATAATGACATTTTAAACAATTCTAGAATACACATGACTTATTTCCTGTGAATATATCCTTACTTAGTTGCGACAAAAATATACCGATTGGAAAATACTTAAACTTGTTATTCTCCTAAGTATACCAAAGAATATTTTAAGCTTATCCGAAACAGGAAGTACTACCTCAAGATTAGAAAGAGATTCAAGTATTTTGCTTTATTTATATTTGAGTGTACAATGAAAATAGTTTTATCGCCTAATACATTGTCTATAATAATTTACTCAGTTTTTGGTAGTCTAGTGTTTACTGGAATAAATTCAACGGTCAGTTCGATAAGTGCATTAGCCAATTCATCTTCCTAGAATATTACTTTTTTCTTTTCTTTTGCAAGCCTTTTCTTTTGAGTACATTACTTCTTAGTGAAGCCTCTATAACAAGGAGTTTTCGGTCGATAATCCCGGCCAGTTGGCTAAGGTTGCCAGGGTGTGGTTCCCCATTATGACCTAGACTCAGGATTCTCACAAATTACATTTTCTTGTGCTCCTTTCACATAGTTCATGGTCAAACTCGAGATTGGTAATAATTTATCCTCTTTCAGTTCTTAATCATGCGAGTAGCCTTGCAGCATAAAAGTTTCTAAAGCGCATTTGTCTTATTCTTTTATTCTTAAGAATGAACTTATTCTTAGGCAGTTATCTCCCTTGTAGTAAATTATTCCTAACATAAATACTAAATTTCCCTTATACTGAGCTAAAATCTATTGAAGATATTAATTGCAAAACTACAGTGAAGTACACGTTTTGAAAATATACTAAGTTAACTTGAATTAGTCGCAATTAAAAAGATGGTAAATCTAGCTTAAGATATTCAACAATATTATAGTGCATACTTGGTACAATTTCAAAATTTAGGCTTTTCCATAATATTTATGTTTAGGTAAAATCAGTTGAGGCGTTTGGAAATTCGTCAAAAATATATCATAAATTGTCAAAGTGCCATTATTTTACTTTTCTTCAAAAAACATTTAAGGACATGGTTTCCTACCCCCAAACTTAAATGAATCATTTCCCTCAATGTTTGAGAGCATAAAAAAATGGAGGAATAAAAACTAGAATTTCTCACCTGAATGTATCATGGGTTGCCTCCCAAGAAGTGCTAAGTTTACTGTCTTCAGCATGATGAATGTACCCCTAATCTTAAAATTTTCAATATGATTGGAAAGGTACAAAGTTTAAAAGGTAATGTACTATCCTGGTTGCAAATTCTCTTTCAAAAACGACATAACACATGAATGGTGATTTTTAATATTAGCCCCAAATTGGGCAGATATATTCAGAAAAAACCAGATGGAGTTTAAAACTAATTCTCTGTGAAAAATATTTTTTCTAAAAATTTTCCTATCATTTGATGATTCCAAGTTGAAAATTTTAGAAATCAAGAAAAACTATTTTCTCCAAGAAAAAGCAAGCACATACCCTGGGAACATATTTTCTTTTAGAATTTTTATTATAATCATATGATTACTACGTACTGCAGTAAATAAGAAGATTTGTATACAAGTATTTGTCCCCAAAAATGTAGTAGATTCAAAACTCGATTTTATAGGAAAGATATTTTCTTTAAAAATTTTTAAAGCCCCCATGTTATCGTTGATATTCTAAAAAATGTGATAGGTGGTTCTGACAAATTAAGTCTGTGAGGCATCGCCAAAATTATTATTTTTTAAAAAGATGTTTTCTTTTAGTAGAAGAAAAACTATATAACATATTTATGGATGTGGGGATCTGGGAACAATTGACTCTAACAAACATTTAAAATTTATGTGCCTAAAATTATAACTTATCTCAAGGGCCTCATCCTGACCATTGACGTGGATATTCATTGGCTTAGAGACATAGCCAAGTTGAAAAATATTTCCAGATCTTAATGATCGTACCATTTCACGAATCTCAGGATCATTTGAGTCATTAAAATAATTTAAACATTCATCAACAGTAATGCAATAAGAGTTATCTTCGTACAAGTCCTCAAAAAATTTTATGGTCACGGTGCCCCCATTAGGCTCAGGTGATGGAGGTATGGATTTAAGGAAGAGACATGAAGAAGGTGACACTGGTCTCGATAATGATGGAGCTCGTATTTTCTCAGGAATCGATGTTGAATTCATACTTCCAAGAAATTTTTCATCATCCACATCATCTGAGAAATCGTCTAAGAATTTGGAAAAATACTCACTTTCTGTCATGATATCATTTGTGAATTGGTGGGGCTCTATCGGTGAAGGAATGGATAATGATATCGGTAGTTGAATGTTAAGGGCGGAATTAAGAGGTGATTGAGAAATAATTTCATTGAACATGTTAGCCGCTTCTTTATGATCTTCTTGTGACATAGGATCGTCAACCTTAAAATGTTAATCCTCTAAATCTGCCTCATAATATGGTATCCATTCACCCTATGGGGAAAACATTCCATGATTATGCTTGAATTCATCATTTTCCAGATCATAAGGGGATTTAACTTCGGATTGTTCGTCTTCATTGCTAAGAAGTTTTTCGTACTCTATTTCACTCTACGTGGTTGACAACTGAGTTATCTGAGTCTCTAACTTAGAGATAGATTGCGTCGTAAAATTTTGATTCACTAAAATTTGTTGTCGGAATTCCATTATTTGCTGCTGAAATAACAACGTTTGATTTTTATTTTCCATGTATTGTTACATGAAGAGAGCAAGGGTGTCTTCCAAAGATGGTTTAGGTGGAGCGGGTGGGAACTGTTTGAGTGATAGGAAGGATTGAAGGGTATGCATATAGGAATGAGGATGGAAAGGTTCCATGTATTGAAAATTTTGGTAATCCCATGATTGAAGATGATTTTGAGGATATTGTGGGACGTCAAAATATGAGTCGTATGAATTTCAATTTTCTTGCATGTACGACATTTTACAATTAAATTAACACCCAATGCAATAAAAAATTAATCAAGCCAAAAACTCTAGCACTTCAACACTTTTTTAGAAGAAATAATTAGGTCCCCCATATATACTTCTATGTTCACAAAAGGGTAGGATGGTCAAAGGCTTTGGTTCCAACACTCCCCTACGTCACTATGCTAGTACTAGCTTAAAGTAGATGTTCGGTCCTCACACGCGAGCGAGTCACCTTATCGTACGACAGTACTCGGAACAGTGACGTCACAAACCTACAACCAATATTTCGCGGCACTAGGCTGGGGCCGTATACTACGAACCCGTGTTTTTACCCCAGTCCGATACACCTATCCGTTAAGTGATGAAATCCCACAATAATTTTACTACTATTTTTTATTATCAGTTATTTTCAGGTCCAGGACGTTCAATTATCGTATGATATGAATTTCTTCGTATCCCTAATCGGTGGTCCCACTTGTCAGAGAGCGTTTTGGGTGATGAAATCCTACAAGTCTCTAACAATTTACCTTTACTAATGCTAGAATGAAAAGAAATTTAAACACGTCAATAGGTCAATCCAACCACAATAAATATTTTATTTGAGCAACGTGTATTTGCACAGTCCACACGACTTCATGTTCCTAATGCCGGGTGCATAGCGGATATGAACCCCTTAGAAATGCTAAATTTAGTGAGGTACCAGCCTACGGGAAGTGTTTCTTGGTGAAGCTGTGGCCGCTCCATTACTTGGGGTACGAAAGAAGGAAATGCCCCGTCACTTAGGGGGCACAAGAAGGATGGATTTGATGATGATTTTAGCTTTGTATATTATCCGTCTCGTTTCCAACTTTGTGACTATCCTGTAAAATAGGAGAAGATGGATTAGTGAACTTGCGACAACAATATTAATTAAATTTCAAAGTTTATTGTAGTCTATGATGTCCTGATTTTCAAATGCGCATATCTTTCAGCTCGGTTTAGAGAGAGCAATAAATAATATCAATTTCGAAAGATATTTTATAAAGGAAAAATATTCAAGAAAGGAAAAATATTCAAGAAATAAGTTTACTATAATTTAGCTTCCCTAATGCTCAAAACAGGCGATGAATGCACTGCGGCGTCTTTAACGTAAACTATTTTTTTACTGTTTTTTAAAAATGGTGTAACTCACAAATGACTAAATAGAAAAATATTATCTATAGAAATTAGGAAAGGGTTTTGAATTATCTATGAAAATGTATTTCCCAACTATGAAGTATAGATGGTCAAAAGCGGCGAAACATTCTGGAACAGACTTCACAGTTACTGTATCGCCAAAACCTCGAAACAATCCCTTCTTTTATTTTAAACTAAACTAGAGAAACAGAAAGAGAAAGGATAATAATATAAATACTATATGTTATTTCTGGCCAACTATACTCTTAGAAAGAATTAATTAAAAAATCATTGGCACGGTATTAAAAAGAATTAATAAAGAAAATTAACAAAGAAAATTCAGTATTAGAGTGAATAGTTTTCAACGATGCCTCCCCAGCAACGGTACCATTTGATAAGAGGTTTTAGTGTCATTAGTAAAATACCCACTCAAAGTACGGTTGTAGAATTGTAGTACGGATGAGTGGGATCGAATCTAGAAGGAGGTTTGGGAAAACAAATACTTTCTAGGCTGAATTACGGTTTTATAAGAGATAAATCTAAGAAGAAGTAAACACTAATTATAAAACTTAATGAGAGAGAGCTAAGGTTCAGACTTTTCCTCTTCCATTCAAAGCACTAATCAATATTCAACTAGATCCTAATATCCTCACCCATCATATGTTCGTGTTAAGACACATACGATGTTGTAAAATAAACCACTAAATCAATGGTCAAGCATTTAGTGGTTATACTTTTAAGTGATGGTGAAAAGCATCTTAAAGAATTATCAACTAAACCATGGCTAGGCTTCAGTGAGTTCTCTAGTATTTCTTCTTTCTTGATGTCAAAATCAAGTCTATAGTTAGTAGCATTTTTTTATATCCAAAGTTATCGTACACGAAATTGAAGCTATGGTAAAGCCTTATATATGATGCACTAACTTATCAATCACAAAACTAAGAAAAAACTAATTTTAACCTAATTAATATCAACTATTACTCATCTAAGAAGAGGCCTCATCCTAGCCTTAACCTGGAGATTAACCGCACATCTCAGACTTCATCACATTAACAACTAATTATTTACAAAAGAAAAATAAAAGAGAGAGAAAACAATTTAATAAAACTTAGACTTTATTTCTTTTAAACTTGATCCAATATGAGATGCCCAATTATAATGGGGGGAAGGTTCTTTTTAAAGAAGAAGAAACCTAAATTTAGAAGCTATACATTAAATTCGAAATAATATTTGTACAATAATATCTTATAATATTATACAGCCAATTACCTAATATTCATGCATATAATTTCCTTAAGTGATGTAGAGATATTTCTTCATGGAAACTCTTGCATATATCTTTAATATAAAATATCTTTAAGGATCTTGGATGCGAAATATTCATTGATCTTGCTCTCAAAGAATATTTGTGTATATATTTCTTCAATCTTGAGACCAAATATATTGTGTCTTTGACTTTTTGTCCTATGAACTGTTGGATACACTTTTACTTGACTTTAAGAGCTTGGTTTCCAATATCCATCTCCAATAACTACAATCAAACAATCGCACATAAGTACCCAAAATTAAATATAATTGACGATTAAAATACATGTTTGGGTATATTAAAAATGTCTTAATTATGTGCTCATCACTCCTTACACTTGTCTACACTGCCCAAAAACTCAAACCGTACTTCCAAGCTCACCCCATCCGTTCACCAGCTTCCCTCTTCGAGAAATCCTCAATAAGAAAGATAAATCAAGATGGGTACAGCAATGGTCCATCTATTTTGGTAAACACGACATCAGTTTCAATAAATATATATCTCAAAAGAGTCAGGCCGTCGCTAGTTTCCTTGCCAACTTCCTGGTCAAAGACATCGACTTGGAAGAATACGAAGACGATTTAACCGAAGACCAGCCTGAACATAGCGACCCTTGGAGCCCTGATATATGTTGGCATCTTTGTATAGATGGATCTGCCAGACTTAGCGGTTCTGGGATAGGTATTGTCCTGGCTACTCCTTCCAATGACCGAATCGAAAAGGCTATCAAGTTAAATTTTGAATGTTCCAACAATGAGGCCGAATACAAGGCTTTGATACATGGTCTCAATCTTGTTCTCCAACTTGGTATTCCTAAACTAGCAGTATTTACTGACTCTCAGCTTGTTCTGCGATAATACACCAAAGCATGGATCGCTTTCCAAAAAATTCTTCCATTACACATTACCCTCGAGGAAAAAATAGACATAACGATGCCTTCGCCTATATAGCAGCCATGTTAGGCCAATCTGAATCTCGAATACTCCATATCGAAGTACTCAAATACACAAGTATCGACCAGATAGAGGTCAATGCCATCAATACTTGGGGCAAAAGTCTCAATCCCGATGACTGGTGCACACCCTTCCTTACATATTTTAATAGTTCAACCCTCCCAGAGGATCCCAAGGCCAAACATTCGTTATTGGAAAACTGACGACGATACACAATTCTCAAAGGCGGTCTACACCGTAAATCCTCAGGCGGCGTACACCTTCGTTGTATCTCCAAACATAAGGCCACTACCATACTTATAAAACTCCACGAAGGTAACAGCGGTGCTCACAATGCTAATCGATCTATGGCTCTTCGAGCCGTCACCCAAGGTTTATTATGGCCTAATATGAAGAAACAAGCTGAAGAGTATGCAAAATACTGTGACAAATGCCAATGCCATGGCCATGGAATTCGAAGCCCAATACAAAACCTCCATTGCAGCCAAGTTGCTTGGCCGTTCAAGCGGTGGGCCATTGATCTAGTTGGCCCTTTCCCCAAGTTTCGGGAAGCAGAGAAAACGTTCTCATGGCTACAGTTTATTTTACTAAATTTGTCGAAGCCGTGCCTCAATGTCGAACGTGGGAAGAAGAAGTCATAAATATTTTATGGGAGAATACCATCAGACATTTCCGTTGACCCTACATGAATTGATGCGACAACGCTCCACAGTTTGTAGGGAGAAAAGTCCACAACTTCGTCAAAATGTTCAACATTATCCTTTCCCCCTCTACCCCTTATTCCCCACAGGGAAATGGTCTGGTCGAACCAATCGATAAAACGATAGTCGACGGCCTTATGAAATGTGTCGACCAGAAGAAAGGCTGTTGGGCTCAAGAATTACAACATGCACCCTAGACTTATCGTACCATACCAAGAAAGGCGATGGGCTGCACCCCTTTCCTTCTGGCTTATGGTACCAAAGCTATGCTGCGTACGCAGTTCAAAGTGCCAACGCACAACCCTGACCTCCCCGATGAAGATAACGAGTTCAAACTTTGATAGAATATGTTATGGAATGATGAAACCAGAAACCAGGGCATAACTAACCTCGGCCGTTATAATCTCTCTCGCCAGAAGGTCATACAACAAAAGGGTTCGACTACGGAGCTTCGATATTGGAGATTTGGTACTTCGATGAGTCACACCCTCTTCAAAACCTTGTAATGCCAGAAAGTTAGCCAAATCTTGGGAAGGACCTTATGTCGTGTTTGACAAAGCCAACAAAGGTTCTTATTACTTAATGACAGAAGCTGAGAAGCCCCTACCCAACCCTTGGAGCATAATGCAACTAGTGTCCTACAATAGGCCGCGGCCACCAACCCTGACAACTGATGTAGCCACCATATGTAATCAATAAACTTATTTTTCTCCCCTGAAGCTTTATCTCATATCTCCAGTGAACTTCATGAATTGGTCAAACCTAAGTATCATGTCAACCCTTCGACCCGACTGATACTTGGGGGCGACCTTATTTCAAGGTTTCAATTCCAACAAACCCGAGTAGCGTGAATGGTTGACACACCGAATATTTGGGGATGCATTGGGGGTGACCACACAATGTTTCATTTATGCTCAAACCCGCGGATAGAAATATCCGGGGGCAACCTTCGAAATCAAGTGAACTTCTTGAGTTGGTCAAACCCAAGTATCATGTTAAACATTTGACCCGCCCGAATGATACTTGGTAGTGACCTCAAAATTTTTCAAGGTTTCAATTTGGGCAAACCCAAGTAGCATGAATGGTCCACAGACCGGACACTCGGGGATGTATTGGGGACAACCACTTAATGTTTCATTTAGGCTCAAACCCGCGGATAAAAATACCCGGGGGTAACCTTCGAGGTACAGTGAACTTTTTCAGCTTGTCAAACCTAAGTATCATGTCAACCCTTTGACCCGGCTGATACTTGGGGGTGACCTCGAAGATTTTCAAGGTTCTAATTTGAGCAAACCCGAGTGGCATGAATAGTTAATTGACTGTACACACGGGGATGTAATGCAGCCGACCATATAATTCTTCATCTAAACTCAACCCCGCGGCTAGACATACCTGGGGGTGTCCTTCGGCGTCCGGCGCATTTCATACTTCAATTTTCATATAGCGCTACCAGCATAAAAATCATTCAACAAGTCAAGTCGAATACATACCAGCAAGTTAAATTCAAATACGTTACACATTGTGCAACTCAAACTATTAAGCACATAACACCAAAGATAAAGAGAGTTTATTATAAAATAGAAGCCAGTCAAATTCCTTCTTCACAAAAAATTGCTCACACAGAAGCCACTCCATTACCACAAAGGTTTTCTTCTACAACAACACTATTACCGCCTTCGACAGTGGGGTTTATTCCAACAGCATCAGCACCACCTTAGATAACCGAATCCCCTACAGTATTACCTGTACCAGCACTATCCCCTTCAACCACGGGAATAACTACAACATCACCAGTATCTCCACCTGCAGGGTCCACTTCCATACCATCAGTCCGTATAACATCTTCAACATCTTCATCTACCGAAGGGTAGGGTTCGAAGGTCTTTGGATCGTACCCAACCCATCCAAAAATTTCTTCAGGGCGGTGGTCACATCACACTCTTGGTCGAACTGCGCCTGGAACGGTGCACGATTGTTGTGTAACTGGTCCTCCTTACTGGCCTGCTTCGCTTCCAGCACCGCTACCCTCTGGTTACAATTGGCAATTACCGCTTGGGTTTCCCTCACGGTATTAGCTCAAATCTACAGCTGCTCTTGTTCTAGCATACCAACCCGGCTCTCCAGCTACATAATGACCCCCTGCGCGAGCTCCAAGCTGTCCATCGATTCCTTCAGCTTTTTACTTGATACCCTCTATGCTTTGTTAAAAGATATCATCCAAGCATTTACTTGCACAAATACTCGACTAATTACCAATTCTTGAAGCATAATTTTAACTTTAGTGCTCCAAAACACTTACTTGGTGTAGAACTTTGCCATCTTGCCGCTACGCTTCATCTGGGTTAGTGCCACAGAGTGTTATCATCAACTCGGTCGCTACTCGAACGCTCTCTTCATGTTCGACCGTGTGTCTCCAAGCCTCGAATGGTTTATCCCCACTGACCATCTACTTTCGAGTTCTCTTTTGCCCAGTTGTCTTTGTTAGATGGGCTGTCGATACTTTTTCTGTAACTTTTCCTTTGCCTTTGTTGGTCTGCCGAATTACTTTGGGAACAGTCTCGAGCATGCTCGGCTATGTCGCTCTGGGCCCTCTTCACTGAGACCTTAGTACAAAGCTTAACTTTCAAGTCTGATCTTCATTTCCTATTTCACCTGCTCTTGCCAAGGTACCTCCCTCTTTTCTCTTTCTCGATGACCCAACGATAATAGGTTCATCATTCAGTAATGTGGTCATCTTCTTTCACCTTTATCAAACAATACCTAACTTCTGAAATACCTTATTCACTCACTCTTCACTTTGGCTGATAAGCTCATCAATATAAGTCCTTAGATTCTTCAATCCATTATTTGTGGGTTCTGCAAATCAATGAAGAAAAGATCAACAGTTTATTCGAGCTACATAATCAATATACTTTGACTACTAAGATACTTACTTTGTACAGCCAGTTCTTCAGCCAAAATTCCTCCTCCCCCTATACATTCTCATAGCTTCCCATCACCACCACCAGATCCTTGTGCCTCCCACGCCCAGTCAGACACAGGTCAAATAACTATGGTTTGTCCAAAAGGTACTGAATGGGATACGTCCCTACCTTCTTATTTACTTTTCTCGAATTGAATGACACTATATCAAACCACAAGATCAAAAACCTCCCTTCGCGTTTCAACTTCAGGTTCATCCCTTCGACCACCCTTATTATCTTATAAAAGTTGTCGTTCATTTGACATGGGGCTGCATCCCAGAAGTTCAACACCTTCTTCACTAGCTTTCAAAGAAGTAGTTGCATTCCTAAATGAATTTGGCCTCTGAATGCCATAATCACCTCCAGAGAGGAATCCATAAACGTATAATCGGCCCTTATTGGCACCAGAATAACACCCACCTTCACCAACCCATGTTTTTCCATAAATCAATCAAGCCTCGCCTTTTCCAAAGGCGAGACCGTCCCCACAGTTGTCTCCTCCTCATTCGTACTTTTAATGCTATCACTCTCTTCTCCTTCTCTTTCGTCCATCTCATCACCCGAAGGTTTGACAGTACCTTTGTTCCCCCATCCCTCTTTTTCTTCCCCTTCCTCATTTTCTTATTCATCACTATCTCTAAATATTCGAGCCCTATAACGGCTCCTACTCAATGCTTCAACACCTGGAACTACTACGGCCAATGGTGTATCCGCTGTAATTTCTAATACTTCCACATTACAGCTCTCCCCTCCCCCCTCGACCTCAGCCAGATATAATCGGATCGTTTACCTCATCCTCATTCTCATCTACCAGCCTCATCCTCGAAGCTTGATGGGTACGCATTATACCCTATAGAAAAGGAGGGTCAATATTAGCTTGATATATTCGAATATTAATGTTTGGTTCCATATTGTAATATTGCCTACCCTCACTAATCGGCAGACCTACAACCAAATATTTGATTACTATACACCCTCTAAATTTATCACTTTCTGGACTTCTAGCCACATCTATTACCCCCATCCTCAGTTACGCCGTTACTGATGGCCCAACAAAATCTTACCCCCATAGTACAGACAAAAACTATAGGAGAAGCAACAGTAAAAATAAATTAGCTCTCTTTACCATGTACTTAGAAGGCATACCTGTTTGATTAAATCTGATTCCTCAGTAGCAATGGTATTTTCCTTTCCTCCTCTCCAACAACTTCAATTGCAACAATGGTGTTTGTCTTCATCTCTTCCTCCCTTTCTCTCTCTGTTTATTGGGGAACGGTGACTCTCTCTCACTTACCTCTTTAAATGCTGCCCAAGGAAAATAAACTCCCTCGGCTTCCCCCACTCACCATCATTACCACTTCTCTACTCCTTCTTCAATTTTGGATATTACATATTTTTTTCAAGTTTTCCCCTACCTCCATCCACGTGTGCATCTCACGCGTACACCAAACAAGACGTTTCTAGCTCTCTCAAACCTTTTGAAACCCTGCACGAAGTTGTCACCTCAAACCCACACGTCACCTCTACCTCTTTCCCATACCTGAGGAAACATAATAATGGCCTATAGTGGCGCACTGCTCCATGAATAGTATCATCTCTGACATTTCCACCATTTCGGCCGTCAGCATTTACAATTGAACCCAGAATACATTTACTTTCAAACCATCTTATAAATTCTACAATAGTCATACCCTTTGATAACATACATTTTCTAGCCGTCTCATGCACTCATTTTCGAACTGTCGTTTACATTCAACCATAGCAATCATACACATACATTAGTTGTCGAGCCTTCGGTCAATAATTTTAATTCTACGAAAGAATCAAATTTGATTACCACTATTACTTGTTTTCATTACCCAAGCCCGAAGGACAATCATTAAACCGTGTTTACATTATCATCGTCTAGATTACCTATAACTATTATATTACCAATACCTTGACAAACACATTACTGTTTTATTCAGCAATTACACGGGAATACATCAACATCAAAAATACAAAAGAGAAACAACAGCAGCAACAACAACAAATAAACCCCCTATTTATATATGGGGCAGCTCTCACAGAGCCCCGCCTGAGCCTCGGCTACTTCTTCAGCCTCCACCTGTTCTCTCGCTTGGCTCTTTTGTAAAAAATACTGATTACTCACATGCGGGCCTAACCATAGCATTACTCTCTACCAGTGAACATACGGATGCCCGCAGATCTCCTCCCTCGGCTCCAGCTTCGCTAGGTCAGGCAGTGACATATCCAATCCCTGATCCCAGCAAAATTTCTGCTTTAAAGCCATTGCCTTTTCCTCAATCCGTCGATTCTTCTTCTATAATTTCTTCTAGTAATAAATATTTGGAGTGGTATCCATGATCGTGCTTACTCAAGAGAGATGATGAACAGTATTTGAAATTCTCCCCCCCCTAACAACCCCTATTTTTACCTTGATTAAAATGCATTTATTATCTTCTTAATCAGCAATTACCCTAATTACTCCCCTCGGAACTACCTACATTCATACCAGTCACCTTTGTAACTTCCAATACCCAACAGTTTTTTCTCAGCATGCGCCATCTACAGCAATTTCTAAGGCCTCTGCTGAGAGGGGGTGAATGCAGTAGCCTACTCGCAGCCTTCTATCACCGGCCAAATACTCGAAGTCTATCGAAGCCTACACAGAGACTCAAAGCCCAGCAAGACTAGCAACGATCTCCACGAAACCTTCCGAGATCAATTGAACACTTGAAGGCATCATCGAAGCTAACTACCATAGTTGAAGCCAAAGACAGACGGTTAGCACCATAACTCCATACCAAAGAAACTCTGACCATAGTAATACATGGTCGAACGCAGACATACCCGATAGCCAGCTTACCAGACATAAGAGTGAAAAGAGCTGTCAGACAACTTCAGTGTCAGAACTGAGTCAACATACAAAACAGCTATCCTAAAGGATATACATGTAATCTGACCTCCCATGGTGACTCACCCCTTTTCTATCTCCTATAAATAAGAAGGAGGTGGTACTATGGGGAGGTTAGAAAAACTTTCCCAAAAACTTTTCTAGATTACCACCGAATACCCCGAACTCTTCTTCTTCTTTAATCTGTCGTCTAACACAATATATATACCATACATCATTCAAATCCTCGCTAGAGGTTGTGGAGAACCCTATTCATGAACTCCGTGCAAGTATGTTAGTTTAATAAACCAGTTGTTTATAGTCTTATATATTTGCCAACACTTCTAGCCGAAGGTAAACTTCAAGGTGTAATAGCCAAGTTTCCCCTCTATTAAACAAGGCCCCTACACAAGTAGCACTTTTTATGCTCCCTTCACATAGTTCATGGTCATACTCGAGATTGGTGATAGTTTTTCCTCTTTCAGTTCTTAATCATGCGAGTATGCCTTGCAGCATGAAAGTTTTAGAGCAAGTTTGGCTTTTTTGTTATACTTTCAGAAATGGACTTATTCTTAGGCAGTTGTCTCCCTTGGAGTTTAACATAAATACTAAATTTTTCATATTCTGGTCAAAAACTCTATTGAAGGTATTGGTAGTATAACTATAGTGAAGTACAATTTTTGAAAATAAACCAAGGACAAAATGAGTTTTTTGCTAATCACAAGGTAGTACATTGAGTTTAAGAACACGATAAATAATACTCTAGTGTACACTTGGAAAAATATCACAATTTTTTTGGCTTTTCCAATCAACATATCATTTTGCCTAAATAAAAATTAGTTTAAATGTTGGAAATTTGCCAAAAATATATCATAAATTGCCAAAGAGTCATTATTTTACTTTTCATCAAAAAGTATATACAAAATAGTTTTTCTACCCTCAAAATTAAATAAAACATTGTCCTTAATGTTTGGGAAAATAATTAAATACATAGAATGGGAAATAAAAACTGTAACTTTTTACCTGAATGTTCATTGGGTTACCTCTCAGGAAGCACTAAGTTTTACCATCTTCAGCCAGGCGAATGTACCCCCTAACTTAAATAACATGTTATAGGTCTAAAGGGGTACAAAGTACAATAATTAATTAACTATCCAGGTTGCAAGTGTTCCTTAAATAACTAAGGAACACAAAAATTGTCCTTATTCTTGAATAACCATATAATAGAAAAATAGTGGTTCACCTTATTTGTAAATAATTGTGTTGATATAATCATGATATATAAAAATAGCTTAAAGTTTAATCCTCCAAGATAAAGGTTTTCCTTATTTAATTTATGGGGAATCTCACTTTAAGATATTTTATAAGGTATAACCCCATACACCAAAAATGTATCTTGATATTCATCATTTTCTAAGAAGTGACTTGAACTATTAAAGTAATGTCGATCAGGTGGTTATGGGTCGGGCTCAAGTTTGTATTACTTAGTTGCAAGTGATAATGCTAGAACTATTTTAAGAATTACGAGGTCGTTCCAATACATGAAATAATTCAAACATTGATCAATGGAGTAGGTACAACTATAGTAATCGCATAATAAATCCCCAAATTAATTAAAAATTATGGTACCCCCAAGTGGCCCGTGAAATTTAGATGAAGGCATAGGTATAGGTGTCATTGCTGAAGAAGTACCCAATACAGAATCATCCCCCAATAATAGTAATATGTCCCATAAAGAAGGGTAGTTTACCCACTTGTTTTCAACATCGCAATTTGTGTTAGGTGGAGGCGGCTCAAGGAAAGGTTGAGGTCACTCATAAGGAGACTGAGAAGGAAATGAAAAGTTGATAACATCTATAACAAGTTTCGTAATTTATAATTTCTTGACTTTGGTACAAATATCACCATCTACAAATTCCTTGCATGTTATCGTATGATGAGACGTTGATTCCATATATTAATATTTTATCTTGTCATCATCATCGTCAGAAACATTATTAGAGGAAAAGGAAAAGTATTCAGTCTCAGTCATAGCTTCCTTAAAGTAATTTATTCGGTTGGCATGTGAAAGGATAGATGGTGATATCGGTGGTTGAATGTTGACGGCTGTATTAAGAGGTGATTGAGAAAGGATTGTATTAGACATGATAGCCGTTTTTTGAAGATCCTCTTATGACATAGGATCGTCGACCTTAAAATGTTCATCTTCTAAATTTATTTCGTAATTTGGTTTCCATTTACCCCCGGAGAAAATATTACTAGATTACGCTTGAATTCATCATTTTCTAAATTATAAGGGCATTTAACATTGGATTGTTCTTTTCCATTGCTTAGAACATTTTTATGCTCTATTTCCCTCCACGTGGTTGACAGGTGAGTTATCTGACTCTCAAATCTTGAGATTGATTGGGTGGTCGTAGATGTTTGATGTAGCAACTTATTTTGCTGAAATTAATGCATTTATTTTTGAAATTGCAAAGCTTGTTGCTGATTCTCAATTACTTGTTGCATGAAAAGTGATATGGTATCCTCCAAAGATGATTTGGGTTGAGCGGGTAGGAACTAATTAGGATACTGGACGGACTGATGGGTCTTCATATAGGAGTGAGGTTGGAAAGCTTCCACGTATTGATAATTTTGGTGATCCCATAATTAAAAATGATTTTGAGGTTGATGCGGGATGTCGAATTGTGAGTTATATGGATTTCAATGTTCTTGCATGTATGTCATTTTAAAATAAAAGTAATACCCAATGCAATTAATAACCAATCAAACCTAAACTCTAGCACATCAACCTTTTTTTAGAAGTAATAAATAGGTCTCCCCTATATTCTTATATGTTCACAATAGGTAGGATGGCAAAAGGCTTTAGTTCCGATACTCCCTTACGTTACTTTGCTAGTACCAACTTAAATTAAATGTTCAACCCTCATGCCAGATTGAGTCACCTTATTGTACGTCAGCACTATGAACGGTGAGGTCGCAAACCTGCAGCAAGTATTTCACCGCGCTAGGCTGGGGCTGTATCCTATGAACCCATGTATGTTCCCCGGTCTAGTACACCTATCTGTTAGGTAATGTAATACCGATGGAATCTTGCTACTTCTTTTTATTATCAGTTATTTAATGTCTGGGATGTTTAATTTTCGTGCGATACAAATTTCTTCGTATCCCTGTTGGGTTGTCCCAATTGTTAGAGAGCTTTTTGGGTGATGAAATCTCACAAGTCTCTAACAATTTTTACATTTATTAATGTTTGAATGAAAAAAATTTAAACACAACAATAGGTCAATCCAACCATAGTAATCTTTTTATTATAGCAGCGTGTATTTGTACATTCCCCACGACTTTATATTCCTATTGCGGGGACAGAGCGTATATGTACCCTTCTAAATGTCAAGTTTAGAGAAGTACCAACCTACCAGAAGTGCTTCCTAGAAAAGTTGTGGCCGCACCTTTACTTCGGGGGCGAAAGAAGGAAGTGCCCCTCTACTTAGGGGTACACAATAAGGATTTTGCAAGAGATTTTCTACGCTTTAAGCTTTGTGTTTATCCGTCTTCTCCACTTTCCGTGTTTCTTTGTCTCGTCTACCCTTTCCAAAAATAACCTAAGTTTGATCGGGCACGTTTAATCGAGAATGGAGTGTTATCAGAGATTTAGCTAAAATAATTAATGGCTTTTATTTTTCAGTGCAACAATTCGTCAGTAGAAATGATTAAGCATATCAAACTTTAGAGCTAAGTGGTAAAACTTTATTTTCAAGACCAAGTGAGTAAATATTAAAAAATTGAAACCAAAATGAGGCAGGGTTCCAATCACAAATAAGCCCGGTGAAAAACCTAATCAAGTTCGTAGGACCCACACCGATTTAATGGTTGAGCAATTCAGTAAGCATCACTTTATTGATGTGCCTTTTCAACTCAAAGATGGTTGGTGAAAGCTTTAGGACAATAACAAGTAACACATGCAAAGCATGAAAGCCTAGGTAGTAAGATACAAATAAAACTCATCACCCGACTTACGTTACTGCTTGCTAAAAGCAGTTACAATTGTTAAACAAAAATAGTAACAGTTTGCACAAACTTTTAAAATATCACTTGCACACCAAAGCAGTAACAGTTACAATTGTAAAACACCCACATCAATTTATATTTCAAAAAATCACAAGGCACTAAGTGGAAAAGTTACTTTTGGTGATGTTGCAACACAATATACATCAAATAGCAAACTATACCTACTTTATCTTCCAAGCAGTTGGGAAAAAAGGAGAAGAAAAGAAATGGAAAAGGAGATGGAAACAAAAAAGAAAATCAGCTTAAAAATAATAACAAAAAAATAAATGCACCTTTGAAAGTCACCGTCAACGGCGCCAAGAACTTGATCGATTATAAAACCGGCGTCTTAAAGACATGCAGGCTCACGGTGTACCATTGAGTACAAAGGAAAGCGAGGTCGTATCCCAAGAGACTTATGGTCCGAATTATACTTCGATGGGAGAGGAAACAAAAATGTTGCTACTAATTCTATCCAATAAGAATGAGTTTTGGGTTTTTATAATTGATGAAATTAAAATAAAATACAAACTAGAAAAGGTGCTGATACGATTGGAGAGGAAACCAAGGCGTGTTTCCACTCCATCCGTTATAACCATGAAATAGTGTACCTAGTTAGAGTATTCACAAATTCTCGTATAGCATATCCTTGGTTGGGTATATGCAGCACATCATGAGATAAAATAATTAGTGATTGGGAACTACCCATAAACCAACTTACTCAACCATGGTCTGGTTGATAAGCATTGATTATGCTCTCTTCTCCATGTTCCTAACCTATCTTGTTATGGTCAAACAAGATGGTTACTTAGATTCCTTATTCCTTATAATCCTAGCTATGGTCAAGCATAGGACGAAGGAATACAAATATGCATTATGCCAGGATAAAGAGAATGTAATTACTCTAACTAAAATATATAATATACACTAAGGCTACACTAGATAGAGCTTCCTCTAGCCTTGACTAAGAGTTTTAACAATTCAACCCTTTAATCATTGCCATAATACTATTACTACAATAACTGTAAAAGACAAGAAGAAGAGAAGAAAAAGAACTTTATTGCTTGGTACCTTTTGATTTACACTTTCCAAGATGTCCCTCATGGGTGAGATTCCCCTCCTATTTATATAGTATAGGAGGGGTTACCAAACATCATCATTAATGTAAAATCCCCTAAACAATACCTTAGACCATGCATAAAAATTGCAACTCATGAGAATTATCTCTTCATTAAATTTAGTTAAATGGTATTACATGGGCCATTGTTTAGCAACTTCAAATGAGGATCATGTTTGGAGTTCATCACACTTGCTCATTGGTGAAAACAAGAAAAATGTATGACTTGTTTATCATGTATCTGATTTCTATAAATACAAGCAAAAGTACTATTGGTAACACATTTATTTATTAAATTACTTGGTAGATATAAATTTAGGAGTTGTACGCGTAAATATTACATGTCTATCAAATATATATTTAGCTAGTCCTCGAGCAAAAGTAACTAAAAGCCATTTTTGTAGGTAACGCGGTTGTATTTAGCATATGCAACAAGCCATTAAATCCTCAGGATCCCCTGGTAGACGAGTATTATCTCGTGAGGGTTTGTAATCGTGGATTGATGCGAGGTGATAATAGTAGTAATTAAATTACAGCCATCACCAACCAGAGGCAAGAGGAACAAGAAGTTCACCAATTAACCAAAATGAAATGCGAAAAATTCTAAAATGGATACGAGATAGGCGGGCACGAGAATCTCGTAATGAACACCAGTACCCAGAGTTATTACGTGATCACAGCTGGCGCAGACCTCACCACGGCAGAGTCTGTGGCCTTTGATATCCCCCATGATACCAATGCAGCATTGGATCAAGTTCAAAGAATGAACAGTAGTGAATTATCTGTAGATGAATGAGATTACCTAGAGAGTATTGCCAAGTAGTAATTTTTCTTGTTACATAGTAGTACTTTTAATTTATTAATACTATCATTGACTGAGTTGGGAACTCTTCATTGGTTAGTTTAATAGAATATTCTTGGCATAAACTGGTTCGGTATCCCATCAATGAGATTGTTATTTAATTTCTTTTAATTTTTTGTTTGTGAATTTATTGCTTGGGAAGTAGTTAAATTCTATGTATGATAGTTGATCTACTATAGACTACCTGTTTATGGATCTATCTGCTCATTGAGCATTATCGATAATTGGATGAGTGGCGAGACATGTCTAAGAGACATTAGTACCACACACTCGATATTTTTGAGATATGAACATATTTCTTCTCTCTAACCTTATACATCGGGGATATCACAAATATCATTAGTATGCCTAACCTGATAGAATATACTAAGTGCATCATGTTATTACTCTTTAACAGTATGATACACAGTATCTAGTGCACTTTACACACTAGTAAATCCAGCTGAATTTTACTAAGTTTAGGGAGATACATGATAATATTTATCACCTAATGACTATCGGAAACAATGACAAACCAGGTTTTGTGTAATTCCTCTATGTTTAAAGGTTAGAACACGCTATTGGAACGGTTTTCAATACCCTCCTCCGGGTTAGGATATTAAGGAGAATTATCATGTTTACACCTCAACTTTCCATAAAAGGAGAGAAGATTTAGAGAGTTTATGTATGACAATTACTTCGAGGCTTTTGATAATTATTTTACTACTAAATGGTATTGATGATTGAGCATCATGAGTCCTCCAATCCATACCTAGCGGAGAACCAAATTAAGCGATTTAGGATAATCGTTAGGCCACAATTATTATGGTCGTAGCATCATGGGATATGTATTCTTGCTCCCATAATACTGATTAAGGTTTGTCCCATAGCAAGTTATTAAACTTTTTTTTGCCAAAAGCGGCTAGTAACTAGGTTGGATCCCGCTGTCGCCCATCGATGAATATTTAGATGTCTCGTGCAAGTGTCAATCGCACCACCATAATATATGTAGATGGGACCCTCAACGTCAGCCTTGTATTATATGGATTATGATTCACATTTATTACTAGATATTTAAATCCCCACTAGCGACGTATATATATAATGTAAGGCAGATTATCATTTTGATGAGACGATCTTCCTAGTATTTGGGGAAGACATGACAATCAATGCAGATATTTCCAAGATTAGTTGGAAAATACCATTGTCATCTCATCTAGATCCCTATACATTAGATAAGTGACAATAAGCTTCAGCGGATTACAAACCTATAATTAGTCATAAATGAATTGCCAGACACATTCATAGGTACTATTAAAGTACTGTAAGTGTATCTACCTCCAAGTAATACACCTACACAGCAGAATCTTCTGGGGGAATTAATACCGCAAACGAATCTGAGACTCACGCTTAGCATGGAGCACCGTTAGAAGAAGGTATTCTAAGCCAATGAGCTACAGAATAAGGGACAAATATAACTAATGGTGTAGTCGGTACATCGATGATTGAACTACCTATCGATGAGGCAATTGTAGTTACACGACCAATTGAGACATTACGAGACAAGCCCGGGTGGAAGGTACGTATGATAATAATAAGATATCGATCAATTAAAAGTTTGTAATTGTATAATGTTAGATGGTTTAGTAGGCATTTGTCGACAAAGTATTCATATTCGTTGCTGTACTCTCAATTTAGAAAACTTATAAGTATTTGTCCAATTGCAATCTCATATCTTCGATAAACAAGTATCCAATTATAGGACAAACTGTTTGCCAATCGTAACTACTTCGACAATTGCATAACTTGCTTGTCTTTTCAATCAAGCTAGATATCCCATCGAGTAAAAACATCTGGCCACATCTCTCAAACAATAAATCCCTCACATGGCTATCATATCTATCTCTACAGATCAAATCGCAAGAAGAATAAATCTAACACACATCGACAAGATAGTATGTCATACTATCAATCATATCAAATCAAACACTTAGCATAATTTCTTAAAAATCCTATGCATTACTATCGATTACATAACGATATTTCAACTATCTATATTTCCTTCGATAACGATTATTTTTAAAAATAAAAATAAAGTCAAGTCATCATTCAAATAAAAAATATTCTTCGGTTACATAGACCACTTGTACAAAAAGTACAAATTAAACAAATTAGTTTACAAACTTTCCTACTCTTCTGGAGGAGGAGGTGCATGAACATCCTTTGCAGGTACACTAGGAGTAAGGTCATCCAACGCTTCTTTTCGAATAGTACCTTCGGACAGAGCAGGCACAGGTACCTCGGGCACGTCATCCTCAACATTACAATCATAAAAAATTACCTCAGCAGTAACAGCCAATCCTTTGTAAAACTCCTTTCTCTCCTCTATCTCATGAAATTCCCTAGTGAAATTGGCCTTTATACGCTTGAGAGAGTCAATATTGATTCGATCAGCTTCTATATTGACTTCAACAAGGACCTCAGCATGCTTAAACTCTATCGACCTACGGGCAGATAAGATCTATTCCAGAGGAACTTCTTCAAAATTGGTCTTTTGAAGTGCCAATGCCTTCTCTCTCTCCCAGCCAAGTTAGCCCTTATCTACTCGACCTCTTTCCTCTTCTCCATCTCCCAGGTCTTCTTCGCCTCACGAATGGCTACCTCCTTCGCCTTTACAGCTCCCAGCTTTAGCTTCTCTTGCTTTTCCTCCAAGCTTTACTTCTCCTGGACGAACTCATCCTTCTCCTTAATAAGCTCCTTTAAGATGCCTTTGTAAGCATGTATCCAAAGTCCCAGAACCAAGAATATGAGGCTTAGCCTCTACCAGCAGCTTCTTGGTCTGTATAATAGTCATAATATGAGTTCTCCAATGAGGAAGTAAGTTCTTTAGTTTAAGCAAAGCAAGAAAATTTCTAACCTTGTTCATGGATCTGTGCCGTTCGACGAAGAAGGTTAACAGACTTTCTACTCCCACTAAGTAGTTAGAGAACTCTTCCTCGAGAGAGGTTGTCCCGGCGACATAGAATTCAATGGTCTACTGGACCTCAGACTCGGATTCTCCATGATCTATGCCAGCTTGGGTATTAGCCAAGTCCTGGGAATCCTTCTTAGCAGCGGTCTTCTGCTACAGATTGATGGTCACCTTTGGTGGTCGGCCCATAACGATAGTCACAGCCTCAGATCCCGTAGTATCAGTATTTTCTCCCTCATTAACAAGAGATCATCGAGGTGACCTCTTTGACAAAGGAGCCAAAGCAACAGGAGGGTTGGTAGCCTTTTTCCTCTTGTTCTTCCTAAAGGTACCACTCGGCAAGGCTTCCCTCTCTGTCCTAGAAGAATCAGTGGTGTACCTACTGAAAGGAGGATTCTTAAGTGGGATACTAGCATCAACAGCCTGTTTGTTCTTTACAGACTTTTTTTCGTCGATAAGGGGGATATCAGATCCTTTGGTTCAAGATTTTTTGATACCAGCCTCTTGGAATAGACCTTTGACCTTCTCTTGATCAGCAACCAGATAATCGATTCCACGGTAGTAATTGGTCTTTATGTCGTACGACTTCTCTTAGATCTTTGAATTTCTATCAACCTCCTTCAGAGCTGCATAATGATAAAAGCAAAGGACAATTAACACAAAGCCCAAGACAGCAATCAAGTAAAAAAATTGATAACCATGGTACCTAGAGACACACCTCGATGGAAGAATTTCTTTTTTAAAGGCTTCCCAGGATCTTTCTGTTCGAATTCATAATTTCCAGATACAAGGAGGCAATCAACAAAGTATTGCCCCCATGTAGACACCATTTCTTAAAATAGACGCTTCTTCTAAAATAATGTTAAGAACCTATAACCCAATTTCTGCAGATTCAGTTTAAGTGTATATATAGTACACACAATGATTGTCCACACTTATCACCTCTTCCCCCCTCTTCCTTAATCGACCGTTTATCACCCTCACAACCCTAAATAGATCCTACACGTTTAGATTTAATGTCTAGAGGCAACATCAAATAAATTCAAAATTTTCTTCTGATCCGCTCGAAGAGGAAGCTTTAACCCCTTCCTAATCTATTCTCGATGCACAGGTATACCCTTTAGTGGGACATCTTGATCAGTCATTTCCCAATAGTACACCTCCAACCTAATATCTTTGGGGATACCATAATTTAACTTGAAGTTCAGTATCTTATTTGTCTCTGGAGCCTCCCCATAGCACATCATATCTTCATCTTCCAAAATTTTTGCCTCTTCTCCTTCCCCACCCACACCATCACACCCTTCTCGATCACTTGTTTGCGACTCACGATCCGCATCGGTATTTTTCCCCTCCCCATCCGATACCTCGATGAGTTTTACCTCAAAATCTGATCGATTCATACTGGCAACTTCAATACTATTTTGCCCTACCCAATACCTCCCACCCAATTCTTTGATGTACGTGGTTACATCAATCAATAATGGTATAAAAGCACACTCTTGCTAACCACGAGGTGGAATGTCATTGGACGAAACCCACCCACGGTTGCCTCTAGCCTACGGGCCAATATACAAACATCAGCCCACACCAGTTCATAACCCATACTCGACGCTCGGGGAATGACAACACCATCAATCATCCAACGCCACCGAGTATCGTGGCCCCCAGTACACTATGTGGCAGACCCACTTTAGCAGTGACCGATTTACCAGCTCAGTCCTGATGACCCACCATCACCGGGTCTTTATACCCCGCAGTACCAAGGTATGCATCCCCCCGCACCCGTAGCGCACTTCGGGACCTGACACAGTAACGACTATGAAGCCCCCCTAGTGGTACCATTTGTACAGCCCCAACGACCCCTCCTACCCACCCGGGAATGGCTACAGACCCTACCAAGAAAGAAACTTTACCTAGATCGACCAATTTCATAAGCGGTATCCAAGAATGCCTTAGTACAAACACCCATACGAGCAGCACCACGAGAGTTAGTACAATGAGTCATCTACCCGAGGTGGGATCAGCCCAAGACGAGACATCAGCATGAATGACCCCTTACCACTAATGGCTACCTCAGTAGAGGCATTAATCAGAAGCATGAAGGGTAATGACCCCACCAAATGGTTAACCAAGAAGACCCTATATCGGATTTACAACAAACCCACGTTTTGTGGTCCTGTCGCATAAAGTTATGTAAAAGTATGAGCTTTACCCCATTTATGCTCATATATGGCTCCAAAGCAGTGCTCCTTACCGAGGTCATTGCCAATACTAGGAGGTCAGTAATTGTACGAAGTGAACTCACGGCCGACTCCTCATAAAGAACCTCGATCAGATTGACGATACTAGAGAGAAACCCTCATCCCGTATCCTCAGGTATTAGGAAACAAAAATGTGAAACTTTAACAAACGGGTGTACCCTCGAGAGTTCCACATGAAGGACTACGTTATGAAGATAGTTTTCCCCACAGCTCACAATCATAACAAAGGCAAACTCCAACAAAATTGTGAAGGCCCATACCTCATTTCCCGAGTAGTTGATGGAAATGCCTACTACCTAATAAATAGTGACGCTCAAGTCCCCCTTGAACGCATTTCCCGAGTATTTCTTGAAGTAGAATACGCTCCTCACTAAGTGAGTTTCTTTTTGAAGTAAAAATGTATTCCCCAAACTGGTGGCGTTATCGATGTCGAACGACCTCCCCACTACTTGAGTCATTTTTTGAAGTAAAAACACACTACCCATACTAGAGGCATTCTTGAAGTAGTACAACCTCCCTACTACGCGAGTCATTTCTTGAAGTAAAAATGTACTCCTTATACAGGGGGCATTTTTTACGTCGAATGACCTCCTCACTATGTGGGCAGTTTGGGAATGGGGATCGTAATAGTCACTCCAGCCGATGAAAAAATTGAGAAAGCCGTATGAGTAGCTTCCCCCTCAGTTACAATAAAGAGGAATACGAGACGTTATTGCATAGAGTGGATTTAACGTTGGCCCTAGGAGTGGAAGAGATTTCCATCTTTACCAACGCGCAGTTTATTGTTAACCAGCATAGCAGGACATTCTAGGCCAACAGAAAAATTTCTGACTATATGGAATTCTTGAAACAACGGCTCCGCAACTTCAAGAAGGTCAACCTCGAGCTCATTCATCACGGTAAGAAAAGATACTCTGACTCCCTTGTCTACCTAGCTAGAATCATCGGCAACCAGCTCAGAACTATTCAGTTCAAGATCCTTGAGAAACCAAACGTCCTCGAGTACACGATAGAGGCCATGAAAACTGATAGTCCAGTCGCACCCTCAGACACTGATTGATGATGTCCACTTCTTGACATCCACAGGAACACCACATCCTCCCCACAGATCGGTATATGGTAATTAACATCAAACTTTGTTGGACGTGCCTGTAGGCTCCACACCTCACATATATTGCAGGGAAACCAGTAAAAACAGTTATTGAAGAAATCTAGGAGGGAGTCCGCGGGGCACACACAGCGGGTATGTCCATGGCTAAATAAGCTCGCACACAAGGGCAATACTGGCCAACAATGCGACAAGACTTCATAGAATATGCAAAGAAGTGCGATAAATGTCAAATCCATGGTCACCTTATCTACACCCTCGCCATAGACCTCCATATAGTCTCTAGGGTCATTCGTGAAATGCGGGTTGGACATAATCGGGGACCTCCCCAAGGCGAGTGGGAGACGCAAATGGTTACTGGTTGTGATAGACTACTTTGCCAAATGATTCGATGCGATACCACTTACTCATACTATGGAAGAAGAGTTAATCACCTTCTTATGGACGTACATTATCACCCGGTTTGACATTTTTGCAGTTTTGATGACAGATAATTGGACACAGTTCATGGGCAGTAAGGTCGACGAGTTCGTCCGACCCAACAACATCAAAGTACTACCCTCAAGCCCCATATACCCCCATGAGAATAGACAAGCTGAGGCAACAAAAATAATAATAATCGACGACATCAGTAAAAGATTTGACGCAGCCAAAGGCCAATGGGTTGATGAGCTACCCCACATTTTATGGTCCTACTGCACAACGCCAAATAAAAGTATTGGCTTCACCATATTTATACTCTCATACGGCTCCAAAGCAATACTCCTTTCCGAGGTCACCACCAACACTACGAGGTTACTAATTGTACGAAGTAAGCTCAACGACCGACGCCTCTCAAAAAACCTTGATCTGATTGACAAAAGTAGAGAGGAAGCCACATCCCGCATGCTCAGGTATCAGGAGACACTAAAGAAAAACTTTAACAAGCAGGTACACCCTCGAGAGTTCCACGAGGGGGACTACGTTAATAAAAAAAGTTTTCCCCACAGCTCACAATCCTAACAAAGGAAAACTCCAACCAAATTAAGAAGGTCCATACCTCATTTCCCAAGTAGTCGATGGAAACGCCTTCTACCTAATAAGTAGTGACGAAGCAGAGATCAAGTCCCCATGGAACGCAATGAACAATCGCAAATAGAATCTGTAGCACGCCAATACATGTACAGAGCTTACTATAATATATGTTTTCAATCCCAGCCTCACATGTCTTACAAACGGGACTCGATACTGGGGGCATTCTTGAAGTATAATAACCTCCCCACTACGTGAGTCATTTTATGAAGTAAAAATGCACTCCTAATAGTGGGGGCATTCTTGAAGTAAGACGCCCTCCCCACTAAGTGAACTCTTTTTTAAAGTTAAAATATGCTCCCAAAATAGGGGGCGTTATTGACGTCGAATGATCTCCCTACTATGTAAGTCATTTTTTAAAGAAAAAATGCACTCCCCATACTGGGGGCATTCTTGAAGTAGTACAACTTCCCCACTATGTGAGTCATTTTTTGAAGTAAAAATGAACTCCCCATTCAAGGGGCATCCTTGACGTTGAACGACCTCCCCACTACGTGGGCAGTTCGGGACTGGGGATCGTATTGGTTATTCCAACCGATGAAAAAATTGACAAAGCCTTACGAGTCAGTTTCACCCTCAATAACTATGAAACAGAATATGAGGCGTTATTGTATGGAGTAGATTCAATGTTAGCCCTGGGCATGGAAAAGATTTTTATCTTTGCCGACTCGCAGTTCGTTTTTAGCAAACATAGAAGGACATTCCAAACCCGCGGAAAAATGTTCAACTATATGAAAATCTTGAAATAATGGCTCAGCAAGTTCAAGAAGGTAAACCTCGAGCACATTCACTGCAGTGAGAATAGACACTCTAACCCCGTCGTGTACCTAGCAAGAATCATCGGCGACAAGCTCATAGTTATTCAGTTTAAGATCCTTGAGAAACCAAACGTCCTTGAGTACACGATAGAGACCATGCAAACCGATCGTCTAGTCGTACCCTCAGACACCGATTGACGACGACCGCTGCTTGACTTCCTCGGGGAACACCACATCCTTCCCACAGATTTGTCAGCCGCAGAGAGCCTCCGAAATAGAGCAAAAAAGTATATGGTAATTAACAACAAAATTTAGTAGACGCGCCTGTACACTTCACACCTCACATATATTACAAGGGAACCAATAAAAACGATCATTGAAGAAAGCCACGACGGCATCTGCATAGCACACACAGCGGGTAGGTCCATGGTTGAATAAGCTCACACGCAAGGGTTGTACTGACCAACAATGCAACAAGACTTTATAGAATATGCAAAGAAGTATGACAAATGTCAATTCCACGGGCACCTTATCCACACCACCGCCAAAGACCTCCATACAGTCTCTAGCCCTTTACTATTTGTGAAATGGGGATTGAACATAGTCGAGGCACTCCTCATGGTGAATGGGAGACGCAAATGGTAACTAGTTAGGGCAGACTACTTTACCAAATGAGTCGAAGTGATACCACTTGCTCGTATTAGGGAAGAAGTGGCAATCGCCTTCTTATGGAAGCACATCATCACCCAGTTTGGTGTTTTTGTAGTTTTGATGACATATAATGGGATATTGTTCGTGGGCAGTAAGGTCGCCGAGTTCGTCTGATCCTACAACATCAAAATACTACCCTTAAACCCTAGATATCCCCAGGGGAATGGGCAGGCCGGGGCAACAAACAAAATTATAATCGACAGTATCTGTAAAATATTAGATACAGCTAAAGGCCGATAGGCCATTGAGCTACCCCATATTTTATGGTTCAACTGCACAATGCAACGTAAAAATATGAGCTTCACCCTGTTTATGCTCACATACGGCTCCGATGTAGTGCTCCTTTTTGAGGTCATCACTAACATTATAGGGTAACTAATTGAACAAAATAAGCTCAGCGATAGACTCCTCGTAAAGAACCTCAATTTGATTGATGAAACAAGAGAGGAATCCTCATTCCGCATGCTCAGGTATCAGGAGACAATTAAACAAAACTTTAATAAGCAGGTGCGCCATCGAGAGTTCCAAGAAGTAGACTATGTCATGAAGAAAGTTTTCCCCACGACTCATAGTCATAACAAGGCAAACTCCAATCAAATTGGGAATGCCCATACCTCATCCCCTGAGTGGTTGATGGAAACGCCTACGACTTAATTAATAGTGATAAATAAGAGCTCCAGTGCCCCTAGAATACAATAAAACTTCACTAATAGAATCAGTAGCATGTCAATATATGTACGATGCTCGCTATAATATATGTTTTCAATCCCAGCCTCACATGTCTTACAAACAAGATTCCATACAGAGGGGTGTTATTGAAGTTGAACAGCCTCTCCACTACGTGAGTTGTTTTTTAAAGTAAAAATGCACTCCCCATACCTGGGGCATTCTTGAAGTAGTACAACCTCCCTACTACGTGAGTCATTTTTAGAAGTAAGAATGCACTTCACATACTGGGGGTGTTCTTGATGCCGAATGACCTCCCCACTACCTGGGCGGTTCGAGACTAGGGATTATCTTGGTCACTCCAACCAATAACAAAAGCGAGAATGCCATGGGAGTTAGCTTCCCCCTTAGTAAAAATAAAGTAGAATACGAGGCATTATTGTGTGGAGTGGATTCAGCATTGACCCTTGGCGTAGAAGAGATTTTCATCTTTACTGACTCACAGCTCACTATTAGCAAGAATAGGGATACGTTCCAGGCTAACAGAAAAATGTCCGACTATATGGAAATCTTGAATCAACGGCTTAGAAAGATCAAGAAGGTCAACCTCGAGCACATTCACCACAGTGAGAATAAATACTTTGACGCCCTCGCGTACCTAGATGGAGTCATCAGTGACCGGCTTAAATTGATTCAGGTTGAGATCCTTAACAAACTAAGCGTCCTCAAGTACACGATAGAGGCCATGCAAACCGATAGTCCAGTCGCACCCTCAGACACTGATTGACGACGACCACAACTTTGCTTCCTCAAGGAACACCACATCCTCACTACAAATCGGTCAGTCACCGAGAGCCTCTAAAATAGAGCAAGAAAGTATACGGTAATTAACAACTAACTTTACCGAATGTACCTGTATGCTCCACACCTCACATGTATTACAGGGGAACCGGTAAAAATGGTCATTAACTAAATCCATGAGGGCATCTGCGAGGCACACATAGTGGGTTGGTCCATGGCTGAACGAGCTCTTGCACAAGGGCTGTACTGGCAAATAATGCAACAAGACTTCATAGAATATGCAAAGAAGTGTGAAAAATGTCAATCTACAGGTACCTTATCCACATCCCCACCAGAGACCTCCATACAGTCTCTAGCCATTGGCCATTCATGAAATGGGGATTGGACATAGTCGGGGTACTCCCCATAGTGAGTGGGAGACGCAAATGATTACTGGTCGCAACATATTACTTTACCAAATGGGTGGAAGCGATACCACTTTCTCGTATTAGGGAAGAAGTGGTAATCACATTCTTATGGAAGCACTTCATTACCAAGTTTGGCATTCCCGCAGTTTTGTTGACAGATAACGGGAGACATTTTGTGGGCAGTAAGGTCGATGAGTTCGTCCGTCCCTATAACATTAAAATACTACCCTCAAGCCCCAGATACACCCAGGGGAATGGACAGGCTGAGGCAACAAACAAAACAATAATCAATGGCATCAGTAAAAGATTGGACGCAGCCAATGGCCGATAGGTCGATGAGTTACCCCATATTATGTTATTCTACCGCACAACGCCACTTAATACTACAAATCGTGGATGGACCTAGCATTTATTAGGGTGATTACCAAGCACCAATTAAAATATGTGGAAAACCATCAGCCCCTATGATTAATTGCCATGCCCAATAAAGATACTATTCAACTTCTTCGAAGACGGCCTTAACCACTATTAAAGTTTTTGGAACTCTCAAAAGACATTGATATCTCCCAAAAGGCACTAATAACAGCAACACTCAGTCCTATGTACGTCCAACCATGGGTCGCCTTTGCACCCACAACGCCTGGTCCAACAGGGACTAGCACAATACTTGTGAGTGTCATAATACTGCCACGTCTCAAAGATAGATCATCCATACAACTACGATGCCTAGTCTACCAAGGACCAGCGCAATACTCGTGTGGATTTTACCTGTCTGAAATATTGGTTGACCTTACGGCCACTATGCCCAGTCCAACGAGTACCGACGACACTTTGGTAGGCATCAAACATTCAGTATCAATGAGGATATTCGTATAAAAGCAGTCCACTAACTCTACTAACTCTCGGTGAGGAATTTTCCTTCTCAATGCACACCACGCCCTCCACTAACTCAACCACATGACCCTGTACCTCGTTGTACACCTGCTTCTTCCCCATGAGCTGATCACGGAGTACTTGCTCGCTCACCTACTTTTCTAGCCCCAACATCTCAAAATGGCCATGGGCAGCCTCCAGATCCCCCTCGAGATTCCTCTTCTTCTAACTGATCACTCTCACCTGCTCTTTGACCCTCTCGATCACGTTTGCAATATGAGCAGCTAGCTCCTAGGATTTGGTATCCTGAACAAACCCCTATTGATAGGCCTGCATCTTCTTGAGCAATAACCCTAGTAAAGTCCGGTCCTTCCAACTTATAAATCGATGATCAAGCATACTTGTCCAAAAGTAGTCTTGGCCAATTCTGAGTGAGACTAGACCTTCACGTAGTGTGAAAGAAAGGCCACGCGGGTCTTTTTTAGCTATCTCCAGCACATCACAGGTTACGTTCCTCTTCTTCTCTTGCTCTAGTACATCATAGGTTACGCTCTTCTTCTCCTCCCTTTAAAAGAAGCACACAGGTGTTAGGATCAAAGATAGAAGGGAAGCAACATGCCATAGTTTAGAAAAACTCCTAACCATAAAGAGAAAAGCATGGCCAAATTAGTAAAGGTAAGAAGGATCCTGGCTCGTTAGCACCTCTAGAACAAGCACTCTAAACTCTTTTTATAATGCTAACCACGCACCCTATGGTGGAAGCAATCATTGTAGTTTAGAAGCAAACCCCTTACTACCCATTTACTATGCTGCAGCACACAGGTGCTATGATCAAAGAAAGAAGGGAAGCAGCAATCCTCACTTAAACCAGTGAATGGTTCAGTAGATAAGCCTTCCTATTTAAGGTTAGACCAAGTAGTTTAGTAGGACGAAAATAGGTAGTGTAGCAGTAGTCCAGTAAGTAGACGATGGATAAGAGAGCAGATCTCTACAGCGATTAGGCAAAGTCAACTGAGGTAGTTTGGAGACGGTGAGTGTGAAGTGAGGGTAGTTAAGGAACATTCCAAAACTACGGGAAAGGAAAGAAGGAGTTAAACAAAATAAAGGTGTAAGGGTGCACTGCGCGCCACAAACACAACAAGTTAGAAAAAATAAAAAGGACCATAAGCATAAATGCCAAGCAAATCCATCCCACACGGTTGCAATGACTGCTGCACGATGAGCCCGAGGATCCTCGAACGCCTCAGCCAAATGAGCCTTCACTTTATCCATTAAAGGGGTGCCCTGTGCCTCCCCCTCTGGCAAGCCACCAGAAAATAGTTTCCCGCAACCCACCGAGTGGGTCACCTTCTCCACAAAAGACTATGAGAAGTGCTCTTTTTCCCATCCCTGAAGACCGTCCACGTCCTCGTCAATGAGGCCTACGGGCATCGGCTTCTGACGCTTAGCTGCCTGGGCATCCTTTTTTGAGTGAGCACTGATACCCTTCTTCCCAGGTCTTTGCCCAGCCCCCAGAGGCGTCGCTTGTGAAGAGCCGACCGCGTCCCTTCTCCTCGATGTCAAATACTGAGGCTTCATCCCTACGCTTTCTATTAATTTTTAGCGGTAAACGCTTTGCACAGATATAGTCTCACTCGCAGCATACACACGTAGCTCTCTGTACTTCATTGTTGACTAGTACTTATCCGAGTTAAAGGTCCCATCAAGGATACACTTTAGCACCTGACAATCCTTATTCCTATTACCCAGCTAGCATAACAGTGAGCACCTTTATGTAACCTTGGCGAGCGCCACACTTGCACGACAGCGGTCAGACGATTAGACAGCATGTAAAACATAAACGATACAAAGAAGCATTGCATATAAATGTAATAAGAATTAGACCATACACGTGGTGTTAAAAATGTTATGGGGGAGACAACGATTGGGGCTGTCGTCAAAATTAAAGTCCCTGGTCACCAACATAGGATGACGACACCAAAACTTACCACTGGTAGGTAACTTAAATATCTTAGGCTTGCCGGATTTACGAGCTATGTAATACCAGTGCCTCTACTCAGGAGCACAAGTACGCATCGCATTTTGGCACTTCGGTTTGGCATGCCCCTCCATGACAAGGGATGCCTTGGATGCCACCGTTCTCGCCTTAGCCACAGTCCGGGTCTGCCACCCCGAACGACCCACTCTTGAGCTGGAACGAGTAATACGTGGTTATGTAGGCTCCTCTAACTTGGCGAGGACAGCGCCCTATCTTATACGCGACCAGGGGGTTTGTATAACCTACGATCTAATGAGGCGGCATAGACTGATTAATTAGACGACGCCCCGTCATCACCCTATAAAATTAACCATTTATTTGTCTTGGTGCCCGTCCAAACGAATTTAAGCACTTTTTCATCTGGTCATCCTAAAGGAGCCTCAAGCCTGCATCAAACTACCCATAATAGGCGATACACTGATTGGGATCCAGTATTTGACAATCTGGCCAAATTCATCCATTGTTGACACTGGCCTTCGCTCGCTCATTTACCACATCTAAGTATTCTATCCTTACCCCATTAGTCTCGTACTCAGCTAATGAGACGGGCGACCTCCACTCACTGGGGTAAGACAAAATGTTTTCAAAGTTACACCAGGTACGACCACTAATGATGGCCTTGTGAGCCAGATCCCACAACACTCTTCCACATGCCAGAAAATCTAAACAAGCCTCGGCCTCTAAGTCATGAGGGACCAAGGAAACAGTCTCGTGGTCATGGTTGGCCCCCCCCCCTTACTCAACGGGTACAGTACAGGAAGGTATGGTAGAAGATCCTTCTATTGTCGACTCATTTTCTGAAGAATCTATCCCCTGCTTCGGTCACTCTAACATCAGGGTACACAGACTCGTGCATGGTTCTTGTATTTCCCTGCACGAACCAGGTGCGAATATCAGATTCACTCTATAGTTCAAAGGGCATGATAGTTATATAGCCAACTCGGGCACCTCTGGGACTTACTGCCCTTAAGCTCTCACCCAGCCCTACTTGGCTGCCACCGAAACTATGACCCCACAAAAAGTAATACAAGATTTCTCTTGGATTCATAGTTAAGCTATTCTAGGTCACAGTTACAAGCTCAAAACAACACGTAACTACAAAGTTGCTGACGTTACTACCAGTTTGTTAAAATCCATATCGACAAAAGATACCACAGAACGAGAAACCTAACTAAACTTAACAAGCAACTACAATTCACACTACAAATCAAAAGCACTGTATGGAGAACTAACATAACCATAACTGCGAGCTGATGGACAGTTTACGGCCAAATAGGTTGTAGTTATCAATAAAGGTTTCAAGCAAACACAGAGCTCCGAGAATAGGAAACCAATGGGCTTAAGAAAGCACAGAAATTAGATGAAAAGATGCCAAAGTTTTTCCAAGCAATAGTGGTACCTCCTATATAGGGATACGCGAAGGAGCAGCTGCAATTAATGCGTTAGTAGGACTCACAATAATTATGGGCCATGTCCCTAGCAGTAGTGGCAGCAACGCACGCCACACATTTTTCAGAACATTTATTACTATATTCTCCCTTCCCAAGGCGCCGACAAACATGATATCACACAACTCCCAATACAACGACTAAGCAATACACAAACATACCACCTCAGCTCTCCCTCATTTCTAGCAAGAACTGAAGGGGGGGAGATTGTAGGAGCCCGCTCCCGCTAAACATGAGGTAGAAAGTCATTGGATGATCTCTCTGCCAAAAGTAGGAATACTCTAGCTAGCGTCGACCATTCAGGTCGTTAGACAAGCTCCCTTCAAACGATGAGCACATCTCAGGGGTGAGCTCTCCTAAAGACCCTAAAGGCACGATGATCACAACTGATGGCAACGGGCGTTAACCCCTGCTCATGTGAAAATGTAAAGCCTATAACACTGGGGGGATACCTTAGGAACTACAAACAGCACATGAGCTACAGCATTCTAGGTCAAATCTTCCCTATAAATAGAGAGGAGAGGTAACCTAGAAGAGGACCTTTTTTTGTGAACCTTAGGGGGAAGAAGAAGTAAAGACCCGGAGAGAGTCGAGTGGTGACCTCCTCTGGTAAGACGTGTCAGGCCTAAACCAAATACACACTTATTGTTATCCCTGAGAGGAATCTAGAGACTACAAATGGTTTTACGTCAAGAAGGTTATCAAAGATTCCTTCTCTATCCACATCGTGACAGTTAGCATTTTGGACTTGTTTAGCCATTTTTTAACCTGAAAATCATATCCTTTTTAACATTAGAGATCTATCATACCATATTCATTATTCTATGTTCATATGGTAATATAAATATGGTTGTCAAGTATTACTCTCCAACCACTCATCTTATCTGTTATTATCATTCCTTCGAGATCATTACGTCAGTTATCGACACAACTTTCCTATCAATTTGGTTAAGTTATAGCATCGATCTATTATAATATCATGAACTACTTACTTTATTGCTCATTTTTATTGATGGTTATACAGGATTCATAGAGATTCTCAAAGCCGTTTTGTCTGCCAGCCTGATTCCTGCCAAAAAATAGTCGAATCCAACAAATTTTATTTTGCGTCCTCTCCGGTGCAAAATCCATCACCAATCAGAAGGACATCCAAAACAATATCTCCACAACTCCTACGACTCCAACAAGACATAATCTCACCATAAATTATCCTGAATCTTGCCGTATTAGCAACGGTTCCCAATTCTCTTCCTCTCACTACCTTACCCCATACCAACACCAAATCCTACATCCAAAACACCCCAGTATCACCAGTGATCCCTTCACCATCAAAAATATCCCATTTACTCTCCAAACCACCAAAATGACATAAAACCCAAAAAGTTGGTTTCTGTCAAATTCTCCAAATATTATTATCCTTACTCAAATTACTTTCACCAACTAGTTCGTACACATCTAAACTATAATGGGTCGCAGGGACCTATCCCTCGATCTAACCCAATTCAAACTACTTTCAATTTGAACTACCTTCATATCAGACTCACACATTTCATACGTGACATGAACAGTCAGCGTTAAGACCAACACCACGAATTGATAAAGAACATGGATCGAGCACAACTGAAAAGCATGAACAAGTCAAAGACACCTGTCTTTCACGAACTCAACATTTACTTAGTCAACCACTACTTCCCTCATAGTTTGATGCACGTGCTTCAACACGATAACGAACTGCGATCAAGGCCTATATAAAGAAAAAATTTTAGAAGAGACAAGGACCAGAAAAATATACGAGAAATCATCAAGAAAACAATATTTTCTAGATTCTCAAAAACCAAATTTCTTATTTACAAGGTCAAGTATTAATAGTTCGAAAGATCACTTGTAATAAGATATCAGCCTCAAGAAAAAAAAGTTACAGTTACTAAAACCGTCAATTTGAGGTCATTGTTTTTTACCTATTCGAAGGTTTTCCCCGCTAAATAATCTGTATCATCTCTAGCTTTATATTAGTTTTTGTCACAAGAACATTGGTATAAGAGCTAATTCTGAGCAATCTTGAGCTTACGAAACTAGACCATTACATTTGGTACCATTTGTGGGAAAGAAGACATTTTCACAATATCCTAAGGCATACATTCACTCCACTATCAATCTCTAATCATGGTCTCTTCTAGACGACCAATAACTAGAATTCACCTCGATGTTTTAGTTGAGCCAGAACAGCGTAGAGAATTACGGGTGATCCTCCGCGCCAAAATAGAAACATGAAATGAGCTTGAACATTAGTTAACTCATGACCGAGAACTCTGGGAGAAGGAGCTCGAAGCCGAGCGACAAGCTCATTTGACAGCGTTCAAACGACATGAACATTAATCTTCCATTCATTTGGGTAGAAAAATTCAGTTTGAAACCTCAACCCTAGTTACCTTGTAAAGCTACTAAACCGATACGTCAATACGTCATACAAGAGCATAAGGATCAGCGCATTAAGGAGTTGATTGAAGCGCAAGTTCTAAGCACTTCAAACAAACTTACCAAGTTACAAATAAGTCTGATTTCCAAAGAACTATTTGATATAGAGGTACCGAAAGGTTTCCATACTCCAAAGATTGGTAAATACAAGGGCACCGATCCAAAAGAACACATTCAATAATACTGTAATTCATTGGGATTGTACTACAATCTCAACCACATCTTCTGATGTCTGTTCGCAACAAGTCTACAGGAGGAACGGCTCTGATGGTTCCACTCTTTACCTGAAGATTCTATACTCGCATTCGATCAGCTGCAAAAACAATTCATCAGGACGTATGCTCACAACAGACACAAAGAAGAGATTTTATATTCTCTTATTAGTCTAAAACAATCACCCAAAGAGAAGCTCGAGGCTTTTGCAAAGAAGTTTTTGGAGCTTGTATGTAAAGTAGACAGTCTCGATCCTGTAGAAGAGCCTACAAAATACATTAACATTAATGGACCTAGCAGAGGTACTTTTATCAGTACCAAGCTGATCAACACAATGAAGATGCTATCATTCAATTCTTACGACTGAATCGAGACATATTTACGTAGACTTTCGAAGATATGCATGGGGTAGATCTGACCAAGGTATGTCATAAATTGGCCATCTACATCAACGCCACGGCGGTCAAACATAAATAGCTACGACTATCACCTTGCTTTCGAGATGAAGTTAACATGGAGATTGAGAAATTAATCATAGTGGGATTTATTTGAGAGGCCAAGTATCCAGATTGGAAATCCAACATCGTCGCTGTCCCAAAAAAGAATAGAAAAGTCTGAGTTTGTGTAGATTTCACAGATCTAAGCAAATACACTCTAAAGAAAAGTTTCCCTCTTCCTAACATCCACCAAATTATTTATTCCAAGGTAGGTCATGAACTCCAATAAATGATGAATGCTGCTTCTGGATACAATCTGATTCCCCTCCTTGGAAAAAGATCAAGAAAATACCACTTTTATCACGGAAAGAGGACTTTACTGCTACAAAGTCATGCCCTTCAGACTGAAAAATACAGGCGCAACTTATCAACGGTTGATGACTACTATGTTCAAAGTACATCTTGGGAAAATTGTGGAAGTTTATATTGATAATCTCTTATGCAAGAACATACAGTCAAGAAACCACATCACAGATTTTAACACAATATTTAACATTCTTCGATCTTACAAGATGCAACTCAATCTTGATAAATGCTAATTCGAAGTACATTCAGGCCGATTCCTCGGCCATCTCATCAGCAAGAAGGGGATTGAGGACGATCCTGATCAAATTCGTGCTCTCCTCAACATGCCATCTCCAAAGACAACGAAAGACGTACAAAATCATACCAATAAGATTGCCGTTATTAACCAATTCGGTTCTAAATCTTTATATCGTTCTCGTTGGATGTTCCTACTAATCCATGGCTATACCAAACGAGGAAAAATTTAGCCAAATACAGAGATCCAATGGACATCAGAATATGAGTTAGCTTTTCAGGAACTCAAAACCAATTTGGGGAAGTCACCCATCATGAGCACCCCAATAGATAATGAGGAACTGATCATCTACCTTACAGTTACAGATACTTTTATTAGCTCAGTTCTCATTCGAATTGAAGGAAAGATAGAGAAATTAGTCTACTTCATCGGCAAAACCCTCACTCCAGCGGAAATGAGGTATTCTAAAATTAAGAGACTCCTTCTAACTCTTATTTATTCTTCAAAGAAACTTAAGCACTACTTCCAAGCTCATTAAGTCAAAGTAATGATGAATTACCCACTCAGGGAAGTTATTTCCAAGAAAGTGAAATCCAGGGGAGTGCAACAATGGTCAGTCAGTTTGGGAGAATATGATATCAAGTTCGAACAACAACATTAAAAAAAAAACCAGGCCATTGCCAATTTTCTCGCAAATTTTCTTGTAGAAAATTTTGAGTGAAAGAAGCACGATCCTGACCTTATAGAAGAAATTACAGAAGATATACCCACCAAAGTATTTGATGATTGAGCTGATGGGGTTATAAAGAAAGGGTAAAAACTTCTTACAAATGGTTTAGCAGGACCCGCAGGGTCAGGAATTGGAATTGTATTGTTTACCCCTTATAACGATTGAATTGAGAAATTAGTCCGCTTTGATTTTAAAGCCTCCAACAATACTATCGAATACGAAGCTCTCATCCATGGACACAACCTCACACTTGAGCTCAGCGTCCCAGAGCTCTCAGTCTATACAGATTTACTACTCATCATCCACCATTACTCTGAGTAGTACAAGAAGAATGGAAAAATAAACGAATATGCAGCCCTCGTTGTAGATACGATGAGCTAGTTTATGAACGCAACTCTCGATTATCAGTATCAAGGTGAAAATAGACATGTCAATTTCTTGGCTTATCTAGCCAAGGTCTTGGGTACATAAGCTAGATATCTCCAGATCAAATTGATATTAACCCCCAGCATTGATTGATATTTTGTATGCACGATCAACATTGGGGGTGATGTAAAGGAAGACGACGATTGGCAAAAGCCCTTCCTTGCATACCTTGGCACCAACAATGAATATAAAGGACCTCTTCCAACAGATCCAAAAGAGCGCTGACAATTAATCAAAAACTCAAAGTACTATAAAAATCAAAATGGTTTATTATATCACCGTTCAGTCACGGGGCCTTAGCTCAAGTGCCTCTCTAGAAGAAGAAAAAAAGCAGACGAAATTGCTTAGAGATTTACATAAAGGGACTTCTGGCTCCCATACAGCAGGTCGATCGCTCGCTAACAGAGCTATTACACAAGGACCATTCTGGCCTGACATGCACAAGCAAGCTGAAGGGTACTCACGTTAATGCGATGCAAGTTAACGATATGGACACATGATCCGCGCCCCTGCGCTCGAACTACATGAAAGCAAGGTGTTCTTGCCATTCAAGCAGACATCGGGGAATTTCCTATACTCTATTATACTCCTGGTACTCACTAAATCAGCTCGAGTCTGTTCTTGTTACTCTACCTTCTCATTCTCATTCACATTCTCTGGGTTCAAAATATCATCCACCTTGTTCTCTCGCTCAATTTGGGGAGAGATACCATCCAACCCTATTACAACTCTAGCCTCATCAGCTTCATCCTCCTCCTATTCAGCGTAGGTATCCTCCATCATATCATTCGCCTCAGCTTTGGAGTACCCCATTTTGAGAAGGTGGTGCCCAAGTCTATTACGCTAGACTACCACCTCTCCATATTCTTAACTGCTTCTTTGGTCAGCTCGCTAATCTCTCCCACTTACGCAGCCTTCACAGAATTAAGTCGCTTCCTCTCCAGAACCAAATCAGATTTTAATCGAGCTACCTCCTTCTCGAGCTTTGCCTTCCCACTCTCGAGCTTGACTTTCTCCTCCTCCATACCGAGGTAGATGCCCTTCATCAAACGGGCATCTTACAGCAAATAGATCAAACATATTTTAGGCTCGAATAACTATACAAAATTCAGAACCCATTCAAATCATCAAACTTGCCACTTTGCTCATCTCCTCCACACCCTTGCGAGCTGCAAGCCTCGCCCTATCCTCTACAGCTTTAAACTCGTCTTCCTAACCAGGTCGGTTCTTTGTGGCCTTCATCCCAACCAGTTCAAAAGTTAGGTTTACCCTTTTCTTTTTTACCTCTGCCACGACCTCACCACTCCCCATGGTTCCAGAGGTTGAACTACACTTCGACATCTTCTTCTTCAGAAATGCCCGAGCTAGCTTGCTCGATGTGGTAGACTCCGACACATCTGCAAAATCTACTCTAGAAGCCTTTCGCAAAGCCACTCGTCTCTCTTCATCAGCTCCCTTTTTCATGTTACCGCCAACATCAGTCATAATTCGTGTTTCTTGAGGCTTTTGAACCTTCTCAGACCTATTGTTAGCTCATTTATTTATATTAATACCAAGGTCTTTTAGCACTACCTCGAGCTCAACCTCTTCTTGAGCAACAGTATCTAGCAGGGACTTTCTCTTCTTCACCTTTGATAAAGGACCTGTCAAACAACAACACATTATCAATAATATAACAACATTTAATTTCAACAATTCAATATTATATGTTATTACACTTACTTTTCTTTACAGTTCTATACAGAAGATTCATGGGTTCTTCATCATATCTCTGAAGGCAATCACTTTTTACCCAAATCAAATTAGCATTCCACATTCGACCTGCTGAATTTAGATAGAAGAAATGTGGTCGAGACGATCTCGTAAAGAAATATGCCCCTCTACTTGCAAAATAATTCTTCACTCCATAAAGCTACAACACATCTTCAGGAGTAATTTTCTGCTCCACCTCATTCTCCTCCCACAAATTATTTTAACTCTCACAGACATTTATTACCTCTCACATGTTCCCATTCAGTTGGGTAGGATATGCCTCTATGATATTCATTATCCCATTCGCAAGATTGTTTTGGGGCAGAGTCAGCCCATACTCTAACTGAGACAAGTAATAATGAAAACCCTTTTCCTAGTTATCCTAAATATTCCCATCATAATACCCGAAGGAGATCAATTCATCTATTCCCTTGTTCGATTTCTCCTTCTCTAAATCAGCCAACCGAAAGAAATGTTCCTCCCCAGATCCTACTATACATCTTTTAAACTGCCTACTGGCATGTTCTGCGAAATTCAACCATCTTCCTCCTATATGAGCCTTGGATTTATGAAACTTTCTAAACACATCAGAGTTCGGAGGGTAAGATGTTAATTGTCCAGGGAAATAGGGAAATTGAGCCACTCCTACTTCATTCTTCCTATCAGATTTATCAAATTCAGACTAAGTCGAATGACCAGAGGTCGAGGCCTCCATAACAGGTGATGTCCTCATATCAATTACGGCACTGATAAGGTATGAATCTACACAAATAATCTTCACGCTCGATTTACATCAGGTCCTGGTGTTCTATTATTTTCATCTACACATACATCATACATATATCATTTGCATCTCTTTTACACATATATATCAAACTGATTTTTATAGGTTACTATAAATAGTAATTTTTCAAAATTTAAAAACCACCAAAATCTTTCAAATAGTACATATACAATATCATAAAATCATCTACTGACCTTCAACATCTGAAAATAGATCTGAGGCAGTGCCAAATCTTTCCTTCACAGCACTGTTATACAGCCACCTTCGTGACTCAGTCTTTAGAACCTTCTTTCGCATTGATTTTTGATCACTCTGGTCTAATATTTTACTAGAATCTCTAATATTTTTTCTTTCGTCTCTCTCTGTTCTTTAATTTTTTTTAAAGTTGATAAATGTTTCAATGAAGATGATGAAGCATTATTTATAGTTTCTCTCTCCAACTTCTGACAGTTATTGGGCCTCGTACGCGCCACCCTCGGTTTTGAAATTGAGGCGTCCCCTCCATAATTAATGTTAAACATTTTGTACATTTTTGGTAAAAGTACCTTACCATAATCCCCCCCTGCCCTATATTTTATTATATTCTCATCTCTATTGCCCAAATCTCACTCTGACCGCCCCACAGTCATGATGACTCAACACTTACTCGCAATCAAACTTTTTCTGCACTAACACATGAGATAAAAATTGAAGCAACCTGCTTTTTCTATTCTTACTTCTACTACTTATAGAAGTGCTGACGTCATTTCCAAAGCTCTCACATTTTAAAAATTCAAATTCTTTATTCAGAACAATCACAACAATATTTACAACAAAATGGTACAGGTTCAAACTTAATTCTAATTACATTTCCTTGACATTTATTCAACCTCATACAATTCACCCCCTCACATATAATTATATAAAATATTCTAGATGCCCTGAGGAACCACACCTAATCAGTTCGCCTCCAGTAATCCTCGCATCTTCCAACTCGATCTATTTTTCAGCAATTAGTCTCACAGTCTTTTTTCAAGTTGCAGGCTCCAAAATCACTTCCCAGAATAGCTCCTTATAGAAACGATGTCCTAACTCAAGTTCCCTTGCCATCCAATCTAAACCTTCAAACTGATACTCGGAAACTAGCAAGTCAACATCATAATCTAACAAGCCAAAGATCCATTCTCGTACTTCAACTATCTCAATCGTCTGTCATCCCTCAGCGGTTATTTTAATCACCAATCGTCCTTCAGAGGCATAACAAATTCTCTAAGATCGAGTCTACACCATCATCTATGTCTTCCTCCTATTTAAGCTCCTTCCCCCTATTTATGTAGTTTTCTAGATAACTTCAAATCCTCCACAATTCGTATTTATATTCTATTTTTTCATAATAACAAACCCTAATATCCTGAGAAGCATTATTTGAACTTATCTATTCATATCAACCTCAATCAATTCGGCCTACATTATTTTAAACTTATTTTTCCCAAATCTAACGTTTCAAGATAGAACACTCTGAGCTCGAATTTCAAAATTCCTATGAATTTTAAATCTTCTGTAATTATCTTCCCTACAAATTCTAAGTTATTTAGTTCGAAAACAAATTGTTGCACATCTTTTATGTTACAAACACATTTTTACAGCTCGATTGGTATGATACACTTTCTAGTTCAAAAAATATTACATTACGTCCTCTATTCATACATCCCCGAATTACTCATAGCTTGATTACGATCATAAGAGTTAATTCTATCTATCGACACAGAGATTGAATAATAATAAAATTATTTAAGCTCGAATAAAAATTATAGGTACTTTACAGATAATATCTTTTAGGTACTTTATAAATAACAATTTTTTCAGGTACTTTATAGATAACTAGTTTTTTAGGTACATTACAGATAACAAGTCTTTTCGGTACTTTAAAAACCATAAATCCTTGAGTTCATTTATCTTCAGTAATATTTTACTCTAAGAATCTTCTGAAGCAAAGAAAGCATTAGAAAATGCTGAGTTTGGTCAAAGTTTAGACATAGAGCCGAACTTCAAATGAACTCAATTGAGGAAAGGAAGTCAATGCTTGAGCCAAATCTTTAAACATAAGGTCTTCTTAGAGCCAAGAAACGATGATGGTGCAGAAGCAGACTTCCAACCTCCGTTTCCCTTCTCCACTACCACCATTGCCTCCTCTATAAGCACCACCATCATTGAGTTGGTAGAGATAAAGAACGCCATATCCAATTTTGCGCAAGATATCAGTAATACTGCCGCGCAGTAACACCGGCACCCACATCTGTCTCCTCAACCTTGTCCTCCGCAAAGATGCGAAGACACCTCCAGAAATTGATCACCAAAGTATCTCAACTTAAATTTTTGCATCTCAGCAGAAACTCATTCTTCATAAACCATTCTTTGGATCTTCACCATTATCAATCTAGACATCTAGAGAATTTTTTAATAAATAACGTACTTTGCCAGGATCCACAGTACAGGTACAATTAATATTACCCTCGTATTTAATACAAAGGCACGTTTCCCAATTAGTCACCATTTAATACAGAGCCACTCTCAGAACCCCAAGCATCCCGCCCATCAATATTTTCATCATCATTCAATGCAGATACATCTATCCATAAAAAAAGAATGCCCATTTTCTATACAAGTCAAATCAACATTAATATGTCAGCTCTTTTTAATTTCCAACAACACAACTCTACAGATCCTTTCTCAACCAAAGCCACTCGTGACTTCAGTTGTGAGGAGGCAATTGTAAGATCATATCCCTCAATCTAACCCAATTTAAACTACTTTCAAATTGAACTACCTCCAAATCAGGCTTACGTATTTAACACGTGACATGAACAATCAGTATTGATACCTACACCACAAACTGATAAAGAACAGGGATCGAGCACAACATAAATACATGAATAAGTCAATGACTCTTGTCCCTCATAAACTCAACTGTTGCTCAGTCAACTGCCACTTCCCATAGAGTTCAAAAAATGTGCTTCAGCACGATAACGAACTGTGGGCAAGGCTTATATAAGGAAAAAGTTCCATAATAAACAAGGACAAGAAAATATATGATAAATCACCAAGAAACACCTATTTTTTAGATTCTTAACCACTAAATTTCTTATTTACAAAGTCAAGTATTAAATTGATCGAGAGATCACTTGTAATAGGATGTCAGCCTCAAGCAATAAAAGTTACTATTACTAAAACAATCTACTTGAGGTTAAAGCTTTTAACCTATTCAAAGGTTTTCCATGCTAAAAAGCCTGTATCATTTCTAGCTTCACATTAGTTTTTGTCACAGGAACATTAGTGTAAGAGCTAATTCTGAGCCATCTCGAGCTTACAGAACTAGGCCATTACAGGCTTATACGAAATCATCATTACAAGCAATTATAATCAAAACTAAAATTCTTAAAATTGAAAAATACCGACCTTGGATTCGTGCACCTTCAAAATCTCCCTCCTTTGTGCGCTTAGCCTTCTCAATAAGAACAACAATCTCCTTAGTACCAATGGTGGACAAAGAAACAAGAGAGTAACCAAATTAATCAATGCTCAAAGGAAAAATTTCTGAATCAGTGGAGTATGAACAGTCGCTAACCATGAAGGTATTTATAGGCCCACGTGACTCTTTATTACACCCCCTCGAAACTGTTCGATTAGCCAACCGTAACGCCTAGCACGTCTCTTCTCAAAGTCTTTAACTTTTTGCCCCCTATACGACAACAGTCTCCCACACTGATGTTATAAGCCATCTAGACACATCTCTACATCCTCTGTGTTGTCCATCTTTACTAATAAAGCTCTTACACGCATAACAATATTATATACATCCAATTATTTATACCTCAATACATCACCTACAGGGACACACCCAGCCATTATCCCTTATGCAACTACAAAAATATCCAGTAATATTTCCCTTTTCTTTTTCTTCTTCCTATTTTCATGGGACAGTTTTAGCCACAATTAAAAATTCAAAAAACCTTTGACAGCAGAACTACCTAATATCGAACAGATATTAAATTCCATATTCAAATAACCCTTTTATTAATCATTAAGCGCATTATATCGCATGTTCATATATAGTTACACTTAAAGCAAGGAACATGGTTTATTTGACCACATGGAATCAACTATCCTCATACAACAAGTATATCCTCTTGCCAAATTTTATCTCCTACAATGAGCCTCAAGAGCTCAGGATGATGATCAGCTTCCCAAACTTTATCTGCAAAGATACCGTACAAAAACCAACGAACAGTTTCAACCTCGATCTATTCTAGAGACATATCTACAATGTCCACTACCCCTATATCAGGTAACTTATCGGCCACCGACACACGTCCAAAGTACCGTTCCTCTACTTCAGCTATCTTAATAGCCAAACAACCATCCCCACCATCTTTATGACAACGTAAACAAGCCCTCACCATTAACCAACCACTTCTGTCAATCTCCAAATAAGACTTGCCTATTTATAATAGAAGATCTTGAAGATCCTAGCAAACATATTTCCTCTCCCTATGATCATGTCGTGGCTCAAGGAATCCCACTCTCCAGATATTTTTAGGATAACTCATCCTGAATATATTTTCCATTGTGAACATGGGTAATTCGAAGCAACCAAGCATGTTCGAGAAGACATAGACTTTTAGCTTCAAAATGTTTGAGAACCTATCATAATTCAAACTTCAACCTACACCTTACAAAAAGTTCGATGCAAAATCAGAAAGATGGATAATGCAATTTATTCCACACAACACTGATTACAAATTCGTTCATTTTTTTCCTGCAATCAAAGGTTTAGAGCTGCTCTTAAGTATGGGGTTACAAAGATTATTCTAGGAACGAAGACTGTAGAGGTTTTGAATATGGTGTAAAATAATAAAGAACCTCCTTGGCATGCCAGAGAAATTATGAGGAACATTGGACAGAAAGCTAGAATGTTTGAAATGGTTATAGTGGACCAGGAGTCTCTTAATTATAATGGAGCTGCTAGCTATCTTGCTTGCCTTTATCCTGAAATTAGATAATAAGAGATAGTTCCTGATGCCTTCAATTTAGATCTAAAGGGGATTCTGAATGATGGTGCTATTGGAAGAGTTTACTTTAGAGTGATTTATACTTAACTGGCTTCTTGTTGCTTTTCTTGTTTGATATTAGGCTCTCCCCAGCTCTTAGACTGGTTTGGAGTTGTCCCCATCCTGTAATTCTTTCCTTTAATTTTATTGCTCAATATTCTAAATAACAGCAACAAAAAAAATACATCCATGGCTCCCCCAAGGTTAAATTTTGTGGCATTCATTTCCATATTGTTGTGGAGGCCAAAATGATCAATCATCAGTTGGTTACTCATGATGCAAAAATGTTAACCAATGGACATAATATGTATTTCTTTGTAAGTTGGTGTAGGACTACCAAATTCCTGGATCTTTCCTACTGCATAAGCAATCACCACCCACTCATGTTGATGTACATTTTAGTTTTAGGCGACCACTCTAAGTATAACGTGAATAACAATAGGAACATAACACTTGATGTTGAAGGAGGAGCTTAATATGTTAGTCAATTCGGATATGGCAAGAATTACATGTATTATAGTATCAGTTTTCCCATGAGATGATGATAATTAAATACCCTCTACAAGTCTACTACATTGAAATATAATTGTAGCGTTCCCAATTGCTAGTCCTCAGTAAAAAAAAAATTTCCCTCTGAGTATCTCATGTTACTTACAGCTTCAAATAACTTTAATGGACAGTTAAGGCTTAGTTTAGCGTATTGTAATCCTTTTTGTTAGATAATATCCTATTTTATAAGTTAATTAAAGTTTTGACATGAGAGAAGAGTAGAATATTATTCGTAATGAATTTTATGTGCCTTCAGAGATTAGGTTACAGGAACTTAACCTTTCTAGGTTATGTATAACTAGTACTACCCGTGACCAATTCACGGTAAATATGTTGCACTTTTTGCACAGTCACTACTTGTGACTATGCACGGCATGTACATCGATGCGCCTTTGGCGCTATCTATATTACCAGATGCAGCGGCACATGATTGTATTCAATTAATTTAAAATTAAACTATTCAAAAATGGAATTTCTTTTCATTGAACACACAATTGAATTGCACCCCATTCTCCCATTAATGTTCTAATCATTTTATAATGTACTGCCACTTTTATGTAAGAAATATAACAAATATGAATAGACCGCCAATCATCTTTTACAAACATCCATGTTAAAAACATTTTTATTGAGCTCATTTTTTTGTGCTTCTATCTATAGTCACACTAAGTACATTAACGCACCTTTGGCGCTTTTGGGGCCATAATTAATCAAATAATATTTGGGTGTACATTTGGCAATTTATTTTCCACAGTTCCATACACGAAGCGCCCTCAAAATTGCAATTAATGTGACCATGGCGCATTGCTTCTGTTACTTTTACACAACATTTTAAACACCCTATAATGCATTTACATTGTCCCTTCACCTTTATCAGATGTACGCCTTCTTAGTATATATTCTCCTTGCATCTCAAACTACAAAACCTTGTAAATGAACTCAAAATCAAAGTTGTATTGTGACAGCGGCCGTAAATTTTTTATAGGCCACATTTATGCTTCTTACAGTTTTTGTTCCAAAAATCAACAACCTGTTATCAACGATAATATAATAAACAAAATATAATATCTAATATGTGGATGAAATATTCCTCCAAATAATATATTTAATTAGGTAACTATTAAGGACTAATAAAATGAAAGTAAACAACATGGGTTTTTCCAATGCAATAGTGAAAGAAAAGGGAGGATATATGTTTCAACATTAGTACATTTCTTTGTATTAGTTGTTATAAAGAGCCTAGAAATTTCATATAGGAGTGTAACACTTAATAAATATCTACAAATGAAAGGAAAAAAATGTGCGAGTTTTCTAAATTGACGGTAAATGATAATGGGTATGGGCTTATAGTCTTAAGCTGTACAGACATCTATTATTTTTACTTTAAGAAAATTCCATGAAAGATTAAATCTTGTAAAATTTAAGTTTTCGGTTGAAAACATTACAAAAGTAAAGATTCTTATTCTGATTTCAAGATCCAATGTCGTCGAATCCCATGCTTTAGCCATTTCGTTTCCCTTCCACCTTAATATCATACACATAAATCCAGTGCAGCTCCTATCATTTCCTAATGTTGCTAGGTACACCTCTGACTCCATATTCAAACTTCAAAGTACTATTAGCAAAGATAACTCAATATGCTACATCCAAGGTGAAAGTAATAAAACTGCAAACATGCAACATTAACCAAACGAACACAAAAAGTAAAGCAACTTATTGGCCTTTAACTTTTCCAAGTGTTCTAGTTTACTGGCCGATAAGTTGTAAAATAAATATCTTTTGAATTTTCAGGATTTTACTCACAGTTAAGTATAAAATTTGTAGTTCTCTATAATGCGCCTCTTAATTAGCAAAAATGACGACTGCTTATCCAATGAAGAACTCAAATTACTTTTTTTAATATCCTAAAATCGATAGCTGAAACCTTGAATCTTTTGGAATAGCAACCATCATCTTTGTTTAGTTGCCTAAATATTGAGAGAATGTTCAAAATTACATTCAGATGAAATATAAACTTTGAGTAGAAGGAAAGAAGAATGTATAGAAAATTTTGAAACCTATACCAATCTTAAGTTGAACCAATTTGAAGTCTAGAAGTTATAATAACACTTAAATCGGTGTTTTCCTAAGCGGAAAAAATATAATCTGTCCAATGCCTATCACAATCTTAATGATCCACCCAACTCATACTAATAATTTCCCAAAATCCAAGCAGAAACCTGAAAGAACCAATAGATTATAAAGAGATTTGGAGCATCATATAGAGAGAGAAAGAAAGAGGGAGAGAGAGAGAGATCATTAGGACATGAAAAATTAAAATTTAAAGGTAGTTAATCTAAAGCATAAATAAATAAATAAAATAGACATCAACTAACCAAAATTAAACATCAAATGGGGACCAAAATATATGTTGTGGTGAACAAATAACCTATTATAGTGACAGTTATGAAGAGAGGTAATGGGGAGGAGAAGAGAATTGTGGTAGAGAAGAGGTGGAATGGAGGGAGGGAGGAAGGGAGAGAGAGAGATAGAGAAAATGCGTGATGTTTTGTGAAGGAAGATGGGAAGTTAGCGTAGCTATTTTTTTGAGCGGATACATGTTGCATAACCACTTATATTGGGACAGATGGGGGAGATTTATTTAGTTGTTCGCACGATTGGTAGTTTTAAATGCTTTATACACCTAAAAGAAAATTTAAACCCTTAATTCGCTTATTTCTGCCTCGAGAGAGGTTATATTTTAAGTTTGTCTTGATACAAGTACCGTTGATTGTAATATAGATAACTCAGACTCTCCCCATAAACCCTAATGGTCTATCGGCTTGTTAGGAGTCTTGTAGGATACCCCAACCCAGTTGGGTTCCCACCTAGGGCCGGACCCAACTCCCAGCACTCCCCCTTGGGGTGCTCCATACCTGGACGACTTACCTCATCAAAACCTCTGCCTAGAAAAACCCCTTTGGGCAAAAAGTTGTTCAAGAAAAAAGTACAATCATATGCCCAATATGGGTTGTGGACTCATATATGTTCTCTCATCAAAACCTCTAGTCATTAAAATCTCCAAGGATAAAAACTGCACTATCAGGAAAAAGAGTACAACACGTATGTGTCCACGTCAGGTTGGGACTATTCCCCCCTGACGTTGATCTCCCCAGAGATTTATCTCCATAAGACGTATCTTCTCGAGATATTGATAAATAAAACTTCTGCATGCCGATTCCATACACCAACTACTTGAACGTAAGTGGTGCAAAAGTCTTCGTGAATAGGTTTGCAAAGTTGTCTTCTAAAATATCTTGAATATCGTCAATCTCATCCACCTTTTCTAATCCATAAGTATGGAATGACTTCTGTGAAATGTGCTTCGTTTTGTAGCCATTGATAAAATCACCATTAACTTGAATGATACAAGCCGAGTTGTCTTCATAAATAGTCAATGTTTTATCTTGGATAGAACATGTTGTAATGGCATATTTTCCAGATGGTAAACTTTGCCAATACTTTCGTTAGGAGATTACAATTTGATACTGAGACATACTAGATTTTATGTGGAAACTCAGTAAAACCTGAGAAAAACTACGACCTCGAGGAGGATTTAGTAGTACAATCTAATATGTGATAGTTATTATAATTGTTGATAGACAATAAGGATACGAATGATAAAAGAATTGCAGTCTCAGATCAGATTGACATATACTCTGCCTATTTTTATAATGGATACGGGCAATTGCAAAATAAATGATTTTCTATTTTGGTGGGCAGTGGGCGAACTTCGCGAATCTTCTTGTAATGGCTCTATTTGACCAAGCGTAACGGCTACTGTAGTGGATCAAGATCTGTAGTTGTAGATGTGACATCTTTTTGAATGATTGAATATCTTTGACATGGTTTTGCTAGCTTTACTTTATCGAATCTGGGGAGTATGCTACCCTAATATCTTCTTGAATGATAATATACTTTCAACTAAGTTCTGCTGGCTTTCCTTTACGAACCTGGGGAATATACTACTATAATTGCCCCATTCTTGATACAATTACTTGTTGTTGTATCGAGAAGAAAACTGTGGTAATTTGGATTAAGATTCTCGAATGATATGTGTGAACAGTATAGTGCCCTAAAGCAGTTCCCAAGGAGGTTGGCTGACCGGGTTGTCAGAGTTCTAATAAATAGTAATTATTGCCTTTGAATGTTGGGTGTTGTGAGTAATTGGAGTTGAATGCATAAATATTCCTTGTGTGTGCTCGAGGGGGTCATTTTCTCCCTTTGGTAAGATGGTGAAGACTAGGGATCAACTCCGTTAGTAAGTATTTCGCAACCGTGTTCATTACAAGTATTGGAAGTTGATGAAATGGTATTTTGGTAAGTTGTACATGTCTGGTCAAACGCTGGTATCGGTAGAGCCAAACTATACAGGGATGAACGAGGTGGAGGCGAAGACGGCTGAAGATGATTATTTGTACCATTGTCATTTGCACTCCGTAATTCTGAAGGGTCTGGAGCATGTTGGTAGTCTGCGGAACAATACTATTGCATTGGTGAAGGAAGAAGATACGCGTGCTGGCGCTGGTGAGGGAGGACAACTGTGAAGGTTGCGTTATTGGGTGCCTTGATTGTAACTAGTTGTACTGAACCTTAACCTCATTAACCAATAGCCTGTATCTTATGAACAGTTGAGCAAAGAGGAACATTTTTGCCTGTACCAGCCTTTACAGCAGTGCCCTTGTCATCCCTCAAGATAAAATTTAAGCCTCCCAAGTTAGAAGTAGATCCACCAGAATTAAGTTTGAAGAAGCCTGTGGGGGTTTTGACCATTGGCAACCTATCAGCTGGGTATGAGACCAATCAGCCTGTAAATTCTAGCAATCCACATAGTTCTATTTTCTTCATTATCTCCTAGTTTGACAGTTTTAGAGCTCAACTTATGTCTAACTTCATTTATTACTTTATGTGTAGTAACTTCTTCTATAGAGGTAGTTTTTTCAAAAATCTTAGAGTTTTTTTCCCCCCAAATTTTTTCAATAGAACAATTGAACATGAGTTTCAGAATCCTGCTTCTTAAAGAGTTTCCAATGCATTAACTAAGACACCACTCAAACTCTTTATTACAAGAAATAATACGTCTATTAAATCCAAGCTTGTTAAGTAACCCCTTCCACACTTGTTTAGACTAAGGACATAAGAAGAATAGGCGCTCCTCATTCTCATTTCTAGCCCAATAAAGAACACATTTGGATCTCTGGATGACTCCCCATTAAAGTGACTTATCTTAGGTTTTCAACGCTCCTATGAGAGCTAACCAAGAAATTAAACTCTACCTAGGGATATGACCTTTAAACCATAAGATTTGAGCCCATCTGAAGCTAGGGTTAACATGCCTTTGATGGTTATAAAAACTTTTAAAGTATACTTTCCATTTGCAGTCAATGTCTAAACTGTCTTGTCTAAAGAAGAAACATTCAAAGGGACATTAACCTGCTGGCTCCAAATATCAGGGCAAGAGTTATGGCCCTAAGGGGAGGAGCTCAACTATTATTACTAATAACCTTACTGGCAATAGCCTCAAGGTTAAGGTGAGAGTCATGTAAGACTTATTATAGCCCACATGAGTAAGGGTCTTTTAGTAATTATGGATTTCAAATTATGATGATCCAAGTCCTAATAGGAAACTAATCATATTGATTAATGAGGTTAGGGTTTCCAACAACTCTCTACTTTGATGGAAAGTAGCTCTAATTAAAATAGAAAACTAGGTCATCTCTCTACCTATATAAGTGTGCCTGGCCCATCAACTAAAGTATTATCTCAAATGAAAGGTTAAGGGAGGGAAAACCAAGTTGTCACCGCTCGCCGTCGCCGACGAACTCAAAGGACATACCTCAATCAATCAAGTTATGGATCAAGGAATGTGATCATGTTTTCGTATTATTATTTATTGTAATTATCGTATTAGGTCCTAAATCCTTATTAGATCTTTAACATTTATAGATCTTGTCATGTTTTACATATGGTACCATAAGCTATGATCAGACTTTTACGATATTCCAATTATGATTCGTTTGTGTTACATTTTGCTAGTAATTGTATAATTTTCCTACAATTATTCGTTGATATCAATTATGAAGCCTTCCAAATAAGCCTCAAGTAATTCATAAATTAGAATGACTTGCTTGATCTATATAGGGTAAGATATTATTGAGATGGGCAATTAGATCTGTAACTTTCGGAAACTACCGAGTACACAAAGCATAGTTCTTCACTTAGATTTTTTTTTTTTAATGTTTTGTTTTATTATGTTTTGTATTAAGAGTTTTAACTTCTTGATTAATATTCACGTTTAACATGTGGAGAATTTATTTTAAGGGTTTGATTTTACTTTATTATTATAAAGTCAGTAAGTAAAGATGCTTAAAATTCACATGCAGTTACAATTTAATTTCTTAGTACCTCAAAGTAATTTATTATTATATATATTATTCTAAATAGTATTCTTAATATATAACTTCTGAGTAACTATATTAGTGTACTAGTCTATCGTGCTTATTTTGTTCGCCTCTATTTTAATTTCCTTGATCTCTCAATTTATCATTAGATGGTAAATATTTTATTTTTTTATGTCATAATATTGATTTTTGATCTATTGCTTAAGCCGGTTGGAAGTTGCCAAAGTGACCCAACTATTATGAAGCATGGGTATCAAACCGAGTACGTAATTAATAATTTATTTTATCTCAATAATATTATGGTTTTGCCTAAAGGCGGATCAATATTTGCAGGATTTATAAATCAGGTAATTGAGATGTATTCTAGATTGATTTTGGAACTAATAACCTAAAGGTGAAGTATCTTACATAATTTGGCGTATACTTTTAATTAGACCTATTATATTAATGTTATAGCTATTTAAGTAGGCATTTTTTATATTACAATTTAGACCCAAAGGTTAATTTGTGATGATATTATTAGTTCATCAACAGAATATAATTTAGTTTTAATTAATTATATTCTAACTCATGTTTAATTTATTTATAACTTATAGCATTAATAATTTGTGAGCTTTTAATTATTTTACAGAACCTTTCTCTACATTCGCATGCTTTGTCTGTTCTAATTCTTAATGAAACTAATATTTCAGACTAGAGTGAACAAATTCAATTTTACTTGGGTGTTCTGGATTTCGATTTAGCACTCTTGGTTGAAAAGTCTGATAATTTTTCTATTGAAAGTAGTGAGAATGAGAAGACTTTCCATAAAGCTTGGGAAAGGTCGAACAGGTTAAACTTTATGTTTATGCGGATGACTATAACGACTAATATCAAGTCTTCACTTTCTAAGTTTGAAAACGCTAAAGAATTTTTAACATCTGTGGCAGAGCATTTTAAAACTGCTGATAAGTCATTAGCTGGAACTTTAATGGCTAAACTTACTACAATAAAATATGGTGGTGTACGCAGCATGCATGAACATCTCTTAGAAATGAAAAATCTAGCTGATAAACTTAAAACATTGGGGATGGAATTGAATGATTTCTTTATTGTTCAACCTATTTTGAATTCTTTGCCTTCTTAGTTTGGTCCATTTCAAATTCATTGCAACACTATTAAGGATAAGTGAAAGGTGAATAACTTAGCCAACATGATTGCTCAAGAGGAGGAAAGGCTTAAGCAACGAGGAAATTATTCGGTTCATCTTGCAATACAAGAGGCTATAAAGAATTAGACGAAGCCTGATAAGAAACAAGGATAACTCAAGGTAAGGGGGCCTTCTAATGTTACAAAGAATCCTAAGAAAGAATGCGATAATGAACGTAATAAGTGCTACTTCTGCAAAAAGATGGGGCATGTTCAGAAAAATTGCCAAAAATGTAAGGCTTGGTTCAAAAAGAAAGGTAATCATTTAGCTTTTGTATGTTTCGAATCGAATCTTACTTAAGTTCCTTCTAATACTTAGTGGATTGTCTCGGGTGATACTGTTCATGTTTCCTATACGATGCAGGGATTCCTTACGACCAAGAATGTAGAACCAAATGAAAAATTCATATTCATAGGAAATAGAGTTAAAGCTTATGTTGAAGCCGTGGGGACCTCTTATTTATTCTTAGACACTAGACATCATTAAAATTTATTTTTTACCTTCTATATTCCTTCATATTCTCGTAATTTGTTTTCTTTATCTCTTTTAGACCTTGATTGGTTTTTTTTTACTTTGGGAACGATTCTTTCAGTTTATTCAAGAATTCCACTTTTATTGATTCTGGTATTTTATGCGATGGCCTATATAAATTAAATCTTGATAATATGTTCGCCAAAACCCTTTTGACCCTATATCCTAGTGTTGGAATGAAATGTGGCATAACTAATAAAAATTCCTCGATCTTGTGGCTTAGATAACTGGGGCATATCTCAAGAGAAAGAATGCGGAGGTTAGTAAAGATGGGGTCCTTCCGAACCTAGATATTACTGATTTCAGTGTGTGTTTGTAGATTGCATTAAAGGCAAACAAACAAAACACACCAAGAAGGGTGCCACAAGAAGTACGGAACATCTTGAAATTATTCATACATACATTTGTAAACCTTTTACCACTCTCTATTTTATGGGAGAAAAGTATTTTATCACCTATATTGATAAATTTTCATATTATGGTTATGGCGATTTATTAAGTGAAAAATCTCAAGTAGTGAATGCCATTGAGGTATATATTACTGAGGTTAAAAAACAATTAGGCAAAAAGGTAAAAGCCATTAGGTCAGATAGAGGTGGTTAATACTAAGTTAGATATGACTAATCGGGTCAGTGCCCTGGCCCATTCACCAAACTCCTAGAAAAGCTTGGTATTCAAGTTTAATACACAATGCCAGGAATGCCAACGCAGAATGGTGTAGTTGAATGGCGTAATCGTACTTTAAAGAAAATGGTTAAGAGTATGATTAGTAATTCAACTTTACTTGTATCTTTGTGGATTGAAGCTCTAAAGACCGCTGTGTATTTATTAAATAGGGTTCCAAGTAAGGCAGCTCCAAAAACTCTATTCGAGCTTTGGACTGGAAGGAAACCAAGTTTAAGAGATCTTCATGTTTGGAGATGTGTAGCGGAGGCTAAAATTTACAATCCACATGAAAGGAAATTAGACCTTAAAATTATCAGTAGGTACTTTATTGATTATCCTAATAAGTCCAAAGGGTATAAGTTTTACTGTCCTACCCATAGTAAGAGAATTATTGAGACCGGTAATACAAGATTCCTTGAAAATGGTGAAATTAGTGTTAATATTGAATCATAAAATATGGTTATTGAGGAAGTTATGGTGCAAGTCTCATTACACATAACTTATAATCATATCATTATTCCTATGGTTATTGATTAAATCGATGATACCGCGCAATAACTGGGCAATCAACCACTCCATAATAAGATTGTCACCAATAAACCGATAATTGAGGCACCACAAGAAATAGCACCACGCCGATCCCAACGGGAAATGAGATCTGCTATTTCAGATTACTATGTGGTGTACTTACAAAAAATTAAATTTGACATAAGGACTATTAAAGATCTGATTTCATTTCTACAAGCTATGGATAGTAATAATTCTACTAAATGGATTGATGCCATGAAAGAAGAGTTGAAATCAATGGAACAAAATGAAGTTTGGGATCTCGTTGAATTGCCAATAGGATACAAAAAAGTTGGTTGAAAATGGGTCGTTAAGACCAAGCGCGACAATAATAGCAATATCGAACAATATAAAGCCTGACTTGTGGCCAAAGGTTTCACTCAGAAAGAAGGCATTGATTACAAGGAGACCTTCTCACCTATTTCAAAGAAGGACTCGCTTAGAATTATTATGGCATTAGTGGCTCATTATGATTTAGAGTTGTACCAAATGGATGTAAAAACTACTATTATGAATAGGAGTTTAAATAAAAAAATCTATATGAATCAACCTGAAGGTTTTTCTGAAGAAGGGAAGGAAAATATGGTTTGTAAGCTTAAGAAATTAATATACAGTCTTAAACAAGCTTCTCGCCAATGGTACATTAAGTTTTACGATATCACTGGTCCTTTTGGCTTTAAGGAAAAATTGTTGATCGATGTATATACCTCAAGGTCAGTGGGAGTAAGTTTATATTTTTAGTTTTGTATGTTGATGATAACTTACTTGCTTGTAAAGATCTTGGTCAGCTTCACCAGACTAGAAAGTTCCTCTCTAAGAACTTTGAAATGAAAGATTTAGGTGAGGCATCTTATGTGATTGGAATCGAAATCTATCAATACCGAGCACAATGATTGTTAGGGTTATCTCAGAAAGCCTATATCAATAAAGTTTTAGAAAGATTTGGTATGGAGAATTGTTTAGCTAGTGATGTACCAATTTAGAAAGGTGATAAACTTAATCTTATGCAATGCCCAAAGGCTGAATGGGAATGTAAACAGATGGAATAGATTTCATACGCGTCTGCCGTTGGAAGTCTAATGTATGCGCAGACTTGTACTATACCAAACATAAGCTTTATTGTTGGTATGCTAGGTAAATATCAAATCAATCCAGGGAAGGACTATTGGAAAGCTGCAAAGAAAAGTTATGAGGTACTTGCAAGGATCGAAAGATTACATTCTCACATTTAGGAGATCAGATCATTTAGAAGTGATCGGTTACTCAGACTCATAACTTATTAGATGCCCTGATAGTAGGAAGTCTACTTTTGGTTATGTGTTTCTATTGGTTAGAGGGGAAATTTCATGGAAAAGTGTAAAACAAAATAGTATTTCTTCATCTACTATGGAGGTTGAGTTTATGGCATGCTATGAGGCCATAGATCATGGTTTATGGTTACGGAATTTTATCTCAGGACTTGGAGTTGTTGACTCTATTTCCAAACTGTTAAGAATTTATTGTGATAATACCTCAGTAGTATTTTTTTCCACGAATGATAAATATTCTAATTGTGTTAAGCACATAGAGATAAAATATTTATTAGTCAAGGAGTCTGTTCAGAATTAACGAGTATTTATAGAACTCATAAGCATAATGCTTAGGGTTTTAGATCCATTGACTATGGGATTACCGCCAATGATATTTAAGGAACATGTTCAAAGTATGGGTCTTGGGCGGATTTCAAGATTTTTTTTCTTTATAGTTATGGATTTTTTAGTTTCATTGTTTTCTTTAGACATCTTATTGAAATCTTATTATAGTATATTTTTGATATTTTTCTGTTTACCATTATGTGTGCACATGAATGTGATTGGATGAATGATAATAAGAAAGACTTTTGACAAGACATCATTGATAGACCTTTTATAAGCCAATTTGATCACACCTATAAACCTCACTTGTGAACCAAGTTAAATAGTTCATTATTGTTATAGTACATGGAAGGAAATGTGTCGCAAAATTGCATAACACCGTCATGACTCGTTTTAGTAAATTGCTTAATTTTTGTATTATGATGACCAATAAAGATAGTATGACTTGGATATATTTTAAATCGCGCGCGTGTCAGTTATTTAATCGTTGAGCCCATTTTGAGTCAAAAATTTTACAAACTTAAGTTTTATCGAGTATGATTTTCAAACCTACTTCATATGGGCCAAGTGGGAAAATGTAAGACTTATTATGGCCCAAATGAGTAAGGGTCTTTTAGTAATTATGGATTTCTAATTATGATAATCCAAGTTCTAATAGGAAACTAATTATATTGGTTAATAAGGTTAGGGTTTCCTACAACTCACTACTTTGATGGAAAGTAGTTCTAATTGAAATAGGAAACTAGGTCCTCTCTCTACCAATATAAGTGTGTCTAGCCCATTAACTAAAACATTTTCTCAAAGGAAAGGTTAAGGGAGAAAAAACCTAGTTGTCACCGCTCGCCGCCGCCGATAAACTTTAAGGACATACCTCAATTAATCAAGCTATGGATCAAAGTATGTGATTATGTTTCCACATTATCGTTTACTATTATTATCGTATTAGGTCATAAATCCTTATTAGATCTCTAACGTTTATAAATCTTGTCATGTTTTACAGGTCATACCGGAAAGCTATAAAGAATCTGTCAATAAGAATACCATTAAGGTGCCAAGAGTCCTTCTATAATTTTGTTTGAATGCAATTACCAATAGTGTAAAGAATAACACTTTTGACTTCAGCTCTTGCTTCTAAAATCTTCTTCAAGACCAGGAGCAATCTGGAGGGTATCTAAGAGTTCAAAAGTACTTATTCTTTAACTTGTTAGCATTAATTCAATTAACCCACAAGGAGTTCTTTTTAGTAACAATATTCCAAACAAATCTAGAGGTAGCAGCTCTATTCCAAGTTTTAAAATTCAAAATACCAAGTCTGCCTTCTTTATAAGGGCGGCAAAGAGTACTCCATTTGGCCATAGTGTAAGGGCCTAACTTCGAGCAGAGGGGAAGTTGGCTCTTACACCACGGGTTTATCTAATATCAAAGGATTCAAGCGTATAATCTGTAGTACGAATAACCTATTGACAATATACTTGCATGGAGGCCTAGAATGGGTCTCTTCGTGAACTATGATGAGGATTTTTAAGATATTGTATATTACTATCGAATAGTCTAAGGTTCGAGTGTTGTGTATTTTACAGATAGGTTGAAGGTAAACGGCAAGAGCTCAGGGGAGGGATTTTAAAACCCCTCCTTGGTTCCCCTTGCCTCCTATTTATAAAACATATGTAGGGCTGAGTCACCATGGGAGGTCACATTCCAAGTGTACCCTCTGGATATTAGGCGGGTATCCTGAAGTTGGTGTTGATGCCAAAAATGTTGTGTCTGGCACTGCGCCCTAACACTGTAGCCGTTGTTGGTTCTATCACTGTAGCTGTCCGGACCAACATCATCGCCGTTCTTGTCTGGTGAACTGGGTGACTAACATGTCTGCCTTCGACCACGTATGAATGTGGTCGAAGTGTTTTTGATGCTGATGTGGAGTTCGCCGTCGAGGCTTGTTCGAAGTCGAGGCTTCGTCTTCGTGTATTCTTGGAAAGCTTGTTTACGGGCTGAATGGACTTTGAGGCATTCATGTAGGCTTCAATGCAGCCTTCGAGTGTTCGACTGGGGTAGAAGGCTGTGAGAGGGCTACTACATTCGCCTCCTCCCAGCAGGGGCCTCGAAAATAGGTGCAGAGGCATTTGCTGAGAAAGACGGCTAGTTATTGGAAGTTGGGAGGTTGACTGTGACTTGTTAGAATTCCGATGGAGGTAATAAAGGATGGTAGTTAAGGAGTTGTGGTAATTTCGGTGTAATAAAGGTGGTTAATCAAGGTATGAATATGGATTATGAAGGGGTAAACGATGTACACTCTTCGTCTTCATTCTCTTCTTCTACTTTCTATGAAAAGTCCATGGATACGACTCTGAATACTCGCTATCAATAATGAATGGGATTTTCTTGGGATCGTCACATAAGGTAAAGAACTGTTGAGTTAAAGTTGAAGTTCTTCTGTGACAGAGAACTGGACTAGGATATGCCAGACCTAGTGGAGGTGGAATCTGGGGAGCCAATCTATGGGCACTCTTTTGCGTACCTGTGGGGGATGCTGTAATGGAATTTTTCTGTGCCGGAGGAGCGTTATCTTTCCTTGTCAGGTTTGGCCGAGCGCCTCGTACAGGCAGAAGATCGTCAGGTAGAAGAGCAAGGTTCTGCAAGAAGATCTGGCCTATCCAAAAGTAGTGCGGGTTCTTTTTAAAGTGGCAGCAATGTGGTGGTGATGAGATTTTTTTTGTGGGACTATCATTGAAGGTTTCTGGTGTTTTTGTTGTTTTTATGTATGTATGAACTTGGAAGCTTCTGTTTCTGATATTGTTGTTGCCGATGTCTGTAGATTTTTTTTTTATTCTCTTGTTGTAATCTGCAGAATGGAATGAGAATAACACTCTATTGTAATTATGTGTTTTTGTATCTAATAGATACAGTAGGTGAATAGATTTGTAGGTGCGGTATTGAATATATCTTTTCGAACGTTAACATGTAGAAATGGTTACCTTCAGGAGGAAATTGACTTCGAAGTATAATGAGATGATCGAAGACATTGGTCAATATTTAGCCTTGACTGAATAATTGACTCTATATTATCAAAACTTGATGAAAGAGGTGTGAGACTATGTAAGAAGGGGTCGATGGTTTGAGGCTGGGGAATTGTCGACTGTAACGTCTTAGAAATTAATGTTGGGTGCGCATGCTGATGAAACGGTTGAGTCTGGGAATTTGAAAAGGTTTAACTGTTGAGATTCTAAAGGAAACATTTGAAGACTGTGATTAATGCAGTTCAAATTAAGGAAGGGTTAAATGTACCTACTTTTTAGTATAAATAGGGTGTTTTGGGGAGAACTTCACACATCTTTCTCCTCTTCTCTGAGCACAATGTCTGCGTCTTCATCCCAAAGCCATGGAAATGCTCCTAACAACAAGTACCAGAATCGGGAGGTGACAAGGGTCCTTTATATACGGGTGAAGACCCTGGAGTTAAAACAAAGGTTTTTTGGTGATCGAGGCCTGGATTGGGAGATGCTAGATTTGTTTGAACTGGAGCCAGGGGAACCCATTAGTAGGATGCCCTATGCGTACTGGTGGGGGGTGCTACAAATGATGGGCCCATTTCCAAGCGACCGCTTGGCCTTGCTGGAGTCTTTTTCTAAGGAGGTGGTGAACAAGGAAGATGTTGAGGCTGGGTCTTCGAAGAATTGACATATCGGTAAATGGGGTCTGCTGATAAGAGGTTTTTATGGCCTCTAGCAATATACCCGCTCAAAGTATGGTTGTCAATTTGTAACACGAATGAGTAGAATCGAAACCACAAAGAGGTTTGGGAAAATAAATACTTTCTAGGCCGAATAACGATTTTATACGAGATAAATCTAAGAAGAATAAATAAAAAATAATTATAAAACTTAATGAGGGAAAGAGTTAAGGTTCGGACATGGCCTCTACCTTTCAAAACACTAATCGATAAATAACTAGATCATAATATCTCCACCCATCATATGTTCGTGTTAAGACACATACGATGTTGTAAAATAAACCACTAAATCTATGGTCAAGAATTTAGTGGTTATGCTTTTAAGAGATGGTAAAGAGTATCTTAGAGAATTATCAACTCAACCATGGCTAGGCTTGAGTGAGTTCTCTAGTGTTTTCTCTTGCTTAGATCTTCAAATCAAGTCAACTGTTAGTAGCACTTGTATGTATTCAAATTTATGGTACACCAAATCGAAGCTATGGTCAAGCCTTCGATAGGATGCACTAACTTATTAATTATAAAGTACTAAGAGAAAATTAATTAAAACCTAATTATTATCAACTATTGCTCATCCAAGAAGAGGCCTCATCCTAGCCTTAGCTAGGAGATTAACCGCTCATCACGGACTTCATCGCATTAACAACTAAAAAGGACATAAAAAAAAATTAAACTAAAAGAGAAGAAGAAGATAATTAAATAAAAACTAAGACATTATTTTTTCTAAACCTGCTCCAATATGAAATGCCCAATTACAATGGCGGAGGGTTCCATTTATAAGAGAAGGAACCCAAATTTGACAACTATACATTAAATTGCAAAAAATATTTTTACAATAATATCTTCTAATTTTACAACCAATCTCATATGATTCTTGCATATAATTCCCTTAAGTGATGTAAAGATCTTTCTTCGTGGAAACTCTTGCATAGATCTTCAATATAAAATATTTTCAAGCATCTTGAATGCAATATATTATTTGATCTTATTCTCCAAGAATATTTGCGTGTATAATTCTTCAATCTTGAGACCAAATATATTGTGTCTTTGACTTTTTGTGTTATGAACTGCTGGAGACACTTTTACTTGACTTTAAGAGCTTGGTTTCAAATATACATCTCCAACAGCTACAATCAAACAAACGCACATAAGTACCTTAAATTAAATATAATGGACAACTAAAATACATCTTCGGGTATATTAAAAATATCATAATTACGCGTTCATCATCTGTTTTATTGTGGAGAAAATAGGATAGTAGGGATGTTTGTATTTTTTATTGATCTTGACTGTTTGTTCTGTGTTTTCTGCAAGGGCATCTGCCCAGATGAAATAGGGAATTTGAAAGATAACTGTCGAAGTAAAATACTAGAATTTGGGTAAGTAGGACCAACATAGTATTTGATGGTTGTTTAAGCGCGATTATTTTATCGAATGTCGAATGTGCATGAATTCGAACGCTTGGCACATTGTAAAATTAAATGTCAAGTTGTCTGTAGACGAATGTTGAAGATACGATATAGACGATTACTCATGTACGAGAAGAAGGAATTTTGAAGCTCTGTTGGCTTCGATAGGACGAACTAATAGCCAAATGGCTGGCCTGTCAGAATGGTACTGTTCCTAGGGCAGAGTGTCATGCAGGTCATCATGATGTTTCCTTGATTTACGGAAAAAGGTTGATTTGACAGCTTCAAGCAAGGACCAGAAGGTTTGACTTTGTTTTTAAATGTAATGTTGTGTAAGTATGAATGTAGGACACGTAAGTGTGGTAAAAGAGGGTAAAATTGACAAAACGCATCTCAGCCGAAAACTAGGGGTAGTAGCGTAGTGGTAATGATAGCAGTTTCGGGAATTGAGGTAATTTTTTACAATTTTTAGGAGGTATAAATAGGTGTGAGTACAAAGTCACTGTTCCCGGTAACCTATTTTCAAAACCAGAGAGTTAGATGAGAACGTACGCTATTGTTTCGTGAAGCTTAAAAGAAGTTATCAGGTTGTTGCTGAGGGACCGGGTGACTTACTGTTTCAAGCGTACTTCCATTCACATAGGTATGTCGATTAACTTTTGTCTATTTCTATTTTGCTTCATCTTCTGCATTTGTATGTAAAGTCTTGTAGGTTTGTAGTTGTGAGGATATGATCGAGGACAGGGGGAAACCATGTGTCTGGGGGTCTAGCCCATTTGGGATTCTGAGGGCATTGATGGTGGTACTTGGATTGGGGGTGAGTTTTTGACTGTGTTTGTATCATTTGGAGAGGGTAGATGAAAATGATTTATTGATACGTAATAGTCGAATGTATCGATCTAATTGAGTGCATCTTCTTCTGTAGGATAAGATGCGTACCCGTCGATCTTCAAGACTGAGGCTAATGGACTTGAAGATCGAAGAAAATGAGGCTAGTGAGTCTGTCGTGCTCTGATAGATGAGGGCAGCGACGTAGAAGAAAAAGTTATTGCAAAAGATATCCCATTAGTAGTGGTGGTTCCTAAAACAAGAGATTCATGTAGTAGATGTCGTAAAACTGTAGTGACCGAGGATAGTGATGAGGAAGACATGGAGGGAGGAGGGAGGAAGAGACACGAAGGTCGGGTTGAGCCTTCGGGTGATGAAAGGGGTGATGTAGAGCAAAGTGTCCATAGTGAGGATTCAGCTGAGTTGGATGAGGCCATTGGTTCAGTCTCAGCTAGAGAGAAGTAGACACTAGATCGATTTGTGGCTAAATTTGAGCTGCTGAAGGTAGGGGTGATATTATATAATGAGGGGTCAGGGTACAGCTTCCAGTCGAAACCTCGAAAAGGTATCATGGCATTTAGAGGCCAAATTTGACTAGGGATGTAATTACCTCTTCGGAGGCTGGTGAAGGAGGTGTCGAACTTTTGGGAAGTTGCCCCATGTCAAATGAACAGGAATTTTTATGAAATGATAAAGGTAATTGAGGGTATGAATGTAAAGTTACGAGGTGAGGGGAGGAGTTTAATTGAGTGGTACGACATTGTCTCATTGAACTCCAAGGAAACAAACCAGAAGGTCGGCACCTATCACATCCAGTGCCATGCGGATAAGTCCTTGTTATTTGATCTGTGCTCGGCGGGTCGGGGGTGGGATACAGATTTGGTTGTAGTACAGGTTAACTATGAGAATGTCGAAGGGGAAGACCCCTATAGGTTACAACATAAAGTTTATAATCCAGGTAAGCTTTATGTCCAAGATTTTTTGATGCATTGATCGAATAAACTGATAATCGTGCTTCTGTTTGTTCTTTAGGTTCTAATAGCCAAAGTTTGGCATATCTGAGGGATTATATTGACTCCTTAATCGACTTGGACGAGGAGTGGGTGAATTCAATTTTCATGGAGCTTGGTATCAAAGCAAGTGGCAGAAAAGGTCAAACTCCCTACTTCCAAACGAAGCTGTTACGCCGAAGCCATCAAAAAAGAGAGATGTCGAAGGCATGGAGAAAGAGAGATTAACATGGAAGGTAAAGTATGTTCTAAAGGGGTAATTGGCGCCGAAGCAGGCAGCTACAGTGCCTGAAGTAGCTTGTGATGCTTTGAAACAGAGGCCGAAGCAAGCGCCGACACAGGTTGAGAAAGGGAAGGGCAAGGTCATTCTCGAGTCTCTGAGGGCACAGCAGCGAAGGTAACCCAACGCTAAAGGCGCAGGGCACTGGGGGAATATGATGCGAAGGATATAGATGAAGAACTGACCGTGTCCGAACAGGAGGAGTAGGCTCGAGCTAAGGCTGCTTCGATGGCAGAACTTTCTGGCACTAACCCAGACGAGGCTTCAAGGCGGATGAAGAAGGATATGTATCAGGTAACTATTTTATTTTTATGAAATTCGAAAATTTTCTTAAGTGCAGACATGCTTTGAGAGATACTGACGACTCAAATATTCTAGCAGACAGATGCTTGGGAGTAAGCTTTGAACAAGGTACAGAAGGTAGAAATAAGGAAGTTAAAATAGTCTGTTGACAATCTGGTGCATGCTCGAGATACCGAAGCATCGCTGGTTTCATAAATTGGCATTTTGAGGTGAGATCTGGGGACTATCAAGGATGAATGTGAGAGGAGACTTGATGCTTAGTGCTACAATTATATGCGGGTGCTGGAGGCGAAAGTGGCTGAGAAGGATATGGTTATTGTGGAATAGAAGAAAACCTTCCAAAGGTTGTTTGATGATGAATGTGCAGATAATGTCAGGTTGAAAGAGTTCATCGAGGATTTGGGGTATGATCCTGAAACATTGAAATGTCTCCCCACTACCAAGATCCTCTTGCTGAAGATGTTGCCCAGGTCGATAGGGTAGAAGGAGATGTTATTGTTGCGGGCACGGGAGGTGCCTTGGAGACACCATTGATTAAAGAAACTGTTGCTGGGAATGCGACAGATGTGGTTGTGGAAGCTGCTGGGTCGAACCCTTCAGCTGGGGGCTCTGGACGTGTTGGCGAGGAGCCTGTAGGAGGAGTTGGTGTAGCCACTCTAATATGAGGTTTTGAACTGGGCGTGCCAGAGTATTTTTTCTTATTTTTCTGTTGGGTTGTAAGATGTGAACAATGTTGAGATTTCCTTGAACTTTATCTTTGAACTTGTATTTGCTTTAGATTGTTGTTGTAGACTGTACTGAAACTGGTTTTTGTTAGCTTGATTTGTACTGAATTGTGGTGCTTGATTCTTGATGTATGTTCTAAACATGATTTGAACTGATTTGTGTTCAAACTGCTTCTTTGATATATGATGTACTAAAGGGTCTTATATGTAGTAGGAGTGTTGATATTCTTGTATCCTTGTATCTTCATATGTTGTAAGTGTATCATGCTTGTAGAATTATCAAACCTTGAAGAACTTCGAGATGGTTCCCCGAGTGTCGGTTGAGAGATGGATGTGACACTGGGGTGGAACCAAGAAATTTACTGGACTTCAAAGGCCTAAGCCACAACGAAGTAAGATGTGGTCTCCCCCAACGCATTCTCGAGGATCTGGTCTCTCGACCATTCGTGCCCCTCGAGTTTGCTCGAATGTTTGAAGTTTGAAAATTTTCAAGTCGCCTCCAAGTATCAGTCAGGTCAAAGGATTGACATGATACTTAGGCTAAACCAAGAAATTCATAGGATTTCGAAGGCTTGAGCCCAGTGAAGTAAGATGTGGTAGCCCCTAATGCATTTTGGAGGGTCCGGTCTTTCGACCATTCGTACCCTTTGAGTTTGCTCAAATGTTGGAAGCTTAAAATTTTTTAAGGTTACCCCAAAGTATCAGTCGGGTCGAAAGGTTGACATGATACTTAGGCTAAACCAAAAAATTCACTGGACTTCAAAAGCCTGGGCCACAGCGAAGTAAGACGTGGTAGCCCCCAATACATTCTCGAGGGTCCAGTCTCTCAACCATTCGTACCCCTCAAAATTGCTCGAATGTTGGAAGCTTGAAAATTTCCAAGGTCACCCCAAAGTATCAGTCGGGTCGAAGGGTTGACATAATACTTAGGCTAAACCAAGAAATTCACTGGACTTTGAAGGCCTGAGCCACAGCGAAGTAAGACGTGGTCGCCCCCAATGGATTCTCGAGGGTCCGGTCTCTAGGCCATTCGTACCCCTCTAATTTACTCGAATGTTGGAAGCTTTAATATTTTCAAGGTCGCCCCTAAGTATTAATTGGGTCGAAGGGTTGACATGATACTTAGGCTAAACCAAGAAATTTACTTAAAAAATAGGAGATGAAGTGCGGATGGAAAAAACTATTTATTGATTATTCTGCGTTTATATCAGGTGAATAAGGTAGAGGCCACGACCTATTGTATAAGACTAGTTGCATTGCATTCCATGGGTTTGGTAGAGGTTCTTCGTCTTCTGTCATCAAGTAGTATGAACCCTTGCCGATTTTATCATACACGACATAAGGTCCTTCCCAGGACTCGGCTAGCTTGCCGGTATTTCAAGGCTTTGACGACCGCGTGACATGTCAAAGTACAAGATCTTCGATGTTGAAACTTTGAGGTCGAACTCGCTTGTTATAAGACTTCTGCAGTGATAGATGGTAACGGCCAAGGTTGGCGATGGCTCGGTCTCTGGTTTCGACGATCCATAATATGTTGCATCTGAGTTCAAACTCATTGTCTTCGTCTGGGAGGTTGGGATCTCGTGCGGGCACTTCAAATTGAGTAGGGAGCACTACTTCAATACCATAGGCTAGAAGGAAAGGAGTACAGCCTATAGCTTTTCTTGGTGTTATTCGATAGGCCCATAAAATATGTTGTAACTCCTAAACCCATCTTCCTTTCTTCGCATCGATACCTTTCTTGAGACCGTCGACTATGGTTTTGTTGATTGCTTCGACCTGACCATTCCCTTGGGGGTAGTAAGGAGTTGAGGGGGAAAGGATGATATTGTACTTCCTGAGGAAATTTCTAACTTTGTTCCCAACAAACTGTGGACCATTATCGCATCGAATCATATGAGGGCATCCGAAGCGTGTAATGATGTTCTCCCATAGGAATTTGATGACTTCTTCTTCTCTGGTTTGACACAAAGGTACGGCTTCTACCCATTTGGTAAAATAATCTGCTGTAACATGGATATTATCTCGGCTACCCGAAGCTTTGGGAAAAGGACCAATGAGATCGATAGCCCAGCGTTTAAATGGCTAAGAGACTTGGCTGAAATGGAGGTCTTGTGAGGGGCTATGGATTTTATGAACATAGCGTTGACATTTGTCACAATGTTTAGCGTACTCTTCGGCTTATTTTTTCATATTGGGCAAGAATAAACCTTAGGAGACGGCTCGAAGGGCCAAAGATTGACCGGTGGTTTGAGCACCGCAGGTACCTTTGTGGAGTTCGACAAGGATTGAAGAAGCTTCATTTTGGGAAATACATCGAAGGAAGACGTCATTTGGGGATTTACGATATAATTCGCGTTTGAGGATGGTATATCTGCGACAGTTTTCTAATAATGATAGTTTGGCTTTGGGATTATCTGGGAGGGTAACCTATTTGAAGTAATCAAGGAATGGTGCTCGTAAGTCATTTGGATCGAAACTCTCGCCCCGAATATTGATGGCATTGACTTCCACCTGGTCGATACTTGGGCATTCGAGTACATCAATATGGAAAGTTCGGGATTCGGATTGGCCTAACATAGCTGCTATATAGGCGAGGGCATCGGCGTGTCTATTTTCACCTCAAGGGTAGTGAGTAATAAAATATTTTTCAGGAAAATGGTCCATGCGCTGGCGGACGAAGGCAGAATATTCGGCCATGCAACCGTCGGCTTGATTTTCATCGGAGTACTATCTTTGAATGAGTTGGGAATCTATGAAAACTGAAAGATTTGGGATACTGAGGTCGAGTACGGGGTCGAGACCATCGATCAAAGCTTCATACTCAGCCTCATTATTGGAGTATTCAAAGTTTAACTTGACTGCCCTTTCAAATTTGTCATTGGTGGGTATAACTAGGACAATATCGATTCCTGAACCATTAGGTCCAGCGGATCCATCTGAAAAAATTATCAGCCTGTGTTAGGGTTCTATGGGTCTATAGGTTCAGGCTGGTCCTCTGTTATCTCGTCTTCGTGTTCCTCCCACTCTATATATTTGACCGGAAAGTCAATGAGGAAATCGGCGACTGCTTGTCCTTTCTGGGAAATCTGCTTCTTAAATGTGATGTCATATTTGCCAAGATAAATGGACCACTATTGTACTCATCTTGATTTTTCTTTTTTGCTGAGTACTTCACATAGGGGATAGTATGTTATAACACGGATGGGGTGAGCTTGAAAAATATGGTTTGATTTTTCAGGACGAATAGATGTGGGTGAGGAGAAAATGCTCAAGTTTTGTGTATCGAGTTTCTGCAGGTGTTAGGGTTTTACTGATAAAATATACAGGCTTTTCGATGTTTGATTCGAGTTGAATGAGGACTGAGCAGATAGAGGTATCGGTGACCGCGAGGTATATGGGGAGTGTTTCGCCTTCGACAGGGGTGTTGATGATGGGTGGTCGGCCAAGGTATGTTTTGACTTCAAGGAAGGCCTATTCATAGTCGGGTGTCCAGTTAATCTCAGGGTTGTTTATCTTTTTAGCTTTGTGGAGGCCTTGGTCGCATAAGAGATAAAAGAGCTAAGCACAGCGGTCTGAGGATTTGGAAATGAAACGGTTGAGGGCTGCCATTTTACCAGCCACTTTTTGGACATCTTTTTTGGTTCGGGCAAAGGCATATCGATGAGGGCTCGAATATGGGTAGGGTCGATCTCGATACCTCATTTGCTGATAAGATGGCCTAAAAATTTGCCATACTAAACACCAAACTGGTATTTGTCTAGGTTATGTTTCATATTTTATGTTCGAAGTATCGAAAAGACTTCGGTTAGGTCCTGGATGTGGGTCTAGTTTTGGAGGATCTTCCATAACATGTCGCCAATATAAATTTCCACCGACTTGCCAAGCAAGGGTTTAAACATAGTTGTAACAAGGCGTTGGTAGGTGGTACCAACATTTTTATGGCCGAAGGGCATGGCATTAAAATAGTAAAGGCCTTGTTCAGTGATGAAAAAAGTTTTGAGTTGATCTTCGGGGAGGAGGGAGACCTGATTGTAACCCAAAACTGTGTCAATCATTGATAGGCGCTCATGTCCAACAGTAACATCTAGGAGCACTGAAATGATCGGGAGGGAGAAGCAGTCTTTTGGTGTGTATTTGTTAAGGCCGATGAAGTCGACACAGATTCTGATCTTGTCATTCTTTTTGGGAAACTGCAACAATGTTTGATATCCAATCAGCATACTTGACTTCTTTTATGAAACCTGCGGCTATGAGCTTATCGACTCTGAGGTTGATAGCTTCTCGAAGTCACGGGGCCAATATATGCTTCTTCTGCTTTACTGCTATAGAGTGAGGTATAAGGACGAGGGGGTGACATGCTAAACTTGGGTCGACATCTGGCATCTCCTAAAATTTCCATCTAAAGACATCTTTGTTTGCTCGAAGGAAGTCTGTAAGTTCGAGGCACTCTACTTTATCTGGAAAAATTCCAATGAACATACCCCGTCCAGGACCGTCGAGTTCAATATAAACAGTGGGTTCGGTGGGTGAGATGGCGGGTGTCAAAGGTTTGGAGACAAAAGGAGACAATGATTGTTATGGGAGTCTGACGAGTTTGCAGGTTTGATCGATCTTCGGATGCTCACATGAGCGGGTGAGGTGTTAAGAGCCTTTTAAATTCTATGTACCACTGGGGGTAGTAAAATAAAGCGTCTTATGATAGGTCGAAAGTATGGCACGCATAGCATGGAGCCAGTCGTACTCGAGGATACCAAGGTATTCAGACTTCTTATCGATCATAAGAAAGTTGGTTTGAAGTGTGACTAGACCGGTGGTAAGTGGAAGGCTAATTCGACCAATGGCAACTTCGGTATCCCCATTAAAGCCTTTCAGTTCGATATTGCTGGCAGTGATGAGGTCTGTATTGTTCATGGCTTGGACGGTTTAGTAGAAAAGTACATCGGCTGCACTTCCTCTATCGGTAAACATGGTGTGAAGGACGAGGTGTTCGACCTTAATCATAATGATTAAAGGGTCAGAATGGGGAAAGCGAACATGCGATATATCACAATGGATGAAAGAGATGCCTTTAGGTCGAGGATAAAGGCTTGATTCTGGCAGGAGGGCGGGCAGCTTCTCCTGGTAAGTGAGTTTGTAGCATTCTTTAACACGGTTGTGTTTTCTCTTGGAATGGTCGTTGTCGATATTATTTACTTCAATGAAATGAAGTTGGTAGATGTAGACCTCGACAGGGTTGGGCGAAGGGACGGGTGGAGGTTTGAGGTACAACCCGTCGAGGTAGCAAGGATGGTCGGCAACATATTGATGTAGACGACTGGCCTTGAGTATTATTTTGAGAGAGTGCTGCATGGCAAAGTATTTACTGATGTAGTGACAGTTATACTTGTGGTTGGCGCAGTAAGGTTTGCCTAGTTTGACCTCGATGGGGAAAGGGATACGCCATATGGGGTCTGCCTGGACTGTGGTAGAAAGGTGCTGATTGAGGCAGTGAGTCTAGGTAGTACTGGTTTTGGTCATTTTTTGCGACCTCCTGCAGTGTTATTAGTGTGAGGGCATTTGCAACTCTCAGCCTCCTATGAAACGGGAGTGATCAGGGGTATAAGAGTAGAGGGTGGGCCTTGTCGAGGTTTATTTGGGCTGGTGGTCGAAGGCTGTCCCTGTTTATGTGATTCCCGAAGGCATTCAAGGTCGATATAGCCATTGACTTTTGAGAACATCTCCTCGAGGGTTCGAGGTTTGTGAAGAAGATCTCCAGATGAAGGCTCAAAGGATTTGAATGCTGAAGTAGGAGAGAAAGCAACATATGTGGGGGTTGCTGGTCAAAGTGGGAATAATGTCGAGCTTGAATCTTATACATATAAGGTAAGAGAATCCAATCATGCTAATATTAATGTTAATGCTGATGCTAAAAGTGGAAATTATCCATTAATTGTGAATGGATACATTCAAGTTCAGTTTAACTGGCAGGATTGACCTACAGAAGTTCACCTATGCAGAGATTAAGCTGAACGCAGTAAAACTATGGAAATTAATAGGTTCTTGCTCTTTTATACCTATTGGCAAAGGTTATTCTAATGATGAAGATAAAAAGAAATGGTGTGGACTGTGAAGTATAAGGCCTTCATCAATTGAAGATTCCTTAATAAGATTAAATCCTTGGGTTCCCAATTTCAATCCAGATACCCAAAAACCCGCTAATACTTTGGTGTGGGTAAGGTTTCTAGGTCTGAGTGTGGAATATTGGGATGTAGAAACTCTCATGCCTATGGGCAAGACATTAGGGACTCATTTGATGTTGATAATGCTATAATAAAGCCTTGATTATGGGTTTTTTGCAAGTGTACTTGTGGACATTGATATGACCACAACCATCCCTGATAAGATACCTGTTAGAGCTAGGGGAACAAAATTCTGGCAGGAGGTGTTGATTTATAAGTTTCCCAAATACAATAATTATTGCAAAATGATGGGACATCAGCTTCAGGATTTCAGAGTTATTCAAAAGATTACACACGACAGTAATGTTCTGAACAGGAAAGCCAACAAAAAGAAAATGGATGTTGAGGATTCAATGAAAGGTAGAATACTCATAGCTGGAAAAGTTTCCCCAGAACACGCAATTTAATTTAAACCTGTTCATATGGATAATACAGTTACTACCCTTATCAACATTGGTAAGGATAAAGATAAAGATAAGGAGCATGCAGGAGGGGAAGATCCAAAGGAGGAAGAAGATTCTCCTCTTATAGTGTTCAAAGGATTGGAACATCTAGCTGCCAAATATTCTTGCTCTAGTACTTCATTAAGATTAGTGCAAAAACATTATAACGAGTCAATCCAAGATATTAAAATATCAGCTTCAGAATTAGAAGCTAGAGCTAAGGTAAATATGCAGACTATAACCACAAACCAAACAGAAAATTGGAAAGTGCTACAAGGTCTACAAGCAGTAGTTCTTCATAAGGATAAGGTAGGGGATACTAGTAATGTGATGAATGAAGTTAACACTCTAAGCAATGCTACTCAGGTTAATGAGATTAATTCCCAGTACTTGAACACAAATGCTCATGCAAATGGAGATACTGTTAATGGGAGAGAATATCAGATCACTCCAATCCCAAACAATCACAAACATGTTTTCCTTAACAATTGATGGTATGTACTGTTGGAAAGGGAGAAGCAAGAACAAAAGCTGGTTTTCTAATAGAGCATAGTGATGGAAACTACTACTAACAATTGACAGTTGTCAAAAAGTGCCAAAATAAGATACAATAGGAAAATGATAGCTATGAATGTTTAGGAGATTCCTCCTACAGTTACCAGATAAAAAATACTGACCCCAATATTTCTTTATGAGGGTCATCTACTAGAATGCTAGGGGTTTGGGAAATAATAAATCAATTTCATACATAAAGTCTATAGTTAAAGAGTTTAAGCCTAACATTAATGGTATAGCAGAGCCTAAGATCAAGCCTTCAACTGCAGTTATTGCTAGACTGGGTCGGAGAGAAATGTCCACTACTATTTTACACATTGATGGTGATGAACAGCCGGTAAACTTGTAGGGTGTTGTTCATGTCTCTATGCATGATCTAGTAAGAAATCTGCCAACTTACTAATTGGATAGTTGATGATGACCTAATTTCTGTGGTGCATGCTAAATGTTTGATAAGCCAAAGGCCCAAAGACAACCCCTTTGGGATGAGCTTATAACATGCAACAAAATCCCCTTTCCTTTGTTGGCTCAGGGAGACTTCAATACTAATATTAGGTTGGGAGAAAAATCAGGGAAAGTGGAACAAATACTAGAGCTACCCATGATTTTGCACAAGTTATTGATGACTGCTTCCTGATAAAATGTCAGCAAGAAGGCCTAAGATACAATTGGACTAATAAGTAGAATGGTGGGGCTAGAATTTACAGTCTTCTAGATAGGTCCTTATATAATGTTTTATGGCTTCCAAGATATGTAGGATGGAAATTGAGAGTTTGTCATAGGTACCACTTAATCTATGTCATGCTGCTTAGCAGAACTAACTTAATATCTAAACCCCACAACTGCCCTTTAAAATTCTTTAAGCATGGTCTGAACATCGAAATTTAAGTTATATTGTTAAAACCAGTTGGAGAGAGTATACAGTGGGTACATCAATATATGTGCTGCAAACATAGGGAAATTAAAATCTAAATTTAAGTAGTGATTATAGGGAAATCAAAATCAAAATAAGCAAACCCCTTAAACTTAAATAGAAATCTATAGAAGTAACCCCCTATTATTTAAAAACCCTATAACTTGAAAACCTATAATTGAAAACCATAAGTGTTTATCCAAAACCCCTAATTTCAAAAAATATGTTGAATTGGAACCCTAACTATGACTTTATCAATTATAAATTTGATTGCTGCTTAGAGAAGAAGAAGGAAGGGTAGAGGAAGATACCATTTATTGCAAAGGAGTATGAGAACCACCAACGAGACTGTAGTCGCAGAAAGGGATACCACAAAATATAAAGATTTCTGGGAAAAGGAGAATTTGGAGATAAACGTGGGGAACATGAGGTTATCCATAATAAATTCTCTTTTGAATCATGGGAGAAAAGAGATTTTGGGTGGGGAATCTTCGAGAAAAAGAGAGAAGCTTTGGCAGAGGAATTTAGGAGAGAGACGTGAAAAACCATGAAAGTATTCAGGGGTCAAATTTTAATAAAACTTTGGCGCAAAAGACTTGAAGATATTGTAATGGACATGAACTGTTGCAAACGTGCGACAGACATAGTTTGTTGCCAAAAGCTATATATGCCAGCTGCCAAAGGCCCTTTTTTTGGTAGTATTTTTATAGATTTGTTATGCGGATTCTTACTTGTTTGAAAATCATTAATATGTTCATTTATTACTGGATCCCATTCTCCAATCATTTCAATTAAGCTTAAAAAATTTCCATTATTTTCTTCATAAGTTTTCTCACTTTTTCCACAAAATGCGATGTTTTGTTTACCAAGATATTTTACTACATAAATTATTCTACACATTACTGTCTTACAATGTTTTTTTTCTTTGTTGATTTGGTTCTGAAGATCTTTGTCAATTGTTCGATTTGATTCTAATCTTGTTCTTAATTACATCCAATAAGTCACGCACATGATATGTTCATTACTCAACTCATGTTTTTTAAGCCTAACACTAAGATGTATCCAATCTTTAAATCCTTTATTTACTAAATTACCTACTCGTAGTCCTTAAGAAAATAACTTACAACAAAAACAATAAACTTTATTCATATCTTATGAATAAACAAGCCACATTCTATCATGTTTTTCGTCGTTCGGTAGATAACGAGTATAATGCGTTGAAGAGAAACGTCTTCCAGTTCCATCTTTAGGGCCATTTTCAAATGTTTTATCTCATGTATATCCATTAATTACTAATTTATTTATAATTTTTGAGGTAAGATTATCCCAATTCCTTGGGTCATAAATGTCTATAGTATTTGGTTGTTCATTATTATTTAAACCAACATTTACATTACTATTCAATTCAATATCAACATTTTTGCTTTTATTACAATTCAAACCAACATTTATATTGTCACTCAAACCGATATCAACATTTTCACTTTCATTACAATTCAAACCAACATTTATATTATCATTCAATTCAACATTTTTCTTGACCTAAGCTTTTTGCATTGTCCAGGGCTTTATAAATATATTTTTCCATCGCTCCTCGTTGACTGTGAATGAATTTAGCATCTATTCTCTTCCTCCTATTCTTGTCATTTCCGCTTAATTTTTTAGGAGGCATTTTATGGTAAAATCTAGAAATTAAATACTAAATCAAGTAAATAGATTAATAGAATAGAAAATTAGTAAATAATAATAGATAGAGATCACCGGAGAGAGCAATTGTGGATTGAGACTGAGGAGAGCAAAGTATAATTCTTGTCTTTTGACTTTGGAACTTAGAAGACAATGAACTCTTGATTTTGGAATATCAAACCCTCAAATTTGCACTCAAATACGTAATTCACATGAGCATGTGAATATCAAACCCATGATATTGCGCTCAAATTTAAAGATCAACTTGATTTTGGAATGACGATTGAATTCTTAAAGGAACCCTTGATTTTGGAACTTAGAAGCACACATTCAGAGACCTCCAAACTGAAAGAGGGAGAAAGCAATTGAGTAAACAAAACCAATTATGTAATTAACCAAGAAACTAACCGTTACTGCCGAGTATGGAGATAAAAGATTTTGTTTTTCTTCTAAAGACGAGACAGAGACAGAGAATGAGTGAGATAGAGAGAAAAGGAAAGACTAGTAGTTTGGTTTGTTTAGTTGGCCTAATGTCCAACTGCCTAAATCGAAACTGAAACTGGGTTGATTATGTATATATTTTTTTTTCTTTTAAGGGCTGAAGTAAATTTTATTTTTTTAGGGCCCTTTTGCCCTTGGGCCCTGTGTCGTCGCATACCTTGCACACCCCAAGGACTGGCCCTCTGCAACCTGTCATATAGAAACCCTGAAATCCGTCATTGCCTCCTTTTTGCCTCTGTTTTGTACACATTCTTGGTTTATGTTTCTCTTGAGACTGTCGGCTCCAAGTCAGAGTTTATCGTTATTGTCTCGTTCACTTTTCCGTCACTATCAACCATCTTACTTCTAGATGCCCATAAACTCTTCCTTATAATGTTATCTCGAACAACATATTTCATTCTTAAGTTACTTAGTCCTTTCAGTTCTCCAACGTTGTTATCTCTTCTAGTTTCCATATTTGGTTGTCGCAGCGGAGAACTTTTACTTCTACAAATTGAGGCTCGTGGCTGCGATGTTGAAATCTTTCTTACTTTAGCATCATTTAGGAACCTTAAGATTTTGATTGGGTTTCTCCATATGTTCTGATACATTGCATGCTTGAGGACTAATAGAAAATCTCTGAACATGCTTTAAGCCTTCTTCCAATGTCGTTAGCCTTAACTTAAGTTGCGCTTCAACCTTAGCTAATCTCTCTGTGACACAGATAGTTTTCCTTCAGCCGTTTTAGCTCTGCCTACGAATGCAAGTTTTTCCTTAAACCGATTTAGCTCTGCCTACAAATGCAAGATTAAGTCATATTATAGAACATGATTTTGTCTTGAAATGGAAACAAATATTAGGATTATATTTCTATTCTTTTATATAAGATTTTGAAAATATGGAAAATTAGGTACTATAGGAGGTTCTGCCAATATAATTTATAATATTAGATGATATTTTTTGAGTTTTTTAGTTAGTTACGCAGAACAATCTATATCTTTTCTATTTTGTTCTTTTCATTTTATATTTCCTTTAGTGTTAGCAAGAAATATACATGTTGTACGATGCCCCTGTATATTCATATCGTGCTGGAGATAGGAATCTTCATATTTCAGAACCTCGATATGAATGAGTATCATAACCTACATTTCAATACGTGTATGATTTTTCATAGTTAAGAGTACTTTTTAGTCTCTCATGATACCAAGTATATAAAGCTTTGCACTATGAAAATGAAATAGAAGCATTACCATGCATAACTTGGGCCATCAGTTTTACTACACAGTTTGAGCCCAAATTCATTTTGGTTGGGAAGACATGACTCTGTTGAGGTTTTTTCCAGATGGCATTGTTCCCACCCACAACAATCAACTCATAGCACAAGGCTCTCGCAACAGACAGAAAATGAACCCATTCTTTATCTAATTTAGATCATTGCACAGGTAGACAAGAGATAATAAGGTACCCCCCAGGTCGAAGTAATCTGTCCACTTCAGCAAAATATGTTTCGTCTACAGAAAAAAGTCCCCTTCTACATCAGTAAAATACTGCAGGTTGCATAGAATAAAGCATCAATGAAGAAAATGATTGGTAGATCAACAAAATTTTACAATGTTTTCCAAATATTAAGTTGCACAGTTTTAATGTAACAAAATTTCACTGTGCAATTTTCAGTTGCAAAAGATGGCGGAACCAAAATATTTGACGAGCAACCAAGCACCTGATCTATTTTCATTGGTCAAATTTTGTGGTGCGGCGAAGCACCTACAATCCTCTATGTGCTTAAAAAAAATTATGTAGCGAAAATGTTACGGTTTCCTTAAACAAGACTGAATAAAACAGCTACAAAACGACACAATTTACTAGATACAGTCTGTTGTTTCTTAGACATATGGACAATCTTTTCATTAAGAACTCCATATATAGGAGGACCATCAAACTGACTGTTCTAAATGACACTGACATGAAAGCATTAGAGCATCTCCAACAGAGACGGTATGCTATTCCGGTTCTGGATACTAGTATCCGGAATAGCATACCACTTTGCTCCAACATATTTGTCTCCAAATTCAATTTTTTTATATTAAAATTAAGACACATAATGTTATTTTATGAGAGAGGATATTTTTATTAAAAATTGAAACCCACAATATTCTTTTATTAGAGAGAGAAAAGAAAGGAAAAGAAGAAATAATTGTGGGGGACCCACATAAGTAGTGTGCACATACCACTCTCCAACTTGCAAATTCACATATTTTGGATGGGTATGGGGGTAAGTATGCTGAACCCCATACTCTTGTTGGAAAGGGTTTTTGCAAAAGTATGAGAAAACCTTAACAACATACTCTTCTGTTGGAGATGCTCTTATAATAGCATACCATCAAAATACTTGTATGTTGTCAGCTCGTAAGACTCTTTGGTTGTATTTAAGGGCCTCGTGATGGTATCTTAGAGCAACATGAGTATTTCCAATGCACTAGTCCATCATAGCCACATTTATATATGCAACAGCTTTATTTGGGTGCAATAGTCCACAAATAAAATGAAGAAGGTACAGGCCTGTTTACGTACTTGCCATCACATTGAAAAATGAGTAAAAACTTGAAATGAAAAAAATTGCAGTATAATAAGGACAAGGTTAGTTTTGTTTAGTCTCATAGAAATAAGACAATGGTTATTGTATGCCCTTAGAAAGGCAAATACAAGAAAGAAGAAAAAAGTTTTTTTTCTCTAACTTACTTCAAAGAGAGCTCATATGTGGAAGGAAATAGTGAAATACTTAAAGATCCCCATAGCTTTTCATTGTATCTTGTTGATCAAGACTGAGCTCTCATTGATATTCAATGCCTTTTGATGATAAATAATTGCCTAAAGAGAAAAAATCGAAGTTAAGTAGATCAAATTAACATACATACATCTAATATGGAATAATGCAATGTGCGGACTAACTCAAGAATTGCATCTAATATATAGTGAGTGCAGAGTCCAGATTTGCCAACCCTCCTTAAGGGAGGGTTGTCACAACCCTCTCTCTCATTGGCTTAGAGACTTAACAGAGTTAATAAATAAAATAATTTATTTAAATTTGAAAATATTTTAGATTTCCTCTCTCTCTCCTCTTTTACACAGAAAATGCTTCTTTTCCCTTCCTCTCTTTCTCCTCTCTTCCACAAAAAACTTCTCTCTCTCTCTCTCTCTTCCACAGAAAATGTCTCCACAGAAAATGCTTCTTCCACAAATTTTAAAATAATTAAGAGGTTACCTTTATAATTTATTTAGACAGACTAAGTAGTAATTTATAATTTCATTGTATATTTGTGTTACCTAATACTGGCGAGATAATTTGGAACTACATCCTTTTCCACAATCACATATATATATATATATCAAGTTTTGGTAGATCTTTTGAAGAAAAAAATCTATAGTTTATAATACGGCATTCAACTGTTTAAGGTTTTTGAATGAAGTTTCAATTACCATCAAATCTTGGAAAGCCTGCCTTTTTTCAGAGAAATTTTTTGGCACTACCACTCCATAAATAAATACATCAAACCGTACAAAGAAATTTCCCTCCATGGCATAATCAGGTTACCTGTAACCACGCTATCCAATTATTGGAAAAATTAATTTTCAATTATCTTTGAAAACCAACATAATCCACCAACTCAAATGGCATTTTCCAGCACTTATTGGTGTATTTATTTTTATATTTATAAGATAAAGTGGTTTTCTGCTTATTATGTCCCAACAATCCTATTTGTATCTTGCTTCATCATCGTTTTTTCCAAAAAATCTAGCCATGCCAAAATAGATAGGTGAAATATCATTCATGGAAATTAAGTACTCATATATTAACATCTTCTCTTCTCCTTGAACTTCTTGTTTGTTTGTTTTTTTTAGTAAAATTTCTTGTCCATCCAATAAACCACCCTGAAACAAATTTAAGGTACATATGGATATGTTCTTTAAGTCCTCTGTCATTAGAACTTAAAACTATTATGTTTCTCTATTCTCACTGGAAGTATAAATTTCTCATGCCAAATTTCTTTAGGTAGACCTGTATAAATTATTCATGCTAATTTAATGCTTTATACTGTATAGATTACTAAGTTCTTCACAAAAGTGGTGAATTATGTAACTCTAGTTATTTTTCAAAGCATATCTAACTATAATTGTATTGTTGTTTAGCGAATGGATTCAAATAATGGAGCAATACAGTTGGATTCAAACAATGAAGTAATACAGTCTGGTTTCGATGAAGAAAATTTTGATGAATTGGGGGACAATTTGGATTCGCAAGATAATTCTCAAACCGCATTTAATAAAGACCAAGAGCCAAGAATTGGTATAATATTCGATAGTGTTTAATCATTTAAGTTTTATAATTCTTATGCTAGACGTATCGGGTTTAGTGTGCGCAAGAGAAGAACAAACAGAAGTAAGAAAAATGTTATAATATTAAGAACATTATTTTGTTGTAGTTGTGAGGGTTCCTATCAGAAAAAAAATACTCTAATTAAAAGACGAGATGACAGAAGGTTTGGTTGTGAAGCAACGTTTGAGATAAAAGTCACCGACAATGGGAAGTATGGAGTGATTAAGTTCATTGCAGCACATAATGATCATGACTTAGTTTTAGCATCTAATGTACATTTGATGAGATCTCAACGCCACATAGAACCATCTCAGGCTGGAATCATCAATACAATGACCTCTGCTGGTATGTTGAATAAACAAATTTGTATTTTTCTGACAAAGGAAGCCAGTGGACCGCAGAATCTCAATTTCATTCCAACATATTGTAAGAGTTTAATTAGGAAAAGGAAGATTGAGCTTCTTCAATAGGGAGATGCACAATGTCTTCTAAACTACTTTAAGTGCAAGAAAAAAGTGAATAAGTTCTTCTACTACTCTATTCGAACAAACATGGATAACCAAATAAGTAGATGTTTTTTCTATTATGGAAAATCTAGGCGAGATTATGAATTGTTTGGTGATGCCATTGGCTTTGACACCACATACATGAAAAATACTTACAAAATGATTTGTGCGCCATTTATTGAAGTCAATAGTCACAGCCAAACTGCAATTTTTGGGTGTGGTTTATTAGAGCAAGAAACATCGGAATCGTTAGTCTGGTTATTTAACACTTTCTTTGAAGCTATGGGAGGTAAGCATCCTAAAACTATATTCACTGATCAAGCTTTGGCAATTGCTAAAACCATCAAAGTTTCATTTCCAGATGCTCGTCATCACCTATGGTTGTGGCACATCGGACAAAATGCACGTAAAAATCTTGGTAGTGTTTACGGTAAATTCTCTAATTTTGGACATGATTTTGGTGCATTCAAATATGATAATGAGACGATTGAAGAATTTGAAGCAAAATGGGACGCATTACTCAAAAAATACAAGTTAATAGAGAATGAGTGGTTGAAAGGAATATACAAGCTCCGTGAAAAATGGGCTTCAATGTATGGACGCATCCACTTTTGCACAGGTATGACGACTACCCAGAGATGTGAGAGTATTAACTTCTTTTTGAAAAAGTATTTCTCCAAAAGTCTTATTCTGGCAAAATTTGTGATTCAATACGATAATGTAATCAGTGATTAAAAAGTGGCAAAGAGAAGAGTAAGAAATACAACTTGGCAAACTAGACCTATCATTATATGTGATTGGGCCATTGAGATTGAAGCATCAAAGAAGTATACAAGGAAAGTGTTCTACGACTTCCAAGATGAGATACAAAAAGCTCTTATTCTAGTATTAACCTTGACAAATGAAGATGAAGAATCAGCATATGAAACTAGGAGAATGAAACTTTGATGGCTTTAGCAATTGCCAAAACTTAATCAGTGAATATAGTTTTTGGATGCTTACCTCCCATAGCTTCAAAGAAAGTGTTAAATAACTAGACTAACAATTTCGATGTTTCTTACTCTAATAAACCGCACCCAAAAATTGCAGTTTGGTTGTGACTATTGACTCCAATAAATGGTGAAGAAATCATTTTGTATATATTTGCCATGTATATGCTGTCAAAGTCAATGACATTACCAAACAATTCATAATCTCGCCTAGATTTTTCATCACAAAAAATGCACTTGGTTACAATCCTAGCTACATATGAAACTAGGAGAATGAATAATCGTTGAAAAACTCGTGTACGAACATACATTCCATTAGATCAATCAACACGATGCAGTTGTAAAAAATTTGAAATTGAAGGAATTCTTTGTTCTCACACAATGAAGTTGTTCCACGAAAAACAATTTACAAATTTATCGTCGCAGTATTATTTGAAAAGGTGGAGTAAAACATGTGATCAAAGAGGTCATTCTTGATGGGTATGGGGAAGCAATTATGGATGATACGGATCCATCGTCTATGGCATGTAATAGTGAATTATCAAATATTGCACAGAGGATTGTAACTAAGTATGCAAGAAGCGAGAGCCAATCTGCACTAGTTATATCCCTGTTGCTGGAGGTAGAAGCAGAGATGGCATCTTTTGCAATTTTTGAAGAAGGAGACGGTACGCAAAATTTGGATGATCATGATGAACAATCTCTTTCCGACGATGATGAAATATTACGAAATTCAAAAAATAAAATGACCAAAGGATAACCGAAAGGAAGACTTAAAGGTATTTTAGAGATGAATATTGTGCCTAAGAAAAAAGCTTCATCAAAGCAAACAAGTAAGTAAATTATTTTTTATTGTTTATGATGAAACTTGTTAAATTGCATGTCTAATACTTTCATCAAAAAATATAAGGAGGTGGTCAAAACAAACATGGAGAAATTAATCAAGATGAGACGCTTGTTCTCGGTACTACTAATACTTACCAAACTTCAGGTCAGTTGTTTTATCTGTTAATGTTTGAGATTAAACTCTTCTTCTTCTTTTTTGGAAAATAATTCTAGGTATATTCAGACATATATTAGCCATAATGCTGGTTTCAATTCCAACAAAGAAAGAACAACATACTGTATATTGAGGCAACTCTTAAGTAGTCTCACCTTTTTCAATCTTATCAGTTTTATCATATGTTATTATAGGCAGAATTTCACCATCTTCGCAAACAACTTGGCTTTCTGTCTTCCCATCTAAGGACTCATCTGTCGCTTTTAAACTTTGGAAACCATCTTCTTCACTGGAGCTATTAAACCCATCAAATGCCTCAGATGTTAAAGACGTAGATTGTTGTTGAAGGGAAACCATGGATGTTTGAATATGAGGATTGAACGTCCTAATTTGATAACATCCAACATCTTCACATCGCTTTCTTTTATCCTTTCACTAAATTCACTATAGTCAAAACCATTCAAGTTTCACCCCCCAAATGAAGATTCTAGCTTGTCCATGTCGAAGAGGTTTTCATTATCTGTTGACTTTCAGGGTCATCCGAGTAAACAAATTTTACTTTGTTGTATGTCTTGTGCTCTAGAAAGAGCTTAACTAGGTTATAGAAAGATTCAAAGATCTTTGGTGGATTGTATAGGATTGCTAGACCTAGCCTCTCTCGGTAATGGTTTTGTAATACATTTGTTGTTTCATGAGTTGCCTTCACTTATATGCTTGACATATTCCATTGTTGAAAATAAATTAACCAAACCATTTGCTCTTGACCTGGTGTCAAGTTCCATATTGCATTCTCCATACAATAAACCAAGAACTTGATTTGGTCTACCAGTGATGATGAGTTCTAGAAACCGGGTCTCACAACAAGAACAGTCCTTCCATAATTGTCAAAGTAGTTCGACCTGTATATCTTCCCAGTCATGGCCTCCTGGGCAATGCCTTCAAGCGTATATTTTTCGGCTTGTTTTCCAGCCTCCATCTCAAGCTGCCTTTCACCATCTTACATGCCTTCTTGGTATTCCAAGCCCTTGCTCTTAGATACCTTGATATTGATGCTGGTAGCTTATCAGCAATAGGACCAAATAGTTTTCTAACTTTAGCTATCTTGGCTTGCTGCTCTTCAAGTAATAAAGTTTTCTCCACCCCAGTTCCTCATCTTCTCCTTGAAGGCATTCTTCCCAGATTTAATAAATTAAAGGAGGCCTTTGTATGAGTTGTAGAAAAAAATTCAATCCACCCCCATTACAACATGAACTCTCATAGCACCATTTTGTTTCAAATCTTGGCTTTCCGTTTGAGATTAAACTTATATAGCTTAACTTTAAAATTATTTGCATTAATTATTTTAGCTCTAATATCAATTCTTTTATTTACAATTATATAAGAAATTATTAAAACAACCGACAAGAAGAAGTCAGTATACATGAGAATCTTGTTCTTGGTGGAACATCTAATACCCATCAACCAACCAAGGTCTAGAACTCAAGATAAAGTTTTTTTTTTCTTTTTGTATAAAGCATCTTTTGATTATGAATATAACTACATTGATTAATTCTTTTTATTTTGTCGATTTATTGAACGGACAATTCTCTGGTGTAAATTATCTAAATCAAGTGATGCATTCATGGCCCGATATGAGTGCTCCACCGGGATCAATTGGCAATTTTGGTTATCCTAGACATCAAAGTATGCCATATGACTCATATCACCAACCTAGAGTCCAGGGCTATGCACCACATTTCCCAAGTGGTTACTTAACACAAGTAAGAAACTTTTATTAAGATGACGCTACCTCATCATTTAATCCAATTTGACATGTATTTTCTGTTTAACCAATATTCTTTTATAATGTAGAAATCTAGGGAGGAAATTTATGCACCATATATCATGTTCCGACACCTAGAGGCTATATTCCATTCTTTCAAAGGTCTTAAGCAAATATTTATTCACAAGTAATGAACTCTTACCATTTTAATTTATTTTATTTTGTCTTTTACTACTAAATAGATTATTTCATATTCTTTTTAAGTTTGATTGTTTTACACTTTTAATTGGCTTTAACTGCTTACAGGTTTTAGGAAATGCAACTGGGTCCATCAGTTCAAAGTTGGGTGAATCTCAGTCATCCCAGGTAACAGCTGATTCTTAATATTTTGTAATATTCGTATTAGTCTATATTGTTTTTTTCTTAACTTTAAATAGACTTTACCTGCTTATAGGTTTTAGCAAATGCTACTAGGTCCATAAGTTTAATGTTGAGTGAATCTCAATCATCAAAGGTAAGAGTTGATTCTTTAAACTTTATAATATTTATCTTAGTCTAGATTGTTTTATACTTTAATAGGCTCCAATTGCATATAGGTTTTAGCAAATGGACCAGGGTTTATCAGATCAATGTTGGGTAAATCTCAATCATCACAGGTAAGAGTTAATTCTTAATACTCTATAATTTATGCCTCAAATTGTGAGAATAATTAAAATTAATACAACTTTATATAGGCCTCGGATGGATATGTTCAGGAGCTTTGAAGAAAAAGTTAGATTTTACGTGATGCTCGTGATCCATTAATTATTTCATTTTCATTGGGAGCCAATTAATAAGGGGATGAGGGGATACAAGAAGACATTATTATTTATGTTTTACTGGAATTTTGAAGCGTAGAAAGTATCATTCTCAATTATGATTTCCTTTAGTATCATTTTTTATGATTTAAATGTTTGATCAGCATTGTTGGGTACTTCAATTATCATGGTGGCGATTAACTTGGATAAAGATTGAAAAATATTGATTTTTTTGAATAATTTAATTTCTCTTGAATTTTATGAAGTCCTGAAATGTTATTAGATATGAATAATGATCCATTTTTAGGAAGTCTTGGCATGTTTTTATTTTTTCAATTCATAGGCATGCTTGCTGGGTGATGTGTTTTCATGTTGTAAATCAGTAGATGATCTCAAAACAGATAGAACTCTACTGCTTTACTTGTAAATATGCTTATGTAGGGTTTCGAGCTAAATCCTTAAGCAAGTTTTTTACTTATAAGGAAGTTTCTAGCTTGTAGGAGTCAAGTTTTATATGCTTGTTCCAGTTTGATCTCAGACACAAAACCCAGCATTGTATAAGAAAAGACATGAAATGAAAACACACTTTTTTGAAGGCATGGCCTCAAGTCAAACAATAAATAAACAAACTTTTATATGTAACATCTTTGGATTTACATTTTTTGTGATAAAATTTCCCTTTTGCCGTCTAACAACAATGCAATCAACCTAGCATAAACGTCGAAGAGTTTCAAAATTTTAGTGCGTGGACATATTCAGTATATGATGGATGCAGTGTTTACTAATTTCTAGCTCTTCACGAGATGCACTAACGATTTACTACAATAAAACATAATGAAAACACAAACCTGTTGTCATTAGCTTAGTGTATGTATTTCAGTATGGTATCACAAAAATATAAAGAACGCAATCGACTAATTATAAGAGCTTAAATGTACACAAATAATTGCCTTCAAATTGTACCGCGAATTATTATTGAGAAAAGGAAAATTCAAGATCTAGTTGCATATAAAAAAGTAGTTGTAAGTTAAGAGTTTCATATTTCATTCAATCACAATGTTTGTGGAGAAACTCCAACTCTTTGGTGTAGATTAAATTCCCTGGATTGAGTTATGAATTTTGATCGGTCAAAACTTTAATGGCATTGGGTAATGTCTTTGGTACTCCGGTACGCATTAACTAAGCTACAAGAAACAGTGAAACTAGGTTCTATGCGAGCGTTTTCTGTGGAAGAGATGAGAGAGGAAGGGAGAAGAAGTATTTTCTGTGGAAGAGAGGAGAGAGAGAGGAAGAGAGAGAAAATCTAAAATATTTTTGAATTTAAATAAGTTATTCTACTTATTAACTCTGTTAAGTCGTTGAGCCAATAAGAGATATTAAAAAGGGTTGGCAAATCCGGACGCGCATTCGTACCATATAGATGAACACAACTTTCTGAACGTCATTATGTTCTTCAGCTTTTCCACTAAACTTGGGTGATTTTTAACTTAGATTTGTAGGTATCTACTGATCACTAAAATTATGCACAGGGTCCTGATAGTCTACGGTTCTCAAGATGAAGTCATACCTGCAGTAGATGTATCAGAGCTTGCCAAGCTGATCCCTGACCACAAACTGCATATCATAGATGGAGAAAATCATGAATACACTTCACATCAAGCCCAGTAAGTTTCACTTGTTTTGGGATTCATAAAGTCTGGCTTTTGACAAGACAATGACACACACAACCAAGTTCCATCGTGCCCGCGAGAATAGAAAGGGAGGAATGTGAGATTGTAATCCGTCTTTGATATGCATAGAATACGACAAAGGAAAACAGGAAGAAATTTATCATTAACTGAACTGTTTGATAGTTTGTGAAAGCATCTGTGGTGAGAACATGATAGTGTACAAACCAATTTAATAACTATAAGGGTGAATTAGACTTTGGACCCCATATAAGTGGATAGCTTTGGGCTTGCCCCCACATTTGGCAAGAGTTTGACTTTGGACCCCAAATCCAAATTCTTACCAAAGTCAGACCAGACTCAAATCAATGACTCGGGAAGACCAAGTCAATTTTTTAAATGTCAGAAATGCCCCTCACGTGCATTGCACACTCCTCTTTAAGTAAATCTAATCATAACAAAAATTCATATCTCGAGGAATAATCTAACGGTCCCCATTAATTTTATTATAATAATTTTGCTATTTACGATTTCCCACATGTTTGGCTGTGAAATGGTGAATCATTTGACTTTTCTCAAATAAAATTTACTTAGCTAAATCACTCTCCCATGAAAGATGAACCTATAACTCACGAGTCACACTGAGTTGACTCACTACTACAAAATCCCTCATCTCTCTGAATTTCACAAACCCCAATTGAGAATGGAAATCTCCAAGTGCAATCAAAAACCCCAACAACCCAAACCCAGCAATCTCCAACAAGCTTTCACAACCCTTCAAACCCATTGTTCCAATCTTCTAAACAGCCTCTCAATCTCACTTCACCATCACCAACAACAACTCCTTACTCTTAACAACTCTTTCCTAAAACCCCATTTCAAAACCCATGTAAAACAAGCCTTCCAAAAGGGTATAAGTGGTTCCCAAAGCCCCCCTTGGGCTAAAGTTATTGGTTCGATGTAGCGATGATAACGAGGATGCTGAGAGTTCATTTGCTCAAGTTAACTTCTCTTATCTTCTAAAAAGATAATAATTATAGAGAATGAGTGAGAGGAGAATTTTATTAGATGAGAGAGAGAAAGGAAAGAAGTCTCTCAAAACTATAACAAAATCCTAATTAGTTTTTGGTCTCTTCTTCACTTTAGCTTTGAAATAAATCTATCAAGATCAAAATCCTAATTATAGGATGAAGATGACCTTTACATGGGAGCCAATGTTTTGAGTGGTTTTGGATCTAGATCTCCACCATTAATTTCATACTGATCTTTGCCTTGTCACCATTGAAACAACTTGTTTAGTAGAGGAGATAGATCTCTTTGTTTTGTTGTCGTCGATATCTCAAACCACGTTTTTTTCAAATCCTACCAAATCAGAGCAGGCCTCTTTGAAGTACTGTTTTCCATGATATTTTATACTTGCATAATTTTTTTTGTTTCATAGTCTTATATGTTTTGATCAACCAACTATGTATCTTGATGATATTTAGTACCTAAGTTATTTGATTTCTTAAGTTTTCGATGTATATGTTATTTTGAATTCAAATACTTGAACTATTTACCCACTTTTAGTGAAAGAACTTCTTGATCACAGATCAAACAAGAATATGGAAAAAACTAATCAATTCATGTTAGTTTCAGAGGTCTTTATAGTTTGAAGATCGTTATTTTTTAGGCAGATGAGTTTGTGTAGGTGTCGAATGAGAGTAGAGGGAAGTCTCTGGGGTATTTTTGTTTTAAGGAGGATGCTCAGAGTTTACTTGAGCAAATGAAGGTGATGGATGCGAGGGGAATTTTTGACATTTAAAAAATATGACTTGGTCTTCCCGAGTCAATAAGTTGACTCTGGTCTGACTTTGGCCGAAATTTGGATTTGGGGTCCAAAGTCAAATTTTTGCCAAATGTGGGGGGCAAGCCCAAAGCTGTCCACTTATATGGGGTCCAAAGTCTAATTCACTCTAACTATAATAACTTTTCTTTGTTACGAATTATTTTCCCACTCCTTATTTCTATTTTCTCTTCTTACTTAATTTTCTTATTTTAAACTTGATTGATAAAAATTTGTAGTCTTATATATAATTAGGATATAATAAGTAGGTTAATACTTAGTAGGAATTATTAAAAATAATAGTGTGCCTAACAATACTTATGGAGGTGATAGAGTATAAAGATGACTTTCAAACCACTGAAAACATAACGCTGCACAGAAGGAAAAAGGAAGGTGAAGAGGTTAAATGACACGTAAGTTTTAAAATATACGATAGATAGATAGGCGTAGTTAAATTAAAAAATGTCACCAATTTATGTTTCTGCCTGTAATGTATGAATTTTTCATTATCCTCGTCCTCCTATCTCCCTTATTGTCTACTATGTCATCTCCATCAAAATTAAGGCCATCTTCTACCACACTTATATCGATCATCTTCAACTAGAAGCAGCAATGTCTCTTACTCTGGTCGTTTTCACCGACAGTATTTTACGAGTATAACTTAATTTGTGCATGTGTTTGAGCAAACGAGGAGTATTTTTTTACTATAGACCATAGATTAATATATCGAAACCAGCAATTTTATCGACGCCTCACCATTCTGATTTTATCATGCTATTTTAATTTTATCACAATATTTTTGTCACTCATTTAAAGTACATTACGTTGTAATATTTCCAATTTGGTTAATTATTAAGGGGCGAATCACTGATAATATCACAAAAATACCAAACCGACAAAAAAAAAGATATTTATCTAGGTATAGGTATAATCAATTTATCATGGATATTTTAATCTATGCTATAGACATAGTCAAATGAAGAAAATGTCGCAAAAAATGTCCATTAGTTTTCTTCTTCTTTACCATCTTATATTTCTCCTTTCTTATATCAGGGAATTTCACTCAATGGGGTTTAGTTGTTATTTGAAATATCATTGATGGCATCCACATACGTATCAGGGGCCTTGTTAGCAATTTGCCAAATTATTTCTGTTTTATTCGTGAATATTTTGCTTTACTGATTAGCCAAATTAAAAGGGCAGTATTTTTCAAAAAAAAAATTAAAGCATGATTTTTTTATTTTTCAAAAAACATTTCCCAAAAAACTCCAATATTAAAGGAAAAGCTAAAAAAAATCATTTTTTTTATTTCGGATACGAGGAAATTTTATTGACCTATTAATCAAAACATTAACAAGCAAAAAATAGTTTCTATAATTTGTAAATAAAAACATTAATAAACAATAAATTTTTCATATGAAAACATTAATAAGAAATTATATTGTTCGTGAGATAACTTAAAAGTATGTCTAATTTAGGGTAAATGGTAGAAACTCATATACATGCCCCTATATAATCAACGAATTTTTAAATTCTGAATAATTAGAACCAAACGTTTAAAACTCGTATTTTTTATCATACATATTCTTCCAGTATTGCGATTTATTAACTGTATTTTTGACCGAATTAAAAAAGTTGACAACCGAATAAATCTCGTATTATTGCATAACCAAGTAATTCCCGAATTCCGAATTACTAACAAGGATCAGGGGTACCAACTACCTTGTGCTCTAGTGGTGATGGTGTGTAAACCACCATCGGGAGGTCAAGGGGTTCGATTCTCACCTCCATGTCGGCTTCAGGGTTAATGAGAGCCCACCAGCCTTGTGTCATCTTGCCCGGTTCATATGGTTTGCGGGCTATTGCACAGGCCCTAGAAGATCTAGTCAAGAATTGACGGAATGGCTCGGATACCTCTAGTTATAAAATAAATAATAAATAAAAAATAGCGCCACACCTTCTATAAACACAATCCAAACCTTCAATCAGGACAGTCCATTTGTATAGATGAGCGTCTCCTATTAAGGGGATTTCCAACTGGTTTCTACTGAGAAGGAAAAATTGGTGACGTATCAATAATTTGAACTGTTGTTAGTTTTTATTGAGTTTGGAGACCCAAACTAGAACAAAATCCTCTCTCTCCTTTGTAATTACTCTTTTACCATTCCTGTTTCTCTTTCTCTCCCTATCTTTTCTTTCTGTTTCACACTCTTACTATTTGTTATCTCTTTGTTCAACTTACCAAACCACGCTTGCACTAGAGACAACAAATTTTGATTTTGTTGGTGTTGTCCTGCCTCATCATTTCGAAAAAATAATATGTCCCGACGAAAGCATGATTTTAGGGTTGCATTTATCTTTATTTTAACCTGTATTTTCCAAAAACTATTGAAGACCAATTCGTGGCTGTATTTTATAGGGCTTCATTTTAGTGGTTTATTTTAGCATATAATTAGGGTTTGGATTTGTGTTTTTTTTTTTTGTAGCTTAGCTTCTGTGCTATAGAATTGGGTAATTTGGGGAAACTTAACGGAAATTTTTTTGATTTTTTTGGGGGTAAACTGGTGGTGGATGAAAAATGACTTTTCGTTACTACTATTAAAATGTGTGAAACACATTGGTAATAAAGTCAAGCTACCATAGGAATAGTAGTCATAGTAGGTAGCATAGTGAGGTAATATTTGTTTTTCGGCTTTAGAAGCCAAGTTGGATTTGTGCTTTAATGCCTATATAAAGGCTTGCTATATGCTGTAATCATATCATCTCATCCCATGTTTAATCAATAACATTTCTTCTTTTGAGTTTAGAATTTTGTTTTCAACATCTGGTATCAAGGCGAACACGGTCTCAGGCTCGACAACTCAAAGGCGACGACATGAAGAAAAATAGAACCTTTTCTAGTATTCCGTCAAGATACCATTCATTCGGTCGAGGTTATTGATTTCGTCTATTTTTCACACACAAAAAATGACGGAGAGTTATGCTCATGCGACAATTCCTAAATTCGATGGTCACTACGACCATTGGAGTTTAATAATGGAGAACTTCTTGAGGTCCAAGGAGTATTGGCTCGTTGAAGTAGGTGTTTCTAACCATTTTGAAGAAATAGCGACCGCTTAAATATCCAAGATCGAGGAATTACGATTAAAAGACTTGAAAGTCAAAAATTATTTATTTCAAGCTATTGATTGTAACATCTTGGAGACGATCCTATGCAAGGAGACATCCAAAGATATTTGGGATACAATAAAAAAGAAATTTAAGGAACCGCTAAAGTGAAGCGGGCACATCTATAGGAACTTTGTGTAGATTTTGAAACTCTTCGTATGCTACCAACAAAGTCTGTTTTAGAGTATTTCGCAAGAACCATGGCGATTTCCAATAAGTTGAGAGCAAATAGAGAAAAGATGGAGGACATTACAATAATCGAAATGATTCTTTGATCAATGACATCAAAATTCGATTACATGGTATGTTTGATCGAGGAGTCGAAAGATCTTGATCAACTCTCGATGGATGAACTAATGAGTTCATTGATTGTCCATGAGAACCGAATCAACAAACATATAGCAGTGGAGGAAGCACTACAATCTCAGCTCTCAAACAGCAATCAAGCGGCAAAGGGAAAAGATACAAATCGAGAATGAGGTAACTGCGATAACCAATTCACAAATTATTATGGAAGAGACAGAGGAAGCAGCAATCAGCATAGTGGAGCCAAAAGTCAAAGTCGTTTGATAATTCAAATATAAAATGTTACAAGTGTAACTGGTATGGTCACTTTCGTTCTGAATGTCGTTCTCATTATTATATGGAAAGAGGCGAAAAATCTAATTTTTTAGAAAAAGTAGATAAAATTTCCCTTCTTTTAGTTTGCAAAACTAAAGAAGAATCTCAAGCGGAAAAGATTTTCGTCAAAATATATGATACTTGGACACAGGATCAAGTAACCATATGTGCGATGAAAAATCCATATTTCACAAAATGGATGATTCTTTACGTACTTTAGTAAAGATTGGAGATAGTTCTACAATAGTTGTCATGGGGAAATGCGATATAAATTTTTTTGCCAAAGATAACACGCATCAGACTATCTCAAGTATTGTCTATGTCCCAAACTTGAAGAGTAATTTGCTCAGCATGGGGCAACTTCATGATAAGGATTATGTGATCATCATCAAGAATGGAGTCTGCCGGATTGAAGATCCAGAAAGGGGCTTGCAAATTGTACAAGTACATATGACTCCAAACCGAATGTTTTCGCTAAACGTCACGAATGCCGCTCTTCCTTGTTTTTCAAGTATGGTAAAAGATCAAGGCAGAATATGGCATCTTCGCTATAGGTACTTGAACTTCAACGGCCTAAAGCTCCTTTATCAGAAGAATATGGTGACGGGAATTCCTCATATTGATCGACATCCGCAAGTATGTAAAGTTTTTGTTATTGGCAAACAACACCGGGATTCATTTCCAAAGGGGAAAGCATGGAGAGCCAATTCAACACTGGAGCTTATATATAGCGATATATGTAGGCCGATTGATCCACGATCCAATGGAAATAAGAGGAATTTTATTACCTTTATTAACTATTGCAGCCGAAAAATATGGGTCTATATTCTACTAGAAAAATATGAAGCCTTTTCAGTTTTCAAGTCATTGATGAGCACGTAATTATGACATTTTTAATATACCCGAACATGTATTTTAGTCGTCCATTATATTTAATTTAAGGTACTTATGAGCGTTTGTTCTATTGTAGCTATTGGAGATGGATATTTGAAACCAAGATCTTAAAGTTAAGTAAAAGTGTCTCCAGTAGCTCATAGCACAAAAAGTCAACGACACAATATATTTGGTCTCAAGATTGAAGAAATATATACACAAATATTTTTGGCGAATAAGATCAAAGAATATATTGCATCCAAGATCCTTGAAGATATTTTATATTGAAGATATATGCAAGAGTTTCCATGAAGAGAGATTTTTATATCAGTTAAGGGAATTATATGCAAGAATCTTAGGAGATTGGCTGTAAAATTAGAAAATATTATTGTGAAAATATTCTTTACAATTTAATGTAAAGTTTATAAATTTGGGTTCCTTCTCCTATAAAAGTAACCATCCCCCCATTGTAATTGGGCATCTCATATTGGAGCAAGCTTAGAAGAAATAAAGTTATAATTTTATTTAATTATCTTTTCACTCTTTTATTTTCTTTTAGAAATAATTAGTTGTTAATGTGATGAACTCTGAGATGAGCGGCTAATCTCCTAGCCTTAGCTAGGAGATTAGCCACTCATCTCGAAGCTAGGACGAGGCCTCTTCTTGGATGAACAATAGTTGGTATTAATTAAGCTCTAATTAGTTTTCTCTTAGTGTTTTATGATTGATAAGTTAGTATATCATATCGAAGGCTTGACCATAGCTTCGGTTTGGTGTACGATAAATTTGGATACAAACAAGTACTACTAACCGTAGACTTGATTTGGAGATCTAAACAAGAGGAAACACTAGAGAACTCACTCAAGTTTAACCGTGGTTGAGTTGATAATTCTCTAAAACACTCTTCACCATCACTTAAAAGCATAGCAACTAAATGCTTGGCCATAAATTTAGTGGTTTATTTTATAACATCGTATGTGTCTTAACACGAACATATGATGGGTGGAGATATTAGGATCTAGTTGTATATCGATTAGTGCTTTGAATGGTATAGGCCAAGTCCAAACCTTAGCTCTCTCCCTCATTAAGTTTTATAATTATTTTTTATTTATTCTTCTTAGATTTATCTCTTATAAACTCGTAATCAAGCCTAGAAAGTATTTGCTTTCCCAAACCTCCTTGTGGATTCGATCCCACTCATCCGTGCTACAATTCGACAAACGTACTTTGAGCGGGTATTTTGCTTGAGGCCATAAAAACCTCTTACCAAATGGCGTCGTGGCCGGGGAGGCATTGTTGAAATTTATTATTTATAATACCAAATTTTCTTTGTTAATTCTTTATAATATCGTGCCAATGATTTCTAAATTCTTTGTTTCTAATATTCGTTGAAAAATGTAGTAGGCCAGTAATGCTATTATATAGTGTTTCTATTTATGTCGTTGTTTTTATTTCTGTTTCACTAGTTTAAACTAAATAAATATTATTTTGGGCATTTGGGTGCTACAGTAGTTTTATGGTTGTTTATAATATTTTTAAATCTTATAATCGTGCTTTTAGAGGTGGGTTAGAAGAGAGCAATAAATTTTTAGCTGCTATTATTTATTACAAGCTCATCTCAATATATTTTTTAACTCGGAAGTCTGTTCCAGAATGTTTTATAGTTTTTGATCATCTATACTTCACAATCAGGAAATATGTATGCTAAAATTTTTTTAGATAATTCAAAACCCTTTTCGAATTGCTATGGATAATATTTTTCTGTTTAGTCGTTTGAGAGTTACAGCTTTTTGAAACAGCAAAAAAAAAAATAGTCTCTATAAAGGACGTTGTTGTTCATTAATCATTTGTTTTGAGCGGCAGGGAAGCTAAATTCTAGAAAACTTTCTTCTTGAATATATTTTCCTTTATGAAATATATTTCCAAATTGATTTTATTTGTTGCTCCTTCTCAACCGAGCTGAAAGATATGCGCATTTGAAAATCAAGACATCTTAAACTACAATAAACTTGGAAATTGAATTAATATTGTTGTCACAAGTTCACTAATCATTTTTCTTTTATTTTGCAGGATAGTCACAAAGTTGGAAACGAGACGGACAATACGCAAAGTTGAAAGCATCATCAAATCCATCCTTCTTGGGGCCCCTAAGTGAAGGGGCGGCCACAACTTCACCAGGAAACACTTCGTGTTGGTTGGTACCTCTCTAAACTTGACGTCTATAAGGGGTTCATATCCGCTCCGCCCCGGCACTAGGAACATAAAGTCGTGTGGACTGTGTAAATACAGACAACTCTAATAAAAAAAATTATTGTGTTTGAATTGACCTATTATTGTGTTTAAAATTTCTTTTCATTCCAATATTAGTAAAGGTAAAAACTGTCAAAGACTTGCGGGATTTCATCACCCAAAAAAATCTCTAACAAGTGGGACCATCCATTAGGGATACGAAGAAATTCGTATCACACAAAAATTGAACGTCCCATACCTAAAAATAACTGATAATAAAAAAGCGTAGCAAGATTCCCGCAGGATTTCATCACCCAATGGATAGGTGTACTAGACCGGGGTACAAACATGGGTTCGTATGATACGGCCCCAGCCTAGCACCGCGGAATAGTGGTTGTAGGTTTGCGACGTCACCGTTCCGGGTGCTGACGTACGATAAGGCAACTCGCTCGAGCATGAGGACTGAACATCTACTCTAAGCTAGTACTAGCATAGTGATGCAGGGGACTGTAGGAACCAAAGCCTTTGACCATCCTACCATTTTGTAAACATAGAAAAATATATGGGAGACCTAATTATTTCTTCTAAAAAAATGTTGAAGTGCTAGAGTTTTAGGCCTGATTATTTTTTTTTATTGGGTGTTAATTTAATTATAAAATATCGTGCATGCAAAAACATTGAAATTCATGCGGCTCACATTTTGACATCTTAAAATATCCTCAAAATTATTTCCAATTATGGAATCACCAAAATTCTCATTACGTAGAACCTTTCTAACCTCATTCCTATATGCAGTCTCAATAATCCTTTCAGTCATCCAAACAGTTCCCACCTACTCCACTCAAGCCATCTTTGGAAGATACCATTTCTCTCTTCATGCATCAATCAAGGGAAAGTAAAAAACAAGCGTTATAATTTCAGCATCAAATGATACAATTCCAACAACAAACATTGGTGAATCAAACTTCTATGACCCAATCTATCTTTAGATTAGAGACTCAGATAAGTCAGTTGTCAATCACCTAGAGTGAAATAGAGTACGAAAAACTTCTTTGCAATGAAGAAGAACAATCCGAAGTTAAATCCCATTATGATTAAGAAAATAATGAATTCAAGCGTAATCATGGAATGTTTTCCCCGTAAGATGAATGGATGCCATATTACAAGACAGATTTAGAAGATAAACAATTTAAGGTCGATGATCCTATACCACAAGAAGCTCTTAAAGAAGCGGCTAACATGTTCAATAAAATTATTTCTCAATCACCTTAAAATTCCGCCCTCAACATTCAACCAACGATATCATTATCCATCCTTTCACTAATAGAACCCCTCCAATTCATAAATAATATCATGACTGAAAGTGAGTATTTTTCTAAATTCTTGGATAATTTCTCAGATGATGAAGATGACGACAAATTTCCTGGAAGTGTAAATTCAACATCGATTCTTTAGAAAATACAAGTTTTATCGTTATCCCAACCAATGCAACCTTATTCACCACTCTTTCTTGAATCCATACCTCCATCGCCTAAGCCTAATGGGGGTACCATGACCATAAACGATTTTGAGGACTTGTACGGAGATAACTCTTGTTGCATTTCTGTTGATGAATGTTTAAATTATTTTGAGGACTTGAATGATCCTGAGATTCGTGAAATGGTACAACCATTAGCATCTAAAAATGTGCTTCAACTTGGCCATATCCCTAAGCCAATGAATATCCGCGTCAATGGTCAGGATGAGTCCCTTGAGATAAGTTGTGATTTTAGGCACACAAATTTTAAATGTTTGTTAGAGTCAATTGTTCCTCGATCCCCACATCCACAAATATGTTATATAGTTTTTCTTCCACTAAAGGAAAATATTTAAAAAAAAAATTATAATTTTGGGGATGCCTCACGGACTTGCTTTGTTAGAACCACCTATCACGTTTTTTGGAATATCAACGATAATATGGGGGTTTTAAAAATTTCAAAGAAAATATCTTTCCCGAAAAATCGAGTTTTGAATCTAGTACATTTTCAGGGAAAATACTTGTATACCAATCTTATTATTTGCTGCAACACGTAGTAATCATATGACTATATTGAAAATTCTAAAGGAAAATATGTTCCCAGGGTATGTGCTTGCTTTATCTTGGAGAAAAAGGTTTTTCTTGATTTCTAAAATTTTCAACTTGGAATCATCAAATAATAGGCAAATTTTTAGAAAAAATATTTTTCACAGAGAATTAGTTTTAAACTCCATCTGGCTTTTACAGAATATATCTGCCCAATTAGGGGTTAATATTAAAAATTACCATTCATGTGTTATTTTGTTTTTGAAAGAGAATTTGCAACCAGGATAGTACATCACCTTTTCAACTTTGTACCCTTCCAGTCATATTGTAAAATTTTAAGTTTGGGGGTACATTCGTTTGGCTGAAGACGGTAAACTTAGCGTTTCTTGGGAGGCAGCCCATGACACATTCAGGTGAAAAATTTTAATTTTCTTCTTCTTAAACATTGAGGGTAATATTTCATTTAAGTTTAGGGGTAGAAAAACATTTCTTTAAATACTTTTAAAAGAAATGTGAAATAATAACACTTTGACAATTTATAATATATTTTTGACGAATTTCCAAACACTTAAAGTAATTTTACCTTGACATAAATATTATAAAAATGCCTAAATTTTGAAATTGTACAAAGTATAGACTAGAATATTTTTTACTATCTTAATCTTGATGTGTTATCTTTTTATTAGCGACTAATTCAAGTTCACTTGGCATATTTTGAAAACATGCATTTTATTATAGTTTTGCAATTAATACCTTCAATAGATTTTTGCTCAGTGTAAGGGAAATTTAGCATTTATGTTAGGAATTGTTTGCTAAAAGAGAGACAAGCGCCTAAGAATAAGTTCATTCATAAAAATAAATAATAAGACAAATGTATTCTTAAAACTTTTACGCTGCAAGGCTACTTGCATGATTAAGAGCTAAAAGGGGAAAATTTATCACCAATCTTGAGTTTGACCATGAACTATGTGAAAGGAGCTCAAGAAAATATTACTTCTGAGAATTCTGAGTCTAGGTCATGATGGGGCACCACACCCTGACAACCTTAGCAACTGGCAGGGATTGTCGATCGAAAAATCCTTGTAACGGAGGCTTCACTAAGAAAAAAAGTACTCAAAAGAAAAAGACTTGCAAAAGAACATAAAAAGAAGCAAAATTCTAGGAATACGAATTGACTAAGGCACTTGTCGAACTGACCGTTGAATTTATTCCAGCATGAACTAGACTACCAAAAACTGAGTAAATTATTTAGGCAACGTATTAGGCGATAAAGCTATTTTCACTGCACACTTAAATATAGCTAAAACAAAATACTTAAATATTTTTCTAATCTTGAGGTAGTACCTCTAGTTTCTGATAAGCTTAAAATATTTTTTGGTTTACTTAGGAGAATAGCAAGTTTAAGGATTTTTTTATTGGTATATTTGTGTTACAACTAAGTAAGGATAAGTTTACAGGAAATGAGTCATGTGTATTCTAGAATTTTTTAAAATGTTATTTTTGACTTTTGTGGGTATAGTCACTGCAAACCCTCACGAGACAGCACTCGTCCATCAGGCTAAACCTGGAGGTTTAATGGCTTATTGCATATGTTAAATGCAATCGAGCTCCCTGCGAAAAAGGCTATTATTTTATATTACTCGGGACAAGCAAAAGACAAGTTTGAGGGGATTTGATGAGCACATAATTATGATATTTTTAATATACCTGAACATGTATTTTAGTCGTTCATTATATTTAATTTAAGGTACTTATGTACGTTAGTTTGATTGTAGCTATTGGAAATGGATATTTGAAACCAAGCTCTTAAAGTTAAGTAAAAGTGTCTCCAACAGTTCGTAGCACAAAAGGTCAAAGACACAATATATTTGGTCTCAAGATTGAAGAAATATATACACAAATATTCATGGAGAATAAGATCAAATAATATATTGCATCCAAGATCCTTGAAGATATTGTATATTGAAGATATATGCAAGAGTTTCCATGAAGAAAGATTTTTATATCACTTAAGGGAATTATATGCAATAATCTTAGGAGATTGGCTGTAAAATTAGAAAATATTATTGTGAAAATATTCTTTACAATTTAATGTATAGTTTATAAATTTGGGTTTCTTCTCCTATAAAAGGAGCCATCCCTCTATTGTAATTGGGTATCTCATATTGGTGCAAGTTTAGAAGAAATAAAGTCTTAATTTTATTTAATTATCTTTTCTCTTTTTTATTTTCTTTTGTAAATAATTAGTTGGTCATATGATGAAGTCTGAGATGAGCGGCTAATCTCCTAGCTAAGGCTAGGATGAGGCCTCTTTTTGGATGAGCAATAGTTGGTATGTATTAGGTTCTAATTAGTTTTCTCTTAGTGTTTTATGATTGATAAGTTAGTATATCATATCGAAGGCTTGATCTTAGCTTCGGTTTGGTGTACGAAAACTTTGGATACAAACAAGTGCTACTAACCGTAGACTTGATTTGAGGATCTAAACAAGAGGAAACACTAGAAAAATCACTCAAGCCTAGCCATGGTTGAGTTGATAATTCTCTAAGACACTCTTCACCATCACTAAAAAGCATAACCACTAAATGCTTGACCATAAATTTAGTGGCTTATTTTATAACATCGTATGTGTCTTAACACGAACATATGATGGATGGAGATATTAGTATCCTGTTATATATCAATTATTTCTTTGAAAGATAGAGGCCAAGTCCGAACCTTAGTTCTCCCCCTCATTAAGTTTTATAATTAGTTTTTATTTATTCTTCTTAGATTTATCTCTTATAAAATCGTAATTCGGCCTTGAAAATATTTGTTATCCCAAACCTCATTGTGAATTTGATCCTATTCATCCGTACTACAATTTGACAACAATACTTTGAGTGGGTATTTTGCTAGAGGCCATAAAAACCTCTTATCAGTCATTCAAGGCCCATATTGAGAAGGAAGTAGAGAGATTTATTAAGATTCTTAGCTCGGATCGTGGTAGAGAATTCAATTTTCATAAATTCACAATTTTTTACGAGAAATTTGAAATCGAAAGATAATTGACAACATAGTACACGCCACAGCAAAACGGCGTAGCTGAGAGGAAGAACCACACTATTATGAATATGGTGCAAAGTATGCTACAAACATCAAATCTTCCTAAGAGATTTTGGCCAAAATTAGTCTTATGGAGTATCTACATCCTCAACAGAAGTCCTACCATAGCTGTGAGGAACATGACACCAAAACAGGCATGGAGCGGCAAAAAACCAAATGTGGAGCACTTGCAATTCTTTGGGTGAATAACATATGCCCATATTCTGATAGATCGGAGAACAAAGCTTGACGATAAATGTCAAAAATGTGTTTTTCTCGGTTATAGTGGTAGTTCAAAAGCTTATAAACTCTATCATCCTAAAACTGAGAAAATTATCATTAGTGGAGATGTGCTTTTTGACGAAGAAAATACATGGAAATGGAATATTAAAGATGCGGGAAAGACGGTACCTGTGGTCTTCGATGATAAAGAGAGTCATACGCCAGTTTCGAATGGTGAAGCAAAATCACCACTCATGCCTGCACAGAGCTCAACCAGCCCTTGTTCAACAATGGTTCGATTACAATTTGTACCATCATTCTCAAGGCCTCAAAGAACCCACAGGAGACCAGCGTACTTAGAAGATTATGATCTAAGTGTGGTGGATCAATCAGATGATCCAACTATATACTTCGCTTTATTTGCTGGAAGTGACCCAATTGCTTTCAAGGATGATGTTGATGAACCAAAGTGGCAAGAGGCCATGAATGACGAGATCGAAGCAATCGAGAAGAACAATACATGGGAGTTGACTAATCTCCCAGATGGATACAAGTTGATCGGTGTGAAGTGGGTATACAAGACGAAATTGAATGCTGAAGGAAAAGTCGACAAATACAAGGCAAGGTTGGTGGCTAAGGGTTATAAGCAACAATAAGGCGTCGACTATGAAGAGGTGTTTGCTCCAGTCGCATGACACCATAATATCAGGATGATAGGTATAATAGCAACAAAGAACACGTGGCTTATTGTTCAACTAGACGTAAAGTCAGCATTTTTACATAGAGATCTACAAGAAACCATGTACGTTAATCAACCACCTGGTTACGTATAGAAAGATGGAGAGAAGAAGGTGTACCGGTTGTGGAAGGCCTTATATGGACTAAAATAAGCACCAAGAGCTTGGTATAGTCATATAAAGACGTATTTCGTGAAAGTGGGGTTTTATAAGTGTCAATATGAGCACATACTTTTGATAAAAGTTGGAACCGATGGAAAATTTCTGGTAGTGTGCTTATATGTGGACGAGTTGAACTACACTGGCAACGATCATACGATGTTCAAGGACTTCAAACAATCAATGATGGCAGAGTTTGAGATGTCAGATCTCGGAATGATGCATTATTTTCTGGGCATAGAAGTAGTTCAGTTTGATGTGGGTATTTTCATATCACAGAGAAAATACGTTAATGTGATTTTAGAAATGGTTTCAAATGAAGGATTGCAACCCAGTTCACACGCCAGTTGAAGTTGGATTGAAGCTAATGAAGGATCCCAAAGGAGATAAGGTTGGCAACACATTGTATAAGCAGCTTACATAGGAAGTCTCATGTATTTAACCGTGACCAGGACAGATATTTAGCACCCAGTAAGACTCATCAGTCGATATATAGAAAATCCAACGGAGTTGCATCTAAATGCTGCAAAGAGGATTCTGTAATACTTGAAAGGTACGACTGGGTTGGGATTATTTTACAAGAAAACAGAGGCTATTACTTTAATCGACTATACTGATAGCGATTATGGTAGAGATCCCAATGATAGGAAGAGCACCTCTGGGTATGCTTTTATGTTAGGATCAGGAGCGATTTCATTGTCATCAAAGAAACAGCTGATTGTTTCTTTATCTACCACGGAAGCAGAGTATATCGCTGCTGCGTCTTGTGCATGACAAGTAATATAGTTAAGAAGAATGTTGGGTAAAGTAGGGGTTTTATCAAAATAAAGAAACTCCTAATTATTGCAACAATAGTTCCACAATCAAACTGTTAAAGAATTCATTTCAACACGGGAGAATGAAGCACATTGATGTGCGTCACCATTTATTGTGAAATCTAGTGAATGATGGGACGATTGATCTTATCCGTTGCAGGAGCGAAGATCAAGTTACAGACATTTTTAAATGCCCTCAAGTTAGACGTGTTTGAGAAACTTCGGAAGCCACTCGGAGTTTGTTCTTTTAAGGGAGGGAGCTGCAAGGAAAACTTAGCATAGCATTTACTTCCTAAACTAGTATTAGCACATCTAGTTTAAGGGAGGGTGTTAGAATCTGTGAAACACATTGGTAATAAAGTCAATCTACCATAGGAATATTAGTCATAGTAGGTAGCATAGTAAGGTAATGTTTGTATTTCAGCTTTAGAAGCCAGGCTGGATTTGTGATTTAATGCCTATATAAAGGCTTGCTATATGTTGTAATGAAATCATCTCATCCCAATTTTGATCAATAATATTTTTTCTTTAGAGTTTAGAATTTTGTTTTTAGCAACTACTCTTTGGTGAATATGGAGAACTGGTAACGAAATTTAATTTCTTCGTTACCTTCTTAACCTGATTGGTAACAAAAATGGGTATTTCAATTTGTGACCTCTATTTCATGCAGATGTTGTTCCAATGGTGGTTCAGTTACCCTTGTCAACTATATTTTTTATCTATGTGTTGTTGGTGGTGAATGGTATTTGGTTCAAATTTACTTAATATGTTTTTTGCAGGAAGATGCCTCAAAAAATTATTCTGCCTAAGAATTATGTCAAAGGTGCTAAAGGGGAGGCTAAAAAACCTTTACTGCAAACAACTAGATCTTGAAAGGAGGATAACTCGAAGAACAAGTCAACAACTGAAGGAAGGGGAAGAAAAAGTTAGTAGAACCACTCTAAATAAAAGTAAAATGCGGCAAGATAATAAAGGAAAGAAACTTGCCAGAACAGCTCCTACGGCATCGAAGCGGAAAGGAAATGAAAAAAAAATGGAAAACCCCAATAGACGCTAAGTACAACAAGTCCATCCACCCGCCCAAGAAGAAGACGAAGAAGAAGAAGTTAGTTTTGAATATTGAAGAAGAAGAGGGATTCAAAATAGGATCCCCTAGAGCAGTACCGCCTGTCATTCCTGTCCGTGTTGCTGCAGTAGCGACACCTGAGGAACCAACTATAGGTGCAGAAGATGTTACCCAATATGAAGGCGCTGATATGGTTAGTACTTTACTTACCACCCTAGATGTTCAAGGTTGTGGACAGCCACATAATCATAAACATATGAAGGTTGATGAGCCAGAAATAAGCTCCAAGGGCAAGCCGTAAATAATCACCCCGGTGGGAGGAGTAGACTCCAAGGCAATTTGTTCGAAGGGGATGTTTGTCATGGAGTCGATGATGTGAAAGGTAGTGGGGAAGATATGAAAGTTGGTGGTGAGGCTGTGGTGCTAGTTGATGATGCGGCAGAAGATCTAAGTAATAATCGTCCTTAAGCGTCAAACGACATTATCAGTGTTAATGAGACTCAAGAACATATAGGTATCAAAACCAATGACACTACAGATTCTGCCACCACAATGGAGGTTTTACAACCTGTAATTATCGTCATCGTTGAGAGTGTTATGGATTTAGGGACTACGGTGGAGCCACCGGAGGTTCTCAAGACTAACCTGTGGTGTTGTTTAGCAAAACCAGCGGAGCATCCTGAGACTGTCCCGTCTGGATCTAGTTCTGAACCAACACTTGCAGTTGAAACTGCACCCTCTTCTGAAAATCCTGAGGCGGAGGCAACTCTAGCCTCCAACAGCACGGCTGACCCTGCACCGTCTTCCATCATCGGTGAGGCAGCGGTCGTGGAAGGGCCTGTTGTTCCTGAGGTTGTCCTCGCAGGTAAGAGTGTACTCATTTTTTGGGGTGATCACCGCACAAAGCCTATTTTTTTTATATTTTTTTTGAAAGGTACACGCCAGTTTTAGGGATCCGTAACCACAGAGTAGCCAAGCCCCGAAGGGTACAAATCCGAAGGTAAACCACAAGCCTCCGAAGTGGCACAAAGCCCGAAGGCCACACAAGCCCCGAAGGGTACAAAGCCCAAAGGCCCATGAAAACCCAAAGATTGTCCACAATTCTCACCCCATAGGGGGCTCGAACTCATGACCTCTCATGGGGTGGAGAGTCACACAGCCACTGAGCCAAGAGCTCAATGGTCATACAAAGCCTATTGTCGAGGGGCAGGTAACGAAATCCTATTCTATGCTAGTTTTGTAATTCTTTTAAACAATTAATTTATTTATGTTCGGGCTAATATTAATGCGTCTTCACACTGACATTTATGCTTTTTTGCAACCTGGAAAAGTTGGTATGTGTCTTAAGTGCCACCACCATGTTAGAATATGTGAAACACACCTGGAAAAGTTGGTATGTGTCAAGTTACCATATGAATAGTAGTCTACCATAGGAAAAGTAGTCCTAGTAGATAGCATAGTGAGGTAATATTTGTATTACGACTTTAGAAGTCAGGTTGGATTTGTGTTCTAATGTCTATATAAAGGCTTGTTATATGTTATAATAATATCATCTCATCTCAACTTTGATCAATAACATTTATTCATTAGAGTTTAGAACTCTGTTTTCAACATCTGGTGTCATAGCGAGCACGGTCTCTGGCTTGACAGCTCAAAGGCGACGATATGAAAAAAAACTAAACATTTTCTAGTATTCTGTCGAGAGATCATTCATCCAGTCAAGGTTATTGATTTCGTCTATTTTTCACAAAAAATGACAAAAAATTATGTCCAAGCGGTAATTCCTAAATTTGATGGTCACTACAACCATTGGAGTTTAACTATGGAGAACTTCTTGAGGTCCAAGAAGTATTGGCACCTCATTAAAGTTGGTACTTTTAACCATTTAGAAGAAATGACGACCGCTCAAATATCCAAGATCGAGGAATTACGATTAAAAGGCTTGAAAGTCAAAAATTATTTATTTCAAGCTATTGATCGTAACGTCTTGAATATGATCCTATGCAAGGAGACATCCAAACATATTTGGGATGCAATGAAGAAGAAATATCAGGGAATTGCTAAAGTTAAACGGGCACTTCTACAGGCACTTAGTGTTGATTTTGAGACTCTTTGTATGCAACCAACAGAGTCTGTTTCAGAGTATTTCTACAGAACCATGACGATTTCCAACAAGATGAGAACAAATGGAGAAAAGGTGGAGGACATTACGATAATCGAAAAGATTTTTCGATCAAAGACATCTAAATTCGATTACGTGGTATGTTCAATCGAGGAGTCGAAAGATCTTGATCAACTCTCGATGGATGAACTAATGAGTTCATTGATGGTTCACGAGCAACGAATCAACAAACATGTAGCAGTGGAGGAAGCGCTACAATCTCAGCTCTCAATCAATAATCAAGCGATATAGGGAAAAGATACAAATTGAGAAAGAGGAAATCACCATAACCAATTCATAAATTATCATGGAAGAGACAGAGGAAGCAGCAATCAACATAGTGGAGGCCAAAAGTCAAAGTCGTTTGATAAGTCAAATATCAAAATAGATGATTCTTTCCGAACCTTGGTAAAGTTTGGAGATAGTTCTACAATTGCTATCATGGGGAAATGTGATATCAAAATTTGGGCCAAAGATAACACTTATCAGACTATCTCAAGTAATTTCTATGTCCCAAAGTTGAAGAGTAATTTGCTCAGCGTGGGGCAACTTCAAGAGAAGGGATATCTGATCATCATCAAGAATGGAGTTTGCCGGATTGAATATCCAAAGAGGGGCTTGTTAATTACACAGGTACATATGACTCCAAAGCGAATGTTTCCGCTAAGTATCACGCATGCTGCTCTTCCTTGTTTTTTAAGTATAGCGAAAGATCAAGGCTGGATATAGCATCTTCACTATGGCCACTTGAACTTCAACGGCCTAAAGCTCCTTCATCAGAAGAATATCATAACAGGAATTTCTCAGATTGATCGACATCCGCAAGTATGTGAAGGTTGTGTTGTTGGCAAACAACACCGAGTTTCATTTCCAAAGGGGAAAGTATGAAGAGCCAAATCGACACTGGAACTGGTACATATTGATATATGTAGGCCAATTGATCCACGATCCAATGGAAATAAGAGGTATTTTATTAGCTTTATTGACAATTACAGTAAAAAAATATGGGTCTATTTTCTACTAGAAAAATCTAAAGATTTTTCAGTTTTCAAGTCATTCAAGTCCCATGTTGAGAAGGAAGTAGGGAGATCTATCAAGATTCTTCGCTCGGATCATGGGGGAGAATACAATTCTCATGAATTCGCAATTTTTTTAGAGAAATTTGGAATCAAAAGACAATTGAAGACATCGCACACGCCACATCAAAATGGCATAGTTGAGAGGAAGAACCGCACTATTATGAATATGGTGCGAAGTATGACACAAACATCAAATCTTCCTAAGAGATTTTGGCCAGAAACAGTCTTATTGAGCATCTACATCCTCAACAGAAGTCCTGCCATAGCTGTGAGGTACATGACACCAGAGAAGGAATGGACTGGCCGAAAACCAAATGTGAAGCACTTGCGAACCTTTTGGCGTATATAGCATATGCCCATATTCCAAAAGAACGGAGAACAAAGCTCAACGATAAAGGTCAGAAATATATTTTTCTCGGTTATAGTGATAGTTCAAAAGCTTATAAACCCTATCATCCTACAACTGAGAAAATTATCATTAGTCGAGATGTGATTTTCGGCGAAGAAAATCCATGAAAATGGAATATTAAAGATGCGGGAAAGCCAGTACCGGTGGTCTTCGATGATGAAAAGAGTCATCCACCAATTTCGGATGGTGAAGCGCAATCACCACTCACGCCTAAACAGAGCTCAGCCAGCCTTTCTTTAACAATGGTTCGATCGCAATTTGTACTATCATTCTAAAGACCTCAAAGAACCCATAGGAGACTGGCGTACTTGGAAGATTACGATCTAAGTGTGGTGGATCAATCAGATGATCCAACTATATACTTCCCTTTATTTACTAGAAGTGGCCCAATTGTTTTTAAGGATGTTGTTGAAGAACCAAAGTGGCAAGAGGCCATGAATGACGAGATCGAAGCAATCGAGAAGAACAATACATGGGAGTTGACTAATCTCTCAGATGGATACAAGTCGATCAGTGTGAAGTGGGTATACAAGACAAAATTGAATGCTGAAGGCGTTGACTATGAAGAGGTGTATGCTCCAGTCGCACGACACAATACTATTTGGATGATAGCTGCAATAGCAGCACAAAACTCGTGGCCTATTTCTCAATTGGACATAAAGTCAGCATTTTTACATGGAGATTTACAAGAAACTGTGTACGTCGATCATCCACCTGGTTACATACAGAAAGGTGGAGAGAAGAAGGTGTACCTATTGAGGAAGGCCTTATATGGACTAAAACAAGTACCAAGAGCTTGGTATAGTCGTATAAAGGCGTATTTCGCAAAAGTGGGGTTCTATAAGTGTCCATATCAGCACACACTTTTCATGAAAGATAGAATCGATGGAAAATTTTGGTAGTGTGCTTATATGTGGACGACTTGATATACACTAGCAACGATCGTACGATTTTCAAGGACTTCAAACGATCAATGATGGCAGAGTTTAAGATATCAGATCCCGAAATGATGTACTATTTTCTGGGCATAGAAGTAGTTCAGCCTGATGTCGGTATTTTCATATCACAGAGAAAATATATTCAGGAGATTTTAGAATGGTTCCAAAGGAAGGATTGCAATCCGGTGCGCACGCCAGTTGAAGTTGGATTGAAGCTAATGAAGGATCCCAAAGGAGAGAAGGTTGACAGCATATTGTATACACAGCTCGTGGGAAGTCTCATGTACTTAACTGCGACCAGGCCAGATATTCAGCACGCAGTAAGCCTCATCAGTCGATACATGGAGAATCTAGCGGAGTTGCATCTAAATACTGTAAAGAGGATTCTGCGATACTTTAAAGGTACGATTGGGTTGGGAATATTTTACAAGAAAGAAGAGGTTATTACTTTAATCGGCTATATTGTTAGCGATTATGGTGAAGATCCTGATGACAGGAAGAACACCTCTGGGTATGTTTTAATGTTAGGATCAGAAGCGATTTCATGGTCGGCAAAGAAACAACCGATTGTTTCGTTATCAACCACGGAAGCAGAGTATATCGTTGTTGCGTCTTGTGCATGTTAAGCAATATGGTTAAGAAGAATGCTGGGTGAAGTATGGTTTCATCAAAATAAAGAAACTCCTATTTATTGCGACAATAGCTCCACAATCAAATTGTCGAAGAATCTAGTTCAACACGGGAGAACGATGCACATTGATGTGCATTACCATTTCTTACGAAATCTAGTGAAAGATGGGACTATTGATCTTATCCATTGCAGGAGCAAAGATCATGTTGCAGACATTTTCACCAAAGCCCTCAAGTTAGACGCGTTTGAGAAACTTCGGAAGCTACTCGGAGTTTGTTCGCTTAGAGGGAGCTGCAAGAAAAACTCAGCATAGGGTTTACTTCCTAAACTAGTATTAGCACATCTAGTTTAAGGGAGGGTGCTAGAATGTGCGAAATATATTGGTAATAAAGTCAAGCTACCATTGGAATAGTAGTCTACCATAGGAACAATAGTCTACCGTAGGAATAGTAGTCTACTATAGAAATAGTAGTCTACCATAGGAATAGTAGTCCTAGTAGGTAGCATAGTGAGGTAATGTTTGTATTACGGCTTTTGAAGCCAGGTTGGATTTGTGCTCTAATGCCTATATTAAGCTATATGTTGTAATAATATCATCTCATCTCAAGTTTGATCAATAACATTTCTTCTTTAGAGTTTAGAACTCTGTTTTCAACACACCACGCCATGAAATATGATCTAAAGCAATAAGAGCAATGGGTTATTGACGAGGTCATAAAGATCGGGTTGGGCCGTTTAGGACATATTGCTTACAAGCACCACAATGCCCCCTTGATTACTCTTTTTGTAGAGCATTGGCAAGCCAAAACAAACAACTTTCATTTCTATTTTGGCGAGATGACCATCCTTCTAGAGGATGTGTTTTGGTTGGTGGGTTTGAAGGTGAAGGGCAAGGTTACCTCTGACTTGGATAACATGAAAGATTATGGCACTGCTGCGAAATTATATTCAGCTCTAACCCTAACCAAGAAGGATTACAACGTGGCGATTTGTAGTCCAAAAACTGTGACTATCTTGCTTTTGTGGTTGGCAAAAACCTTCTCGGCGCCGAAAGAAGATGGTAAATAGGAGAGAGAAATAAAGAATGGGAAGAAGGTAGCTGGAAAGGAGAAGGCGTCGTCCGGTAAGCACAAAACGAAGGCAGATATTGCGGAGGCATATTTATTATACTTGTTGGGGCAGGTTCTTTTCCTAGCAAAAAATGGCGCATATCTCACGACTAAGTACTTGGACCTATTTAATGACATGGTAGGAGGTGGGCAAATATGCATGGGGGCAGCAGCTTTGGCCTATACCTACCGTGACATGAAGATGTCATCTATGAAAGAAGAAATGCAGTTTGCCAATTTCACGACACTGTTGGAGGTAATCAAGCTAATACGTATTTCATTTCTTCCAACTTCTATTACAATTCTTTGTATTTTTGGGATGTAATCATTGCTTATGTGTTTTGAGGGCTTTTCAGTCTTGGATTTATGCCCATTTCCCCAAACTCTCGGGGGTACCTCAAGCCGGCAAACTCTAAGGTGTTGAGTACTGTACAAAGCGGAAGACCACTTAGAACATCAGGGAGGACAAGGGCAATGAGCTGAAGGAATTACGTGCAGTGCTTAATGCATACCCCATTGAGGATGTAAGTTCCCTTCCTTTGATAGCATTTTATATCTCAGCCATTTTGTAATATAGGTTTTTGATGAACATTGAGTCAACCATCATGGCAGGTACTGGTGTGAGACCACTATGTCGATGGCGATGGCAGGAAAGAGGGGGCAAAGCCCAATGAGTTGAATTGGTTTACGGGAGTGTGCCGGTGCCTGGATCTCGTGCAATCGTACTACCCAGGTAGAGTAGTATGCTAACTAGGACATATCCAACTGCCTCTACGAATTCAGTTTACCCCGCGCTTGACCAGGAAATCAAAAACAAGGAGCAAAGTAGTGAACGAGTGGTTCGACTTCTTCTCTGGCAACAAATGGAAATATACTGTGTTGGAAAAAGCAATGAGAGGCCGTATAAGTTGAAAGGTGGATAATATTGTAAAGAGGATTGCATGCCCTGGTTCACAACCATTTAAATTCTTAAACGATCACGTCCAGCGGTGGTGACCCCTCAGCCGGAACCACAGAATACTGCCACAGTTGGTGCCGCAGTGCCAGATACACAGGTCACTGCATCGGATAACCAAAGGTTGGATATGACTTGCTACAGAATCTCGCTCGGCACTTCGTACTTTCAGGACTCGTTCCATGATCCAATTCCCGCGGGTGACACTGTGGCGTTGGAGCTGAGTAAGACAAGGGATGAATATAGAGCGCTCAAAGAAGATATGGAGTGGGAAGTAAAGAGTTTACATAGACAGCTTGCAGATCTTCAGGGAAAGGTAATACAATAGTTTTATTTATTCAAATATAGGGAAAGGTCGTAGGTGTGTTCTGATATGTGTACGGTTATTGTTTGTTTTTTGAATTCCTATTCTCTAGGAGGAGTGGAGGCGCCTTGAGGCCAAGATACGTATTCTCGAGAATGAATTAATGGATAAGGTCAAGTTGGAATTTGATTACGAGAAATTAGCTACCGCGAAGGGCCTACTAGAGAACGAGTTATCAGTTGTGGAAGAAGAGAAGGATACATTACTCAAGGTTGAAAGATCCATTTCTGGAGTTTGTTTCATTTAGTGTCTAGAGTAGGCATCAGCATTATCTCGTGATTATCCGGCGTCAGTGAATGCACGTGGAGCGACTACAGCTGGACTGACTGTCTCTGAAAAGGTAAGTAGATATCTAAACTCTTTGTTCTAAAAAGTCAAGCCGCTATATTTTACAGAGTGAAAAATGGATAAGACGTCTATTTACAGAAAACAGAAGTTGTATTCGAATAACATTTAATGTTGTTCGAATATGTTGCAACAGATAGAATTGTATTCGAATATAATTACTTCTGTTCGAATAACTTTCAACAGTTGCATTTATATTCGAATAGACTACTTGTTGTTCGAATAACTTTTAACAGTTACTTCTCTGTTAGAATAAAATAACTGTTGTTCGAATAATTTTCAACAGTTACTTCTCTGTTCGAATAGAATAACTGTTGTTCGAATAATCTTCACCAGATAGACTTCTGTTCGAATAGATTGATTTCTATTCGAACAGAGCCCGTGTTTTCTATTTTACTATTTAAGACATACTTGTTTTTTTCAATGACTCACTTCTTAAAAAACCTATTTTGTTTGGAGGCTTGATTTTTAAGAGTGAAGAGAGATCGATCTTTGAGAGATTCAAGAGATAATCAAATCACTCAATCTTGAATCAATCAATTGATCAAGAAATCTTTGTCATGCATTGAAGAACTTGAGCGATTCAAGAATAGGAGCTTCGACGTGAGATTGGAGCGAGGCGTTGCTAGAATACAGAATTGATTGCAAGAAGATTCATTGGGAGAGAGATAACCATGGGAAGTGTTTATCGAGTCTGTAGGTGATTAAATTCTTGTAATTCTTTTTCAATAGTAGTTTGTTTAGCTGTCGAGTGACTCGATAGCGACCTGTGGATTTTTCTCCTGAGAAAGATTTCTCATAGAGTTTTAAAAATCTTTGCTTTGCCTTTAATTTCTATTGCTTGCTTGACATTAGATAATAGTATAGACTTTAATTTGGTTAAGTCTTGATCATTAATTCAGAGGCTTTATGATCTTTTGATTTAGACCTAAAACGATTGAAATTGGTTAATCTCTGGCTACTAGTAATTTCAATTGGCATCAGAGCGGTCATGTTTCGAGGTTTAACATCCCAAATGTGGATCCCGGATAGTTCGCTTGAGAATAATGAGTTTCGAGAAGTTTGGAGGTCCTATAAATTGTCCTCCAGCCTTTGATGGCAAAGAATACCCATACTGGAAAGTTCGAATGATTGCATATTTACAATCGATCGGAGAAGATGTGTGGATTGTTGTTGAGGATGGATGGACACCCCCTACTATGAGCAAGGTCAACCAGAGAGTACTATTGAGGTTCCTAATCCTAAGAATCAATGGTCAAAAGAAGAAAATCATACTGTTGGGTTTAATTCTAAAGGCCTCAATGCGATTTTACTGCCGTGAGTCAAAGTGAGTTTCGACATATCTCTGCATGTACCACTTCTAAAGAAGCTTGGGACATCCTAGTTCGAACTCATGAAGGCGATGATACAGTAAAAGAAAGTAAGTGATATTGTAAACAATAGTGTTGCACTAGGGGCTCATTATTCTGATGTCCAAATTGTTCGCAAAGTTCTTAGGTCTCTTCCTAAGAGCTTTAGATCCAGACATGGTGCTATCTAGGAAGCCCAAGATCTTAAAATAATGAAACCCGATACATTAGCTAGAAAATTGCGAACGTTTGAACTTGAGATGAGAATGGAAAACCCTGAGACGAATAAGAGTGTTGCTTTCAAGTCTTCATCTTACTCCTCTTTCTCCAAGGCTTCCAAAGAGGTTGATCACTCTTATATCTCAGATGATGATGAAGGTTTAGATATAGTTTCATTAATTGCTCTTATTAGTTAACAATTTCAAAAAATCTTGAAGAAACCTCAGTTTTAAAAGAAAAAACAAAAATAAGGGTAATCAATGAACTATATTTCACGACCTCATGATCGGGTCAAAATTTATAACTGACAGACCAACAGTGATACTGACCTCAGTCTAGTTGAATGTTATAAATGTCACAAACTTGGTCATTATGCCCATAGTTATCCTATGAAAAAAACTGAAGCGAATCATAAAGCTATGAATATCAGGGTTACTTGGGATGATAGTGATGATGAACATGATAACAAGGAGAGTCATCCCCAATTAGTTGATACCGGAAATTATTGTGCATATCCTGTATTTCTTACTTGTGGCAATAATAACTTTAACATTTTTGAACTTGAAAATCCTGATGAAAATCAGTGTAATCAAGAACAAAATGAGTCTGAGGAGTTTGAGGACCCGCATCTTGAGGACTTGTATTCACAGACTCTCGCCAAGTGTACGAAACTCGGTAAACTTAACAAAGTCTTGAAAGGCCAAGCTAATACACTTACTAGCGATCTTCAAGAAAGAACTGAGAGTACTAGTCGCGAGATAGAGGTTCTTGAGAATGAGAAACAAGGCCTTCATGACAAAGTTGTATTTTTAGAAAAAGAAGTTACTGATGCAAAAGAAAAAATGAAATCAACTTTGGATGAACTTCGTTCGGCCAAGCTTGATGCAGTTCTATCTCAGCATAAACTTTAGAAGTTCTGTCATGGGGCCATGAACATTGATAAAATGTTATGCATGGGAAAAACGGACAGTGACAAAAGGGGTCTAGGATATGAGGAATCTCTTTCCACGGCCAAGACCCCTCAAATCATAAAGTTTATAAAAGCAACTACGTCTACTTCTATGTCCAAACATAATGCTCTATCCACTAATCATGATCACTCCAAAAGGACCTCTTACTCTAAAATTTATTATTGTAATCTATGTGGTCGAAGGGAACATATTGCTTTCTTCTGTAGATTTGTTGGATCTTATCAATCACATGCTTTCTCGAATAGTGGATATAAATGTAATTCTAATGTGAATTCTACTAATGAGAAAAGTGAGAATATGTCTTGATTTTTTTACAAAAAACTACAGGTCGAGGAACTCTTCGAAGCATCTCGGTACAAAAGTTGAATATGGCACCTCAACTAAGGTGCAATATTGCACTAACTGCTCTGAATGCTTTCAAGTCAATTCAATGGTATATGGATAACGGATGTTCTCGTCATATGACTGGTGATGAGTCCAATCTGAGTCACCTAGAGGATATTCAGGGAGGTGATGTTACTTTTGGTGATTGGAGTATATCTTCTGTGATAGGAAAGGGAAAGGTCGAAGGACTTGGTACTCCAGCAATTGATAATGTCCTTCTGGTTAAGGGGCTTGAGGTCAATCTTCTTAGTGTGATTCAACTATGTGATACAGATCACACTGTTACTTTTTCCAGAAGTGGATGTGGCATTCTGAACTCTCAGGGACAACGGGTGATGTATGCCTCTAGAACTGCTGATAACTGTTATGCTATTCATCAAGGAGCTATAATGTGTAACAAATTGAAACTGAGTGATGTGGACTTATGGCATCAAAGATTGGGACATATAAACTTTAATGATTTGTCCAAGATTACAAGTAAAGAACTGATTCAGGGAGTACCAAAGTTGGGAAGATTGAGCAACGTAGTGTACGGGCCTTGTCAAATTGAAAAGCAAATAAAGAGCTCTCACACGAAGTCCAACAATATTGGTACAACTCAAACTTTTGAGCTAATACACATGGATTTGATGGGTCCTATGAGAACGGCATCATTGGGAGGTAAGAGGTATATTTTTGTGATGGTGGATGATTTTTCTCGTTATACATGGATAGTACTTTTGAGAGAGAAGTTTAATACTTTTGGAGAATTCCGCAATATATCACTTTGGATCGAAAATGAAAAAGATGTTCTATTGATAATATTCGAAGTAATTGTGGAGGAGAATTTAAGAATACTGGAGTGGTGGAATATTGTACTTCTAATGGGATTAAGCATGAATTCTCTGCTCCAATCACTCCACAACAAAATGGAATTGCAGAAAAGAAGAATAAAGTTCTTCAAGAAATGTGGCGAGTTTTCATAGTAAGAATCTTCCGGCGCACTTTTGGGGGGAGCCTATTCAAACTGCGTGTTATACTATTAATAGAGTGTATCTATGCCCACTTACTTTAAACACGCCCTATGAACTATGGTTTGGAAAGAAGCCGAATGTCAACTACTTCTGGGCTGTTGGGAGTAAATGTTTTATCTTCAGAGATCGGGAAAACATTGGGAAATTTGACTATCGGAGTGATGATGGTATTTTATTAGGCTACTCAGCAAATAGTAGATCCTTTTGAGTCTACAATTTTAGGACCAATGTGATGATGGAGTCTTGTAATGTGGTTGTTGATGATACTTGCACCCTTGGTTCTGCAGAAGTGAGAAAAGATGATAGTACAATAGAAAATCTCGAAACCTCTTCTAGTAACGTTCTTACATCGAGTTCTACATCAATGGTTGGTTCTCATTTTTCTACTTCATCATTTCCAGCAATACCACCCCCTCCCGCCCGACTGTACTGTAATCCGGATGCGAACAAGTTCATAAGGATCACTCCAATGCCGATATCATCTGTGATCCTACTTCTCGGGTTCAGACTCGTAGTCAATACCATGAGATGGTGAACTTTGTTTGTTATGTTTCCATGATCAAGCCAACAATGGTAAAGGAAGCTCTGTCAGATGAATATTGGCTACATGCAATGCAAGATTAGCTTCGCCAGTTTCGACGTCTAGAAGTTTGGGATTTGGTTCCACGTCCTTCAAGTACGAATATTATTGGAACTAAATGGGTTTATAAGAACAAATATGACAAACTGGGGAATGTAATTTGAAACAAAGTTAGATTGGTCGCTCAAGGGTACAATCAAGTAAAAGGGGCTGATGTTGCTGAAACGTTTGCTCCTACTGCAAGGCTTGAGTCTATTCGCCTACTACTTGCCCTTGCTTGCCATCAAAAGTTCAAGTTACATCAGATTGATGTGAAGAGTGCTTTTTTGAATGGGCTCGTTGAGGGAGAGGTGTATGTGGCCTAACCAAAAGGTTTTGAGGATTCTCATCATCCAGATCATGTATTCTACATGATGAAGGCTCTTTATGGTTTGAAGCAAGCTCCTCGGGCATGGTATGAACGGCTCTCCAATTAACTCTTAGTTAAGGGATTTTTTCAAGGGGGAGTTGATAAAATACTTTTTATCCAAAGGAAGGGAGGCGCGATGCTTGCTGCACAGGTATATGTAGATGATATTGTGTTTGGTTCTACTTCGAGTTCGCTAACAACTTCTTTTGCAGCTTTAATGAAAAGTGAATTTGAGATGAGCATGGTTGGGGAACTCACTTATTTCCTAGGTCTCAAAATTCGTCAAGCGGAGAAAGGAATGTTTGTCTCTCAATCCACGTATGCCAGGAATCTTGTGAAGAAATTTGGTCTCTCTTCTCCAAAACATGCCAGGACACCCTTGAGTACCACTATAAAGTAAAGTAAGGACTCGGTAGGTACGGATGTCGATCAAAAGACGTATAGAAGTATGAAAGGTAGTTTACTTTATCTTACTGCTACTCGTCCTGATATTATGCTTAGTGTATGTATCTGTGCTTGTTATCAAGGTAGTCCAAAAGAGTCCCATTTACAGGCTGTTAAGCGTATTATTAGTTATGTAGCTGGGACATCTGATTTTAGCTTGTGGTATTAACATGACACAACCTCCCAAGTTATTGGGCATTCTAATACAGATTGGCCAGGTAATGTAGATGATATGAAGAGTACTTCGGGTGGATGCTATTATATTAGAAATAATCTTGTGGCTTGGCAGAGTAAGAAGTAGAATTGTATTTCTCAATCCACAGCAGAAGCGGAGTATATTGATGCTTGTAGTTGTTGCACTCAATTGATTTGAATAAAACAGATGGTGCATGACTATGGAATAGTCTAGGGATCGATGTCAGTTTTTTGTGATAATACGGCTGCGATAAATATCTATAAGAATTCTGAGCAACATTCCAGATTAAGTATGTCTTTTACTCTCTCTTTACACTATTTGATAGATTATCACAGTGATATATGCTTAGTCATATACATTTTCTAATTTAATGATTAGGACAGTTCAGTATAGTGTTTACTTGGTTTTGCTTTCTCTCACGGCAGTTAACTATCGCATGCTTAGATAGATCGGCACTCGTTGATATTATACTTGAGGTTACCTGTAGAGACTTCGTACCTAATGCTATGTGAGGATTTGACCAATTTTTCTAAGCTTCGAGTGTTGTGACATTTACTTCTCTCTTTGATTCTGTTGTTTGTGATCTCATTTCGTTTTCTTACTCAATTGTCCAAATTATAACTTCAAGTTCAAGCTAGTCTAATATAATATTCTTTATACTTGATTGGAGACGAAAAATACTATGTGAGACCGAAGATATGATAATAGGCTTTTTATTGCTTTACATTTTTTGGCTTTCGTTATTCTTACCAAATTCTTTTATCCGCTTGCAGCCCCTTGTGCCTTCAAATTTGCCATTCGTTTTTCTCCCTCAATCCTTTATTATTTTGCCCATTTGTTATGAGACTTTTCAGTGAATAAAAAAAAATAGAAGAATACAATGTATGTTTGTTATTATCTCAAATCAGGTTCATGAAAAAAAAAATGAAAAAAAAATGAAATCAAAAGAAAAAGAGAAGGGTGGTTTTTAGTTTATGTGTACTCCATAGGAAAAAGTATGATAGAAAATTGAATTTGGTTTCGGGTTAGAAGGGGCGTTAGTGTAACGGTAGTCTCAGAATGCCAGCAAAACATCTACTCCGTCATATGCCTACCTGTGCCTTCATTATAACCTTTACAAGACCTGTTTGATCTTGAGTTTAACACAGTTAGTTTAGTGGAGATGAGAGCTATGGAATCTATATTAATTAACTTGACACCATTACTAGTAATTGATTTCCTGTCCATGAGATCTTCCAGCTCACAGTGCGCTGCTTATTTGATGAAATATGAGTTTTTCTTTACATATTATTCATATTCATATTTCACACAGAATGTTAGGTAGTCAATTATCAGTGCTTTCAAGTGACCACCAATGAAAGGCCTGAGTTGAAACAACTTTCCTTATAGTTTTTATTTTTAAATATTGGGTCTATTGAGTGCATGGTACTGTTTTATGTTGACTGCGCGCACACACACTCTGAGTAAATACTTATTATGTCTGGATTTTCTATTGAATGATTTCCTATCTGATATTCATATAGCTTGTGATTAGTCTCTGATCTGGCGTAGACAGGGGGAGTATTGCTTACTTAGTGTTTATTTCTTCGATTTTTTCTCTCACTGTTTTGTTGCGCTTTGTTTTGTTTTGTTTCATTTTCATCAGTGCAAATGTTTATTCGAATACAACTCTTACTGTTCGAACATTTTCACGCAGATTCTTCATTATTCGAATACAATCTTTTTTTTGTTCGAATATTTCTCATCAGGTAGAAGTGTATTCTAATACAACTCTTGTTGTTCGAACATTTTTCAGTAGATACTTGTTTATTCAAATACAACTTTTGTTGGTCGAATATATTTAGCCAACTTTGTTTTTTTTTATAAAAACCATCTCTTTTCTTTTCTCCTCGCTCTCCCACTTCTATTTGAGTGACCTTGGCACTGTCTATCTCTCTCTCTCTTTCGAATCCTTCCCTTCTTGTGATTGTTTGTTGGAAGTTCATCGTTTGTATTATCGAACATTCATTCTCGCAAGTTTGGGGTTTTCCTACTTCGAGCGATTGTACTCGGACACATCACCTAGGGCTTGCTTTGCTTTCGAATCCAAGGCTGGTATTTTGTTGTGCTGTCGTCACTCTGCACTCTCACATTTCAGTTTGGTGCCCATTTTTTGTTCAATTAGTGCTTTGGATTTGGTTTGTTGTTTGCGAATTGTAACAGTTAAATTGGGTGTGTTCATATGCAATTGGAACTGTCACTTGGCAATTTGAGGGTGTTGTGATTACTTGTAGAGTTGGTTGATCGTTTCGCGATTGTTTGATTGCGGTGGTAAGGAATTAGTTGTGTGTTGGTTCATTGTGGTTCCCCTGCTTAGCCGTGTGGGTTGAGTTTGGGGAAAGTGGTGATTTTCTTGCAAGTGATTTGCGGAGATTGTTGGGGTTTCTCTTGGTTACATCGGATTGTCCTTTGTTGTTTTTGTCTGCTATGGGAGGATAAAATGTCCTCAGGAGGGCCCTATTGTTCCTGACTCGAGTGCAACGGCAAAATGGGGATGGACGACTCGCGGTGCTCAGACGGGTCCACCACGTACTAACTCTCTAGGCTTTCGGCGAGAAGGAGCTCGTAGAGTTGAGGGGTCTAGTTCAGGAAATGATCCTCCTCATTGGTCCACCCCGAAATTAGGGCTTAAGTTTAGAGGATATTAGAAAGAGGTGACTCTAGATAGAGAGGAGTTGAGTGTAAACTATCCGGAAATCTCCTCAGTTTTTTCGTTTGTTTGACGCGCGTGGTTAGACTGAGATTTTGGAACCGCAATTTCCCAGCTACCCTCGGTTGGTACGACTCTTTTATGCTTCTTTACGGGTTATGCACGACACGGGTATTAATTAGACGTTCAGCGCGTCCATCGATGGGTCTGTTTTCGATATAGATTCTGATGATGTTCGAAAAGCTTTTGGTCTCGGGAATTCTGACAATCCTGATTTCAATTATTTGATGTGGCCTCTAGTTCTTACTGAGTTTCCTCCCAAGGCGTAGATAGAGGAAGAACTTCTGTGTGCTGGAAAGAAGAGTGGTCCATATCTTCGGCGCTAGAATCTGGATCTCGCAATTTGCCTTTTCCATATGTTGGCTCATAGGAACATCATTCCCCAAAATAGGGAATAAGAATGTTCTGGTGGGAAATATGTTTTATCTCGTATATCTTTATACTATGGGACTCAGTGTTGACTTGGTTCCCATTATCATGAATGAGATATTTACCACGGCAAACCCGGATCATCAGAGACGGACTTTGCCTTATGGCAGATTCATCTCTCAGCTTCTGACTGATAAGGGGTATGTTATTCATCATAATGAAAAGGTGGATGCGAAGAACGACGTTATTAATGCTCGGTATTGGGAGAAGAGCAGAAAACACATGATTGTAGAGACGGAGTCCGAGTCTGATGGGGATGCAGAGGACTCGGGGGCTGAGACCGTATCTACTAGACGAGATGTGTGACCTTCTACTTCCCAGACCGCAACTACACCTATACCTGGTACTTATATATCTGTTCCTACTGGGTTTGATCCACATGACTTTGCCTTTATGTATACATTTCTGTAGACTCGTTTTGCTAGCATGGACACTCAGATATAGACTCAGTTTTAACTATTCAGGGAAGACATCGGTCGACTTCATACTTCTGTGGAAGGATTGAGCAGTATAGTATGTGGCACATCGAGTGGTCCGCCTGCTGCAGATGCAGATATAGATGGGGGGTCTTAGATCGAGAGCGATTTTGGCTTTCATTTTTGGATTTTAGCATGTTCGTTCGATGTTTTTGTCTTCTCATAACTATTTTTGCATCTACTCTACTTATTGCCTATCTATTAGATGTAGTTACGCTATTTGATTTTTCTTTGTATTAATAGTTTATTTTACATGGATAATCTATTAGACTCTTGCTTTTCCATGATATTTCTTTGATCATAACTATTATATACTTTCTTCTTGTTTGTTTACCCTTTGTTCTTCTGTGTCAAAATGGGGGAGAGATGTTTATGACATGCATGTTAGGTAAGTTCATTTTGTTCTCTGAATTCCTTATTTTAAATTTGAACGAATACGTGATATAGCTTGTTTAGTGTACAGGGATTTCAGAGGATAGACTCTTAAGTATGGATGTTCTGAGAGTGAGTCAGTCCATCGAGTCTGCTTTCTTTAAGTTATTATATATAATTCTTTCTTTGAAACAAAATGAAACAAAGGGGGAGATTGAAAAATCCATTTCTGGAGTTTGTTTCATTTAGTGTCTAGAGTAGGTATCAACATTATCTTGTGGTTATCCAGCGTCAGTGAATACACGCGGAGCGACTACAGCTGGGCTGACCTTCTTTGAACAGGTAAGTGGATTTCTAAACTCTTTGTTCTATAAAGTCAAGCCGCTATATTTTACAGAGTGAAAAAGGGATAAGAATGTTCATTTACAAAAAATAGAAGTTGTATTCGAATAACCTTTAATGTTGTTCGAATATGTTGCAACAGATAGAATTATATTCAAATAGAATTACTTCAGCTCAAATAACTTTCACCTGTTGCATTTATATTCGAATAAACTGCTTGTTGTTCGAATAACTTTCAACACTTACTTCTCTATTCGAATAGAATTACTGTTGTTCAAATAATTTTCAACAGTTACTTCTCTCTTCGAATAGAATAACTGTTGTTCAAATAATCTTCACCACCGTGTTTTCTATTTTACTATTTAAGACATACTTGCCTTTTTAAATTACTCACTTCTTGAAAAACCTATTTTGTTTGGAGGCTTGACTTTTAAGAGTGAAGAGAGATCGATCTTTGAGAGATCAAATCACTTAATCTTGAATCAATCAATTGATCAAGAAATCTTTGTCATGCATTGAAAAACTAAATTGAAGAACTTGAGCGATTCAAGAATAGGAGCTTCGACGTGAGATTGGAGCGAGGGGTTGCGAAAACGCAGAATTGATTACAAGAAGATTCATTGGGAAAGAGATAACCATGGGAAGTACTTATCGAGTCTATAAGTGATTAAATTCTTAAAATTCTTTTTCAATAGCAGATTGTTTAGCTGTCGAGTGACTCGATAGCGACCTATGGGCTTTTCTCCTGAGAAAGGTTTCCCGCAGAGTTTTAAAAATCTTTGTTTTGCCTTTAATTTCCATTGCTTGCTTGACATTAGGTAATAGTATAGACTTGAATTTGGTTAAGCCTTGATCATTAATTTGAAGGCTTTAAAATCTTTCGATTTAGACCTAAAATGATCAAAATCGGTTAGTCTCAGGCGGCTAGTAATTTCAGAGGTTGTGGATCGTCTCGGTGGAAGCGTTGTCCTCAACGTTGCCGATGGAAGTAAAGATGCATAAATGATCCCCTCAGTGGAGTTAGACGGCATAGGTGGAGCTGCTGAAATTGTCAAGATTCCGGAGGCAGAAACTTGAAGGCTGAAATTGCATAATTTAAATAAAAAGTTCTACGAAGGGAGGCGGAAATAACATATTTTAAATCAGAACTTCTACGAAGGGAGGCGGAATTGGAGGAGGCGAAGTCGTTATTCGGCAACCCGGCCAATGAACTAACATTTTAGACAGGCACTCTTGTAAGCCCTAAAAGCCATGAAGAAGTCATCTCATTTATCTGAAATGTTGTGTCTAGATGTATTGAATTTTAATTTTGTTTATTTTAGCACACCCAAAATTTGGATTTATTGATTTCCCAAGAAACAATGAAGTTCAAGGTCACTAAATTAGAAGTAGTACTCTCCGAAAAGAAGCAAGAGGTAATTATTGCTTACCAAATCCAGTTGTTCTGAATACAGACATAAAAACCTGTTCCATTTTAGTACTTATTGTTTGCTTCATTTATAGAATGAGCGCCTCCAAGCAAAAGTCACACAGTTGAGTATGGATTACGATACGGCGGTATGTGGTTCACCTTTTGTGTTGGGAAAATTAAAAAATTAAATAACTAATCTTCACCAAAAGAAAACAATTACCGAACCAAGCAAGGTGGCGCGCAAGCGCTTCTTGAGGATAATCGAAGCCTTTCCAAAGGTGCAAGAGAACTCAACAACACTATCTCTGGGATTCAACCAAGTTAGACCCGTTCTATCACAATGTTCTTGCACTGTACAGAGTGATCAAGTTTGTTTCACCTTTCCTCATTGCCCAAATAAAACGTAAAGAAAGAAATTGAGAAAGAAAAAGAACTGTTTGTTTTTCTCTATGTCTTACTCACATAAGAGAACTCTATAAATAAGAGTCTAAAAACTTTCCAGTTCTAAAACTGTTTAATTAATACATAAGTATTAATAAGTCACACATAATCCCTAATAAAGATATAGCCAGTTACAGACTCTAATAGACATAAAAGTCCAAGAGGCTGTCTGTTCCAGACCCAAGCTCACTAAGCCTACGCCCCACGACCGCGACAAGCGTGCAAAGTGCAAAGTACTAAGTACTATGTGCTAAGTGCTAAGTGCTAAGTGCTAAGTGCTAAGTACTAAGTGCTAAGTGTTAAGTGCTAAGTGCGCCTAATAAAATGCCAAAAAGCGCCTCAAACGCCCATTCACCCATGTGCGCGCGTGCACGAGTCGCGCTCGATGCGAAGCATCTCTCTAGAGTGCAGGTGCTCCTAGAGTAGATTTTAAATCCGACTAAGAAATAGAGATATAAAAACTAATAAAAATTACATTTTATTTCCAATGTGGGATAAAGCATTTTAAAGCCATATTTTGAAGTTAAAACAATTCCAACATTTAGATGTTTTTGCTTTATAAAATTTGGTAAGGGAATCTATTGCATAACTTGGTATTTGTCACTATGCAGATGGCTAGGAAGCTGCATTACAAGGAATGGGTCCATTTATGCATTTGGAGACACCATGAATGGGCCAGTTTTATTACATTGCCCTTTTATTAAATGGCTGGTAGCGAATTGTAGTAATTTGTTACACAATGGGTATGTATTATGTTTTTCATGACTCCATTGGTAACAAAATAATAGGATTTCGTTACCTAGGTAATACCTAAATGGAAGTCATGTTATTTAGCAGTCACGAAAAACAAGATTTCCTGACCAAGTCACGAAAATGTGTTTTCCGTTACCCCAAATAGAGGCCACAACTTATGGTAACGAAACAATTGAATTTCGTGACTAAGTGGTAATGAAAATATGTTTTTCGTTACCTTTAATATATATTTAATTTTAGAAGCCGCCAATAAATATTGAAATCCTTTCTAATAATGAAAAAAAAATAAAAAATCGCAGGAGAATTTGCAGAATGACCCTCAAAAGGTTATCCAGTTACACCCACCTAAGAAGCCAAAACAACCAACCAACCAACGAAGAGATTGCTATAATACTAAACGAACTTTTCGGTACCCTTCCGGACGGACCGCATGGGAAGTATCAGAAGGAACTTCAACTGGCATCGGTGGTGGTGCGAGAACTTCTTGAGAAGAAGGTATCAAATGTATCTGCGAAGATGAATTTGAAGCACAACATCTTCCAGCTGTATTTACATTTTTTAGAAAAAGTGCCCTTCAAATATGTCTTCGGAGATGGCAACTGCGCATTTCAAGTTGTCGCTCAAAATATTTACAACATCCAGTCCAGGTACAAAGGCGAGAAGAAGGAGCTGTTTGAACTTCTCCAAGGACACAGTTGGAAGATGTAATGGTAGCGGGTATTTAGCTAGTACCGATCAAGGGGCGTGCAACCCTTACAGTGTGGGGTCAAAAGCTATGAAACTTGCGTTTCCACTCTCTTCGCAGACAGTTCAGAAGGTGAATGGTTGTACTTGGGCCATTTGGTCCCTACACATCATAACAGTCCAATAATCTTCATAGCCCCCAATATAGGTTAACCATTCTGCCGCTTAAGCTTCACGGGGAGCCACATGAGCGACAAGAGAGATGGAGATCACTGTTGGAGAGGATAGAAAATTACATTTCGATTGAGATGATGGGGGCGATGAACAAGATCAACTACTTTGTACATTTTCTTCCGTTGCCTAGGGCCACGCTACCCCCTATATCAGAGGTGTGGAGAACACAAAGATTTGAAGCTTAGTGACGATTTTATTGAAGCTAACTGGCCACTAGATTGGGAAGCTTGTTTTGCTAAATTTGAGAAGGTTGTGGTAGACAGAGGTTTAAACGCCGATTACAGCATGCGTGACTTATTGTTCTGAAACACAATTCATATCGGAGTAAATGTATTATTCACTATTTGTCTAATATTTACATTCTTATATCCATAACTGCTAATTGGAGTACTTGTGATTTTGTATTCCTGCCTTCTTACATCCCTAATTTGTGCTTCTGTGAATATTTTATGTTTGTTACAGGTTTTATTTGAAAACACAATAGCACAACTTCATGTAACGGTAAAGAAAATGTCCAATTTCCTTTCCTGATTCACGAAAACTGAGTTTTCCATTACCTTTTATTTCATTTCAAACGCCGCCCTACGTTAAGGCCATATCCCTCATACAAACACAATAAAAAGTTCCCATATTTAAACGAAATTGAAATCCAATATTAAGTGAAACTAATTTAATAAGATAGACTTCGAGAAGTTTGAACGTGTTTAACAAAAAATACAAAATCCATAGGCACTAACTTCGACTGACATCCAAAAATTGCTCAATACTAAGCATAATATTAGTGTCAAATAAAAATGAAATAATTCAAAATCACTCCTCATCATTTCCTTCCCCATCATCGGAATCAGCTTCGAAGTCGTCTAGAGCTATCTTCTAAGAGTAGCATGCCTATGATTTCGTGGTAGGTGTGTTTGTCATAACACTGCACTGATTTTCATCTGTTAGACCAAGTCATTGAGAATTTGAGGAGTCGTTCAAGTCTCTCATAAATATGTAACTGTTTAAACATGCACCACCTTTTGATATTCTTGTAACTCAGCCATTATAAATTGAACACTCACAGCATCAATGGAATGTGAGTACAATTATCCAATTCTACATGGTATCAGACTAGATCCAAAACCACTCTTCTCTTCTCAATACAATGTCTGAAACCAACTCTGCCTCGTCGTCTACTAGCCTCACAATTTCATCTTCACCCATGTCAACTTTACAAACAACTCATATCCATCACCTTATTTCGGTCAAACTCGACCAAACCAACTATCTTCTATGGCTTACACAATTCAAGCCACTATTAAAAGGATATGATCTTGAGGGGTACGTTGATGGGAAACTTGTTTGTCCTCCTCGTACTTTATCAAACATGATACATCCATCAACCCTGCCTTCTTAGCATGGACCAAACAAGATCAAATTTTGCTTGGATGGCTTTTATCCTATCTTTCAGAGTCGATCCTTGTATAAGTCGTTGGACTTGATTCATCTCGTGTTGTATGGTCTGCTCTAGAAAAACAATTTGCCTCAAAATCACACGCTCGCAAGATGCAGATTCGACGTGAACTTCAAACCATTTGAAAAGGTTCTAAGACAATGTCCCTGTATTTTATTCATGCCAAGCAACTCTCTAATAGTCTTGCTGCTACCGAAAATCCCATGAATGACTCCGACCTCCAACAAATCATTTTGAGTGGTCTCGACTCCGCATATGATGCTATTGTGACCACTCTCACCGCCACAGTGGACGACATAGATATGGATGACTTTTATGCTCATCTCCTTGCCTTCGACATGAGAGTTGAGGCCCAACAATCTCTTCTTCAACAGCAACCTATTGCCAATGTGGCAACTTATCATCGCAACAACCAACACATCAATCAATATAGGAACTCTAGTAACTCTCACCCTCGACCTACTCCGCTTACTCGCCACAATGCCAATTACCACCACCAAAACACCAATTACCATGCTCCAAATCGATCTCCGCTTCGATCCCAACCTAATGAAAGTACCTCTGGACCCTGTACTTTATGTTGGTGGAAAAACCACAATATCAACCAATGTTGGCATCGCTTTGATAAGAGTTTTCAACCACAACTATCGTCATCTCCCGTTACAGCATATGTGGCTACACCTAGCTCTCTAGCTGATGGAAACTGGTATCCGGATAGCGGCGCATCTCACCACCTTACCTCTGATCTAAACAACCTTAAAATTCATTCAGAGTATGATGGCCCAGATCAAATTAGTGTTGGAAATGGTAGCAGCTTACCCATAGCTCATGTTGGTACTACTTCTTTCTCTACACCCTCTCGTACATTTCATTTAAAGAATCTCTATCATGTGCCTCAAATATCTGCAAACTTACTTTCTGTCTCTCAATTCTAGAAAGATAATAACATTTACTTTAAATTTCATCCAATGTTCTTTGTTGTGAAGCATCGTCAAACAGGAAAAGTTCTTCTTCAAGGCCATAATAGGAACGGTCTTTATAGTTTTGATCAAGCTCAAGCCATCTCCAACGCGTCTTCCACCTATCGAGTCTTTGTCACTGAGTCTCTACCCTTATGGCATCAACGATTTGGTCACCCAATGCTTTGCACTGTTAAACGCATTGTTGACTCAATCAATCTTCTTGTTTCGAATAATGAATTTCGTTTTTGTCACTCATAAAATATCAGTAAAAGTTGCAAACTACCTTTTCAATCTAGTTCAACTTTATATCATAAACCTTTGAGTCTTATTGTATCTGATTTATGGGGTCCTGCACCCCTTGTTTCTCGAGATGGCTTTCGGTACTACTTACTGCTAATGGATGTGTTTAGTCACTTCACCAGGATATTTCCATTAACAAATAAATCTGATGCGTTTTCAACTTTTGTTGTCTTCAAAACAAAAATTGAAAAACTTTTAGATCGCAAAATAAAAAAAATTCAGTCCGATAATGGAGGAGAATATCGAAAATTCACTTCATATTTGGAGGGACAAGGAGTCTTTCATCGATTTTCATGTCCTCACATCTCTGCTCAAAATGGCATTGCCGAAAGATGTCATCAACACATTGTTGAATCCAGTCTATCCATGAAAAATCATGCCTCAGTTCCACTCTCACTTTGGGTTAAGGCTTTTAATACAAGTTGTTATCTCATAAATTGACTTCCATCGAAAACTTTGCCAAAATCTCCGCTTGAGCTACTGTTTAATCATAAACCTGAGTATCAATCCTTACGAGTCTTTGGATGCTTATGTTACCCATATTTACGACCGTACAGTCAACACAAGCATGCCCCCCGCTCTCTCTCATGTGTTTTTATTGGCTATAGTAATGCCCACAAAGGCTACTTATGTCCTCATCCTCCTACGAATTGCCTCTATGTCTCACGTCATGTTGTATTTGAAGAAAGCACATTCTCATATTCACGTGAATACAAAGAGGATGATTATGTACCAAACATCAGCCCCACTCACAATATCCAAACTCCAATTCCTCTTTTTCTACCCCATATGAATAATATGCCCCCATCAACACACTTATTCCAACTGTTCCAAGTCCTGACCCAACTAATATCCCTTCACCAACAACCATCAATTTACCTATTGAACCTTCACCGATCTCAAACGCACCTACCATGCCTCCAGACACTAATGCATCTACCAATACACCTTCACCATTACCACCACCTATTACTTGCCCAAATCCAATTTCCACATCTGATTCTATCACACCTGACCTACCTCAACATGGAATGATAACTCGAGCACATGATGGCATAACAGATCCCACAAAATAAACTATACCTACATGTTACTAAGCATCCTTTGCAGGGCCAAGACATCGAAGGACCAACATATTATTCCAAAGCTGTCCTTCATCCTTGTTGGCGTAAAGAAATGGATGACGAACTTAACGCTCTAATCAAAAATGGTACTTGGACGTTGGTTCCCTCAAAACAGAATCTTAATAAAATCGGTTGCAAGTGGGTATTTCGGGTCAAACGCAAGGGTAATGGCTCCCTCGATCGTTATAAGGCACGCATAGTAGCTAAAGGTTTCCATCAACAAGAAGGGATAGACTATACTAAAACGTTTAGTCCAGTTGTTAAGCCATGTACAATTCGGCTAGTCTTAACCATCCCGATCAACAATGGGTGGCCTCTTCGCCAACTCGATGTACAAAATGTATTTTTACATGCTGAGTTTAATGGGGAAGTTTATATGAAACAATCTCCAGGGTATGTTGATTCCCGCTTTCCATCACTTGTGCGTCGACTTCAAAAATCGTTGTACGGCTTGAAACAATCCCCAAGAGCATTGTATTCACGTCTCAGTACTTTCCTCATCACACTTGGTTTTGCGAGATCCAAAGCTGACACTTCGCTCTTCATCAAAACAACTCCAGCTTATACAATCTACATTTTAATCTATGTAGATGACATTGTTGTCACTGGTTCTAATACGAAACACATAGACGAGTTAATCACTCAGTTAAACTCGGCGTTTGCAATTATAGACCTGGGATCACTGAATTATTTTCTTGGCATCGAACTTATAAATCAACCTCAAGGATTGTTTCTTTCTCAAAGAAAATAGATTATCGATCTCTTAACCCGAACAAAGATGGATGGGGCAAAACCATTTCATACTCCCTTGGATGCTCATACCCAATTATCTCAATTTGGTTCAACAAAGTTTTCGGATCCTACACTTTATCGCAGCGTCGTTGGAGCTCTACAATACTTAACCTTCACTAGTCCTGATATTTCTGTTGCAGTTAACAAAGTCTACCAATATATGCACGATCCTATAGATGCTCATTGGGTAGCTGTTAAACGTATATTGCGTTACTTGAAGGAAATACCCACTTTTGGATTATATCTCAAACAATCCAATAACTTTCTTATAGAAGCATACTTTGACTCTGATTGGGCTGGTTGCCCAGATACTTAAAGATCCACAAGTGGTTATGGCATTTTTGTTGGAGGAAACTTAATCTCTTGGAGTGCTCGAAAGAAAAGACGATTTCCAGATCAAGCACCGAAGCCGAGTATAGAGGGCTGGCTACTGCGACCGCTGAAGTAATGTGGATTCAGTCAATCATGAAAGAACTTTGCATTTCCACTTATACTCAACCTATACTATGGTGTGACAATTTAGGGGACACATATCTTACGGCCAATCCAATATTTCATGCTCGCACAAAACACATCAAAATCGACTACCATTTTGTACGGGAACGGGTTGCTCAGCGACTACTACAAGTCTGATTCATTTCCACCAAAGACCAAATTGCGAACATCTTTACGAAGGGACTAAGTACCCCAAGATTTCAGTTCTTAAGGGAAAAGTTAACCATCCAACATTAGATGCTCAACTTGCAGGGAGGTGTTAGACCAAGTCATTGAGAAGTTGAGAAGTTGAGGAGTCGTTCAAGTCTCTTAAGTGTTTGACATTTGTTATTCTCTCATAAATATGTAACTGTTTAAATATACACCACCTTTTGATATTCTTGTAACTCAACCATTATAAATTGAACACTCATAGCATCAATGGAATGTGAGCACAATTATCCAATTCTACAACATCCTGCAGCCATTTGCTTGTTCCATTTTTTTATTTGATATTGATTTCTTTGCGCCCTTCCTCTTTCGTCATTATCCTTGCTATTCGCCTTGGGCAATAAACTATCCCCATCCTCAGCTACAAAAGGGAAATCATATATTAGAGACCAAAACTCTTCTATAGAACAACCACAATATAAGTACGAATTTTTTAAAATACAACAAGCATGTAGCCATGGAACATCAATTTTCGTTTCTAGATGGTAAAGAATTTTTTGTTTCTGCTATCAGTACTCATTTCCCGCGGAAAGCACTACTCAGACAAATTAAAGCTTTAATGATTGCAGGCCTTATATAACCACAAAAGAAGAAAGAAAGATAATATCAAAGGATTACCTGCATCACTTGCCTTCTTCATGAGAACAGTGAGACATGTACAATTTTCATGGCGTTGCATGGTGTTATACCCTGCACACCGACGTTTCTTCCATTTCTTCTTCGAAATCAATTTCATTGCAATCTTCCCTATCTTAGTTCCCCCGCTAGTATTCGGCACTCCCTTCGGCATCACAGGGACTACCGCGTCTTGTTCCTCAAACTGATCATCATATTTTGTTCCCCCCAACGCAGGTAAATCCTCCTCTTCGTTATCTTCCTCTTCACGGTCTTTGCTATCCTCTTCCTCACAGTCCTCACTATTTTCCACCTTATGGCCCTCACTATCCTCATTCATGCCATCCTCACTATCCCCATCCTCAGCTACTGAAAGGAAAATCATAATATGAAAAACTAGAAACCATCTAATCTAAAAACCACAACATAAATATCCAATGGAGCGAAAGGAACATCAGAAATCACTAATCATGTGGTAACAAAAATCATGGATTTCGCTACTGCATGGTAACAACAATAAGAATTTTCGTTACCACTACTTCTTCCGGCAAAAATTATTGATGCCACCCAACTCGGGGAATTTATTGCATTCCCTATCTCGGTATTTTGTCTGGCATCAATAATTTTTCATATTATGTGGTAACAAAATACTGAGATAGGTAATCCTACATCACTTTCCATCTGCTCAAGAACCTTGGGACATGTGCGTTTGTTAGGATGTTGCATGGTGTCACACCCTACGCATACGTTTGTGCTTCGTCTACTGTCTCTCTATAGCACCTATGAGTCTTGCACACCTCCTCTTATGGCCTTCCTTCTTCCTCCCCTTAAGGTTGGATACATAGGGGTCCAATATAGGCGACATGATGAGTTTGGGGTCGTTAACATCTTCCCCGTCCTGAGCAAGCAACATTGGACCCCTCACCGGAGACCCCCCCCCAGTTGTATTCATCCCTACAAAGGACATGCGATTGTTCCACAATGGAACCTACCTCACCTTAATGTTGAAAATGTTCTGCATATGCAATGATTGTTTAGTAGCTTGTGCTTCACCATTAATGCCAACCTTTGGTTCCAAATTCCTCAGTATGTTGGGTGTCGTGAATCACATAGTTCAAATCGATTTCTCTTGAACTTGCTGTTGGAATTATTTTAACTTCAAAATATGGCTTTGAAATGTTTTATCCCACATTGGAAATAAAAATTAATTTCTATTAGTTTTAATATCTCTATTGCCTAGTTGGATTTAAAATCTACCCTAGGAGTGTCTGCACTCTAGCGAGATGCTTCGCATCGAGCGCAACTCGCGCGCGCGTGGGCGAATGGGCATTTGAGTTAGGCGCGCTTGGCGCTTTGCATGCTTGGCGCGGTCGTAGGGCGTGGGCTTAGTGGACTTGGGTCTGGAACAGACAACCTCTTGGACTTTTACGTCTGTTAGAGTCTGTAACTGGTTGTATCTTTATTGGGGATTAAGTGTGACTTATTAATACTTATGTATTAATTAGGCAGTTTTAGAACTGGACAGTTTTTAGACTCTTATTTATAGAGTTCTCTTATGTGAGTAAGACACAGAGAAAAATAAACAGTTCTTTTTCTTTCTCAATTTCTTTCTTTTCGCTTTATTTGGGAAATGAGGAAAGGTGAAACAAACTTGATCACTCTGTGCAGTGCAAGCACATTGTGATAGAATGGGTCTAGCTTGGTTAAATCCCTGAGATAGTGTTGTTGAGTTCTCTTGCACCTTTGGAGAGGCTTCGACTATCTTCAAGAAGCGCTTGCGCGTCTCCTTGCTTGGTTCGGTAATTGTTTTCTTTTGGTGAAGATTATTTATTTTATTTTTGAATTTTCCCAACACTTGCTACCTTCCTTGTATATGTGATTGATTTTCTCGGTGAATTTGTACTTGATATGCCATATACAAGGCCTATGCCTCGTCCGAAAAACCTATACACATCAATTCATACTGGGGATTAACTTCTGCATACCACAGGTCTCAAAGACCATAGTAGTTTATATTACTATTACTGACCTGAAAGGTAACAAAATGTTGTATTACGTTTCCACCTATATGAATTGAAAGAAAAGGTAATGAAATTATGATATTTCGTTACTTAGGAGTAACAAAAATGGGTTTTTGTTACCTCTGAATTTTCACAAATCTGGAAGTAACGACTTACCTTACGTATAGCTACACCTATTGCAAGATCTTGGTTAGTTATAATTGATTTTGGGTGCCTGTTCCCAATAGCTTGAAGCCATGTGAAAGACTTCTAGGTCTCATCCCTCAACAAGGCACTACCAAACTGTATCATTTGATAATGGTTGTTAGCACCAGTGAAGGGTGCAAAGGGCATCATGTAAAGATTCATCCTATACATTGCGTCGAAGGTGGTCCTAAACTACTCATATCCCAACCTAAACCTCAGATCGATCTAGAAAAAATTCAGGGCTCTGTCTTCTTCATCAAGCTGGATGTTATAATAGAACAATGGATTCTCTAATTGCTTCTTCTTGAAATAATCTAAGATATCTTGGGCATCTCCTCTCATAAGCCTCTTCTTAATGATGTCTTTCTTGTGGTTGTAGCATGCATGTTTGTCAAGCGTTTGTTTCAGGAACAGGTAGCTACTTTGGAAACCGATATATTGTGAAAATCAAATTCTACCGTTAGGTTTTTAGCAATCTCGGAAAAGTAACGGTTAACCCTCATCTTGTTTTTGTTTAGAAGTGAGACAAGGTCATGGTTGTAGTCATCCATAAAACTAGTTATAACATAGCTTTCAAGCGACTTATGTCAATTAATTCATACTCGCTTTGCAACCACTCTTGCTTCTCGAACGCCTATTACAACCTTGTCTGCTCGCATCTGGTGTAACCCTCTTATTCACTTTGGAGAATCCATTGCTCAAAAAAGTGAAAGACACACGCCTGTACATGTCGTTACTGGGTTCCACTTTCAAAGAATTCCTCACCGTAATCGAGAAACCTTTTCCCCTACCATACATCTCATAATAGGCATTTGTAGACTCCTAATCCACAATACGACTGAGAAGCTTGTGCCAGTTGAGATATACGAAGAACACCAATCAGTTTGGAAAAATAGAGAATTAGATTACCCAAAAATGAAGTAATTACAAGAAGAAAATCTCTCAAAACCTTAGATTTCTCTCAGAACTCTTTCAGATCTAACATGCTTAAGAAATAACTTAAGTCCCCTTTATATACTAGGGAACATAAAATACTAAAAAAACACATCTCGAGGCAAAACACCCCTCAAAAATACAATCACCGCCAAAAGGGAAAAGGCTGAATCGCGTATCTGTTCGAACACAATTGTTTCTGTTTGAATAAAATAAAGTGTATTCGAATAGACAAAAATCTTTTCGAATAAAACCCATCTGGCATAAATCTATTCGAACATAAATAAGTTTGTTCGAATAAAACCCATCAGACAGAAATCTATTTGAACAGAAATAATTATGTTCGTATAAAACCCATCAGGCTAAAATCAATTTGAATAGAAATAATTTTGTTCGAATAGAATTACTCAGTGTCTTCTTCAGACCCTCCTGGATCATGGCTCCCCCCTTTAGGAGTCTTGAGCTCCTGCTCAAACAAGAATTGGAGATGTGGGGAATGTGGCGATGCCCAATTCTCTGTTGTACCACTTTGACTTACTCGGTAGTGTACCCTTCTTCCCAACTCGGGAAGATTCAATAGCACCCCGTCTAGTAGTATGAACCTTTCGCTCTAGAATTCTATCTTTCGGCAACGGATCTTCTCTTTCAATCCATAAGTCATCAACTGACGGTAGGTGAGTATCGATTGCAGAGTCTTCATCCAAAAGAGATGGCTCAAACAGGTTCAAATGCTCGGTATTATTCGCCGAATACATCTTCATGAAAGGTAGCAAATCCAATTGGAATACATTGTCACCAATCTTCTTGAGTATAAAAAGCGGACCATAACGGATAGGTTTGAGCTTCTTATCTTACCCCTTAAGCCGTTCCTTACCCAAATATAACCAATCGAGGTCGCCCTCAAGAAAAGTACACTCAACCTTATGCTTGTTGTGGCGAACCATATACTTCGCTTGAGTCTTCTTCAACTGAGCTTCAACCACCTCATGAACCTTGCTGATCCTCTCAATGAAACGCTGAGCTTTAGCCTACCCCTCTTTCTCCTTCCATGACACCGTCTTGTCGCCAAGACTAAATGCCAAATCAAAAAGGTTTTGCGGCAAGTACCCCAAACAAACTTCAAATGGAGACTTCAACATAGAACCATGAATCGCCCGGCTGAACATAAACTGAAGATACAGTAAACTTTCATCCCAAGTCTTTGGATGCTTAGAATGGAATCCCCATAATAAATGTACCAAAGTGCGGTAAACGACCTCTGCTTGCCCATCTGTCTGCGGATGAAAAGTGGTACTTCTCTTCAACTTAGTATCCATCATCCCCCATAACGATTACCAAAAATGCCCTAAAAAGTGGCTATCCCTATAAAAAATAATATAAGAAGAGAGCCTGAAATACCGCCAGACGTCTCTGAAAAACAATCGCGCTAAAAAATAATCGGCATGGAATAAGAATAATCATCTTGCTGAATCAATCAGCCACCACAAAAAAATATTCATACACCTGGTCATGAGCAAACCACCCATAAAATCCATCGAAATGCTCTCCCATGGTCGACTAGGAATTGGCAATGGTAAGTGCAGTCCTATCTTCCTATTGGAAGTCTTCGATGTATTGCATAGCACGCAACCACGAACCACACGAGCCACATCTACCTGCATCTTTGGCCAATAGACATAATGCCACAAATTCAAAAGGGTCTTCTCAACCCCGAAATTACCTGCCACTCGGAAACAATGCGCATCTCGAATCTACCGCAAACGGTCTCCACCCTCAGGAATACATAGTAGACTGTCCCTGTAAATCAAACCATCCTTCAGAACATACTCGCACGTCTTACCCTACGGCAACTTCTCATGAATCACACTGAGCTCCTTGTCGTCCTCATACCCTGAATTGTACTCAGAAGGAATTATTGGCTGGATCTGCATAGCTACCAACAAATCGGAAATTGTTGGCAATGGGGGTCGAGATAACATATCAGCCATCTTGTTATCCACTCCTTTCTTATACTTGATCAATAAAGTATACTACTGAAGGTGCGACATTCACTTCATATGACATGCTTGCTAAAGCTTGGACTGCGTAGATAAGAACTATAACAGTTTATGATCAGAATGTACCACGACCTCCTTCCCCAATAAATAACTCTGCCAATGCTTCACTGATTGATATCACACGTAGAACACCTTATCGTAGGTAGGAAAGTTGCGTACTGCTCCTGTAAACATCCCAGAATGGCAAGCAACTGGCTTCCCATCTTGTAAAAGAATTGCCCCCAAAGCATAGTCTGACGCATCTGCCTCGACCTCAAAAGGCCATTATAAATTAGGCAATGCAAACACTGGTGCATTCGTAATCTTCCGCTTCAGTTACAGAAAGGTCTTCTCATGGTGATCTTCCCACACAAACTGTACCCCGGTCTTTATCAAAGAATGTAACGGTGCGGCTATTTGTGAAAAATGCCGAATAAATTTATGCAAGTACAGACAAGAACCCATAAAACACCTCACTTTCGTTACTGTGCGCGGTCGAGGCCAATTAGTAATGACCGAGACTTTCTCTGGATCGACCTTAAGCTTGCCGTCACCAACAATAAAACCCAAATAGAGTAGCTCCTATTTCCCAAACTCGCACTTCTTCCCGTTCAAAAAAAGTTGTTGTGATCGCAACACGCCCAACACTCTGGGCAAATGCCCAAGATGCTCCTCCCATGTATGACTATATATCAAGATATCATCAAAATATACAATCACCAAATCATCAATAAACGTACGAAGTACCACATACATTAGCCGCATAAACATCGTCGGGGCATTGTATAACCTAAAAGGCATCACCAACCACTAAAATAAGCCCTGTTTGGTTTTAAACGTTATCTTCCAAGTATCCTCCTCTCAGATTCGAACTTGATGGTAACCCGACTTAAGATCCAACTTGGTAAAAAACTGAGCCGTCTGTAACTCATCTAAAAGCTCATCAATTCGTGGAAGTGGATAACAATTCTTTACTGTGATCATGTTCAATGCCCAATAATCCACACATATCCTCCAAGACCCATCCTTCTTCGGTACCAGTAATACCGACGATCCACAAGGCGAGCAACTCAGATTAATAACTCCTTGCTCCAGGAGTTCATGTACCTGTTTCTTGATCTCATCAAACTCAGTAATAGAAGTCTGATATTACCTAATATTAGGTAGTGGCTCACCATTTACCAAGGTGATATCATCCTCCACATCCCTCTTGCGCGGTATCCCTTCTATGCCCAGAAGCAAGTCTTCATACTCCTCTTGCAACTCCCCTATATCGGTTTGTTGCTTAGGAGATATTGCCAAAGTAGACAATTATGTAGCCGATGAATCCTCCTGAACTGGTCACAGCAGCAATAAAATAAATTTGTCGCTCGCATTAACCAACTTCTTCGCCTGAGTTACCGTTACCAAATTACAGGTAGTGATATGTTCCTTGCGCACATTAATATGAAACTCAGTCCTATCCTTCACCAACTGATACTTACGAGCACGACAGTAAAGGATTGCATAGTGGTCCCAAAGATAAAGGCTACCCAAGATGACTCGACACACGTCTAATGGAACCACCTCACATATCACTTCGTTAATATACTCAGCAATCGCAAACTTGAACGTACACTGCTTAGTGATCTTCAACCCCGCGTCTTTCTGAATCCAACCCAAACCATATGGCTTAGGATGAGCCACAGTAGCCAAACCCATCTTCTTCGTCACTGCCTCAGAAATTAAATTCTTCTGACTACCCGAATTAAAAATGGCCTCGACTAAGCTCTGTTTCACCTGAATGCTGATAAAGAATAACTCTTCCCGACTCGCCTCGCCGATAGCCAAAGGTTGCTTGAATATTAGAGTAAGCTTAAGATTTGGCTTATCAAAATTCTGAAGATCCACAATCGTTGTGGCTAGTGCATGTTTCTCTTTCTTGCCCATCTCCTCTTTTGGCCGAAGCTCTGGGTGAAGTTTCCAACATCTATCGGAATTGTGCCCATTAGCCTTGCAATGACTACAGATCGTCCCCTCTAATGAAGACCCCTCTCCTTTGGACTCCCCATTCTGATCAAACCTTTAAATAGCCTTGTAGCCCGACTTGTTCTTGTCGTCTTTCTTGTCGCTCTTAAAGTACTTGCTTTCAATGGTAATTACCTTAACGGTAGCATCTTCGATATCTGCCACATTGAAGAGCTTTAATTCTCTTCGGATGGACTCTGACAAACCCCCCGTATACTTTATGAAAATATCGTACTCCTCCATGTTAATATCCCAAACTAATGCTTGGTTATGAAACTCCGTAGTGAACTATTGCACAAATTGCCCAAACCTTTGGCGCAAGTTGTGCCATTTATACCATCGCTCCTGTTCATACCCAATGGGATAAAATTGTTTCCTCACCAAGACCTTGAATTCTTTCTTACTCAGACTTTCGTCGTAATGTCATTTCTGATTGAATTTCCACCACGTGAGTGAGAGACTTGTGAATTTCAAAGTTGAGAAGCAAATCTTCTGAGCGTTAGAATATTGATCAATTAAAAAATAGGTCTCCAACTTATCTAACCATTTATCTAATTTCTCGGCGTCGACGGAACCATCGAAAACTGGAATCTTAATCTTAAAACCAAGATGAAGATTACGCATAGGATTCATTGACTTACCAGGACTTGGGCGCTCCTTGACGGAATCGGCATCACTAGAATCATCGAATACCGGAATGTCCTCGTCGCCATCCACCTCCATAACCCTTTTCTTCTTCGAACGGTCACGCCGTTTCGCCGAAGCGGAAGTCTTTACGAGGTTCGTACGGCGCAACTGCTCCACTAACTCCACTACAGTAGAAGTTAGGGCAGAAACTATCGTTTCCAAAATTGTGGGTCGTTCATTGGGATCGCCTATCTCCAAATTGTCCTTCTTCTTTGAATTAGGTTTGCGATGGATCTTTAACGGACTCGCTAGCTTCTCCTTCGTTTGTTTGTGACGGCTGCGTGCAGAGACCATAAACCACAATCAACCCCCGAAGATCATAATTGGATATCTGATACCACTTAATCCACAATACGATTGAGAAGCTTGTGTTAGTAGAGATATACGAGGAACACTAATCGGTTTAGAAAAATAGAGAATTCGATTACTCAAAAATGAAGTAATTACACAAAAAAAATTTCTCAAAACCCTAGGTTTTTCTCAGAACTCTTTCAGATCTAACATACCTAAGAAATAACCTAAGTCCCCTTTATATACTAGAAAACATAAAATACTAAAATAATATATTTCGGGGTAAAATACCCCTAAAAAATATAATAACCACCAAAAGGAAGAAGGCTGAATCACGCATCTGTTCGAACAAAATTATTTATGTCCGAATAATATAAAGTGTATTCGAATAGACAAAAATCTATTCGAATAAATCCCATCAGGCACAAATCTATTCGAACAGAAATAAGTCTGTTCGAATGAAACCTATCCGGCAGAAATCTATTCGAGCATAAATAATTTTGTTCGAATAAAACCCATCAGGCAGAAATCTATTCGAACAGAAATAATTCTGTTCGAATTGAATTGTTCAGTATCTTCTTCAGATCCACCTGGATCAACTCCACATATCAAAATTCTTGGCCAAAAATGGGAGGTAGGATAACAGTAGAGATAGATATAGCTTATGGCGTGACGTAGTTATCTTCAGGAGAAGCCACCTCTGGATCGTTCTGTGCGAGATGTATAGTAGGCCAATCCTCAAACATCACCCCCACACTAATTGGTATTGTGGGCTACTCTATCCTTCAAAGTTAGATGTCAAACATGTAACAAAAGGTATCCCCATGGAAAAGGGACAATCTGCTTTCCAATATTATAGAGGGAATGCTGAACATATTATGATGAGTAATTAATAGCTATGCAATAGAAATTGAGACAAAGGAAGTAAACTTTACGGAAATTATGAGAATAAATACTAGTTTTTGCCATCTTTGCAAAATCAGACCCAGTGAACAATAAATTGCAAAATCGATAATGGCAAGAGGAAAAACCATATTTGCCTCTACTAAAGTTGTAATATTACAGTAGATAACCACCTCTTTTTTGGGCTCCACAAGTACAAATGTCACATCTGGCCTAATAAAATATTGTAAACAATTATTTAACTCATTTAAAACTATTATATCAAGCCACGTGTACGAGGAAGGCTAAAATTATTACCATCTCATGAACTACTTATCATTTGTTGTAGTACATTTTGTCCTACCTTTGAACATATTAATTATTTATAAGAAGGCAGACTCTTTCACAAATTCTATTACTATTTCTCATCGTTTAAGGTTACATATCACCTGTGGTTCACAGGAGTTCGTCTGGTTTTTGGAGCTAAAAATGATCTCGATTATTTGTCGCAAACCGTCTGTGCGACTGCTGCCTACTAAGTGTTTGATTGAAGACTAGTACTCTGCTCCTTGGGCATGGAGGAAATGATTATACTCGTAACTCTTGTAGATGGAACCCTACTGTACTCAACTCGTGGAACAAATGATGGCAAATCGTCTGCGTGGCTGCGGCAAACAAAAATATATCATTTATTTAGTTCAACTCTAGCATTTTTTCAGACGCCTATATCATTTTTAACAGACTATTGTCAAATTTGTAATATAACTTTCCTATTTGTTCAGCCTTCTTTGTCATTTTCTTTATATATTTTTTTCCCATCTGTTCCAAAAATATCAATTGCTTGAATATTAAAATAGGTTTCTAGGTCGTGGGCTCCACAGGTAAGGCAACAGGTAAGTCTGTGGGCTCCACTAATTTGAATGTTACTTCATAATTAATAATAAAAAAGTTTAAATTATTTAAAAATATTATTATAATGCCACGTGTCTAATTTTAATCGTTCTCGATCTACCCGTGTCCTTACTATTTCGAGACGTGTAAGGCACACCCTATCACCATTACATGCATTTTTTGTCATTCGTTGAAACTAATTTGTCATGCGTTTAAACATCAGTTATATTGGTTAATGCAAACTCTGTCACCATCAGTTGTATTATTTGGCATTTGTTTACTGTTCTCCAGGGTTAGGTAAAGAGTACGATTCACACGAGTTCATTTAGCTTTTGGCACCAAAAACTATTTTTATTCCTCAAACACTTTTCCTGCACGACCACTGTAAAACCACAAAAATCATCCCATTTCTACAAATCGTGTGTGTGATTGACGACCGTAAAAATCGTCTTAGTTGCACAAACCATTTTCTCAAAAATCATTGGCAAATCATCTCTGTGTTTGTGCAATTTCAGTGTTATATAAGTGGCAAATCATCTGTGTTACTACTGCCTACAAGGTGTTTGATCAAAGTCTATTTTTTCTTCTTCTTCCACAATGAAGTCTGATAAAGAAGTGAATAAACAAGTTGACGAGGAGAACCAAACACTGGAGGGTAGAGCCAAGAAGGGCACCTCCAATACTAAAAATTACGCCTCTCGGTGTACGAGTTTAAAACTTCACAAAATGTTTGCAACTTTGCCTGAAGAGGAGAAGGGTGTTCTTCGTGCCACCTGCTTTGCACCCTTACTACTGATTGATCTAATAGCGACGATGTCGACGTTGGTTGTAGAAATATTCGATCGTTATCTCGGTGATATGAAGTTCTAATTTGGGGAGACGATAATTCAGATGAAGCCCATTCATGTTTGCCTAATTTTAGGGATACGTGTCTCACCTATTGCAAATGAGTTATTATTTGTTAATCCTGAGCATATGATGAATTTCAAAATGAGGTGATTCCCCAAGATGAAGAATACATATGGGTTGAAGGAAATTGATGATGCTTTAAAATAGGTAAAATTAGAAAGACATCAGGGTAAGGCTCTAATTTATCATTTGTATTGTATTCTTTATCATCGTCCGTCATTGTATTTCTTACCCCTCCAATATTTGTATTGTATTTGCCATTTTTGGCTCATTATATTATAAGGTTCTTATCATTATATTGTGTTATTTCATTTTGCAGAAGATGTTCTTCGATTAAATTTGCTAAAAATTATACTATCCTTTCTCTTCCCGAACAAGGGGAGAAACACTTGGGTGAAGTATGTTGATCTGGTAGATGATCTACAACAGTTCAATAGATTCCCCTAGGGTGGGAAAGTCTATAATTTCTTGTGGTGGTAAATAGTGGAGTGTGCCAAATATCGATCGGCCTCTGATGAAAAATCGGATAAAGCTTTATCACTCTATGGATGTACCTGGGTGTTGATGATATGGACTTTCCTCTCTATTCCCAGCCCAAAGTTTCCAAGTATTGAGGAATCCATACATTTGTTCCCTAAGCTATAGGGATGGAGGATGACATCCTTTAAGCGTTGCCAAATTGTGACGTTTCAAAAGTTTTTTGCTAACCCCGATTTGCTGGTAATAGCTATAAAGCCCTCTGAGACTGACATACAGCAAGATCTTGTGCAAGAGGCCATGGTAATCTGCCATTCTTTGTATGATCTTGATTCATTTTATTGCTTCTTTGTCATTTAATTTAGGTTTCCTATCATTTTATTTGCTGGTTTTGGCATTTTGTATTCTTTCTTGACATTTGTTTAATTTTTCTGTCATTATGAAGTCTTTTTTTGTCATTTGATGTATGCCTATTATCATTGTTAGAGTATTTCCTATCATTTATAAGTTTCCCTTTGTCATTGTCATCTATTTGAATATTTCAGAGATATCAAATCGAAGCACCTGTAATCGGCGTTGTACCTGCAATCGGTGTACCTGCAGTCGTTACACCTGCAATAGGTAGCAGTTCTTCTGCCACTAAAATCGGAGCTGTAGTGGTTAGGGTATGCTCCCAGTTGGAGAAGCATGGTAAAATGTTACTGAAGTTGGATGACCATGGCAAAATGTTAAAGCGAATTTTGATGTCTCTTGTGGGAGACAGTACTCTACCACTTGGAGATACTCTACTCCTTGGGCAGTACCAGTTCTATACTCCAGAGAAAGCCATGAAATAAAAACAAGAAGGAGATAATGGGAAAGAAGATGGGAAAAGGAAGAAGGCGGAGCCGAGAACATAAAAAGGTAAGGGAAAATGGCAGAAGAAGGCAGATGAAGCTGATGTGCCCAACAAGAAGAAAAAGGTTGAAGGCCTGAAGAAAGAATCTTTTACTAATGAATAATTTGATTTTGTCTCACTGATCCAATTAAAAGGCTTTATCCCCAAGATCCCCAAGAAGGGCTTGGCTAATAGAGTGCCAAGGAAGCGACGGGTGCAATTCCTAAAACTTCATAATATTTAATCAACTGTTGAAAAATTTCTTCAGCAAGTTCTGCCTGGAGAGATATTGGAGGTGGTAAATGCTTTAATGGTAGATGGTGATGTTGAAGTTGGGACGGAAGTAAATTTAATTGCGATATCGTCTGAATATGGTGGTGATCTTCTAGAGGTATCATCCGTTTGCTACTTCTTATCATTTATATGATTTTATTTGATATTTGTGTTTTACATATTGGCATTTACTTTATATAATTTTCTATTTCCTCAGATGTCTGTCATTTGTTCAGAATGTTTTGGCATTTGTGAGGTTGCCTTTGTCATTCTCTTTTCTAAAACTTTCACTTCTTCTGATGTCTTTGTTCATTTTATTTGTTGCATGTGAAGTGGAAGAAGGTTAAAGAAAAAGATAATGATGATAAGAAAAATGTCGAGGAGAAAGTTAAATCTGAAGAAGATGAAGTTCAAGAGGTATTTATTTATCTAACATTTGCTTTAAGCTATCTACCATATTTATTGCTACCCTATTGTTTGTTCATTTAATTTTACCATTTGTAGTATGTATATCCTATTTCACAGATAGAAGAATCGAAGAATGGTGATGAAAAAGTTGATGGTGATGAGAAAGTTGATGATGTTGCTGAAGAAGAAGATTCAGAACAACCAACTGTAGTAGTGTATTATACTGGAAAACAAGATGTACAACATGAAAATGAGGTATTTGCAAATAAAGAGAACTCATAACCTCAAGTTACCTGACTACAACTAATATTTGTTTGTATTGAGCTATCCATAATATTAACATCACCTATCCATACCATTTTTTTTAATTTGTTTCTTCTTTAACCTTTGCTATGCAGACTATGGTGGTTATAGAGGTAGCAAAAACTGATATAGTATTCTTCAACCAGGAGGAAGTTTTTGGTAAAGCTTATCAGGTAACTTATCATTTGTTTGATGTGGACTTCCTATTTTCTTTTTTTGTTTTACCTTATCTTGTATCACTTTAATCATTTGTAGTCTGCCTATTTACAGGCTAGTGCTGACCAAGTAACTGTTGTATCTATCGAGGAATAGACTCTAGAGGTTGAAAAAACTAAAGATGAAGCTAGTCAGGTAACTTATCATTTTCTTTACAGTAACTTCTCATTTTCTTCTATTTACTTTCCCATATCTTGCATGACTCTTATCATTTGTAGTCTGTTTATTTACAGACTAAAGAGAGCAAAGAGGAGGTGGAACAGAATAAAGCGGAGGTGTTTGAAGGTAAGGGTGACGATGATAGAAATTCACAGAATAAACCAAACCCTGAGCAAGTAATAAAACAAATGGTTGTTGACCAGACCAATGTATGATGTACTTTTAAACCATACAACTAATTTATTACTCATAGTCATGTAATAAGTACATTTATATTTCTTTTTCTTATTTCGACATATCTGTTCCAGCCTGTTTTAATGGAGTCAGAAGTGGATGTTACCTTAAAGAAGAGGCATGCAATAACTGAGGAAGAAAATTATGAAAGAACCTTCAAAATAGCCTATCAAATAAACTAATAGAATGCTCACCTTGACGGGCTTCTTCCTGGAGTATTATTGGAATCTTATATTCAAAGACCCATCACCCAGGATGAGAAAAACTAGGTGGACCAAGTCTGGTCACTGAGGAAAGATGAATTATCTCCTGAAGCTAAGAAGGGAAATAATAGCACCTATATGATGATAGGTGAAGAAACTGTTTGCCTTAACACTCTCTGTACCTTATATCCAAATCAATGGTTAGAGAATGAGGTATTTATATCATTTATTTCATTTCCTCTGTCATTTGTACAAGAGTCTCTACCATTTGTTTTCAAATTGTTCGTCCTTTATTCGTTTGAACTTTATCATTAGTTTTGCATTTGTTGTCATTTGTAATATTGAACTTTATCATTTTTGTTATGTAATTTGTCATTTTCTTTTCCTGTTCAAGTCATTGATGTGTACATTAAAGCCCTGATTTAATATTTTGACATACAACATCGTGCCTGCCCAGAAAGCAAAAGGATTGTGCTAGCGGATATCTTTGCCTATCAATATATTGGCAGAGCATTCAATGTCTGGACTCGCATTATGTGCTCTCCAGAAGGTGTAGATATGAAGAAGAAATCAATTTAGGAATAAATTACATCTATGCAATGAGATCGTACATTTTATAATTGCATCCATCGAGGAGATTAAAAATTGGTCAATCCAAATTAATACTCATTCCCTGCAATATCAATACCAGCCACTAGGTCCTTTGTGTTGTGTCATTTAAGGCAAGAAAAATATGCATCTACGATTCAATGGTAAATTTGAAAATTGTAAATGTACAGAAGAAGAAGAAGTTATCTCCTGGACACCAGCTTAGTAGATCAGATATCAACGATCCTCCCAAAAATGTTGATATAGAGAGATTTTGCTCATCGTAGTAGGCCACCTACTAGTTTAGAGGTAAATAATTACGGTCTAAACTCCAAATGGACAACTCGTTTTGGGAAATGTCCAATACAACCAAATGGTAATGACTGCGGGGTCTACATGCTTGTCTTTATGGAAAATCTCCTAAGGGGAGTAAAATTTCTAGATCTGATAGACGGTAATGAATGTTGTTACACAGTTGCTTATGATATATTGTGGCTGGGAGTTCAGCCGGAGGAGTTTTGATTTTGAAACTTTAACATCCATTTTGTTATATGTATAATTTCCATAATTTTGTAAAGTTATCCGAAGTTATAACAAGTAATATCATTCATTTATAAAATCTTTCTCATTTGTTATATCTTCTTTGTCATTCCTATGTTATATATTTGCTAGAGTGGTTAATCTGTATAGGTGGATTATTATTAATTTTTCATTTCTTATGTATGATTTAGCATTTGTAATCAGAAATTTTTCATTTGTTATCCATGATATATCATTCGTTATATATGATTTGGCATTTGTTATGAGAGATTTGACAATTGTTATCTATGATATATTATTTGTTATATATTATTTGGCATTTGTTATTAGAGATTTGTCATTTGTTATCCATGATATATCATTCGTTATATATGATTAGGCATTTGTTATTAGAGATTTGTCATTTGTTATCTATGATATATCATTCATTATATTTGATTTGGCATTTATAATTTAAGATTTGGCATTTGTTATCTTAAAAATAATCATTCGCTATATATTATTTGCTTTGTAGATAGACATTTGATGTAAGTGAATAGTTAATTTGGTTCTTTGAACATTAGTATCGTGTCAATATGATAGTAGAATTTATTTGAAGTAAAAAAAATTAGTTATCAATAATTTGTCATTTGTTAGCCATGATTTGTCATTCGTTAGCAATAATTTGTCATTTGTTAACAATCTATGGTCGATTTGGTTCTTTAAATATTAGTATTGTGTCTGTATGATAGTAGACTTCATTTGAAGTAAAAAAAATTAGCTATCAATAATTTGTCATTTGTTAGCCATGATTTGTTATTCGTTAGCAATAATTTGTCATTTGTCAATAATCTATGGTCAATTTGCTTTTTTGATCATTAGTATCGTGTCTGCATGATAGTAGACTTCATTTAAAGTAAAAAATATTAGTTATCAATAATTTGCCATTTTTTAGCCATGATTTGTCATTTGTTAGCAATAATTTGTCATTTGCTAACAATCTATGGTCGATTTGGTTCTTTAAACATTAGTATCGTGTCTGTATGATAGTAGACTTCATTTGAAGTTAAAAAAAATTAGTTATTAATAATTTATCATTTGTTAGCCATTATTTGACATTTGTTAGCAATAATTTGTCACTTGTTAACAATCGATGGTCGATTTAGTTCTTTAAACATTTGTATTAAATTTGTATGATAGTAGACTTCATTTGAAGTTAAAAAAATAAGTTATCAATAATTTGTCATTTGTTGATGATAATTTTTCATTTGTTGACGATAATTTGTTATTTGTTAACCATGATTTGTCATTTGTTAACAATCTATGGTCGATTTGGCTCTTTGAACATTAGTATCGTGTTTGTATGATAGTAGACTTCATTTGAAGTTAAACAAATTGGTTATCAATAATTTGTCATTTGTTAGCAATTATTTGTAATTTGTTAGCAATAATTTGTTATTTGTTAACAATCTATAGCCGATTTGGTTCTTTAAACATTTGTATTGTGTTTGTATAACAGTAGAGTTTATTTGAAGTTAAAAAAATTAGTTATCAATAATTTGTCATTTGTTGATGATAATTTGTCATTTGTTAGCAATGATTTGTTATTTGTTAACAAATGACAAATAAAGTAGTTTGTATGTCAAATACAAAATCTGGGTCAAGCAACCTCACTTCTGCAAAGTAGCACGTAAGTAGTTGGCATGCGTGCCCAAAGCTGCCTCACATCTGAAATAATTACGTAGATCAAATGAAATTTTGGAGAAGACAAATGATAAATAGTGTTTTAAAAATGACTTGTATGGAAAGTACAAATGACACAGTGAGTGGACCAAATGATATGAGAAAAAATGATAAACAATGTTGTTCAAATGACTTGTATGGGGGAACAAATGACATATAAAGTGATGATGCCTCAGCGTGGGTTTTTTCTTTCGGACGCCAGGAAAGATTGTTTGTTACATCAATATTGTGATTAATTTGCATATCATCAATAATTCCGGAAGGTTTGTAGTTTGGGTCTTTTCGTAGTATTTGCTTGATTATAGAAGTAACCCATCTACTAGACGCTGCCTTATACGTGTTCCCACCTTCAGTTTCAACTCGGATGCAAGTATGCACGGAGCAATAAGTACTTACTATAAATATGGTAGAACCGACCAACCTTATCGCTTAAATCTGCCAAAAGCATTTATGACCTTTGTAACGTACCACGATTTTATATTCATTGCTCAGAACGTATTCGAGATTGAACTTGTTTACAACTGTATTAACTCTTATGTCATTCTTGAGTTCAATCCTATATTGATATAGATCACCAATGTTAAACTCTTTACTGAAGTCATAGGGATCCACCGTGTACGCAGCAGATTTGAATCAAAAATTCAAGAGAGCTTTCACCTGTTTGGGCTGTGGTTCAATCCGAAACTCAGCTGAACAAATGAGAAATATTCTACTTAGCATGATTGAAATTAAATAAGAAATGATAAAACAGAGTACACAAATGACAAATTCAACAAACTTGCCTGAAGTTTTACTTTGTCCAATGATAGGTTCGGGTTTAATTGAAAGAGGAACATTAGTTAACATAGGCTCATTTGAAGGAGGACCATTAGTTAACACAGTTTCATTTGAGAGATGAATACTTGATTATGGAATAAAAGGTTCATTTGAGAGGGGAACATTAGTAGGGATAGTTTGAAAGGTTCATTTGATTGAGGAACATTTGATTGAGGAATACTAAGTTGATTTGTGGGAGGAACATCAGTATGGATAGCTTCAAAAGAATCATTTTCATCATCCACAAAAGGTCCAAACCTGCGCAGATCAAGCCCTCTGCCATTTGTTTTAGGATAACCCCTGTATTCAGGTTCAGGATCATGAAATGAGATATGCGGCGTAGGTCCCCCAATTTGATGGTGGACAAGCCTCTACCTGAACCAGTATCTTTGGTTGTGGACAACCATTTGCCCAAAGAATAGAAATTAGAAATAAATTTTTGGGAAGGTACCCTAAGGTCATTAACAATCCATATGTGAAAGGGTGTGCCGGAATTGGTTTTATGCATATTGATCATTACGGTAAAGTCCTAGACTGATAAAATTGTGCATGCAGAACCATGGATGAAGTTGTACAGCTTACAGTCCTCACGACGGATTTCGCTTATTTCTTCAAGGAGTATAACGAAATCTTCGTATGACGAGAACGCTCTTAGTGCGATAAGTTTTGTACTTCCTCCAGCATAAGTAATGATTGATCCGATATTTGGACGTACGATATCCCTACCAAAATGAACAATGGTATGAAGCTGAACTCCATTCATCCTTGAAACAAATGATAAAAATAAATAATTCTGGTGATAAAGTACTAAAAAGAAAATGAGAAAAATGATACAAAACTGAACTTCAACAATCACTCAAACAAATGATAAGAATGCAGAAATAAATAATATCAATGAACAATTCCGGTGATATAGTCGCAGAAGACAGATGATTAAAAATTCGAGGAAAAATGATTATGTACAAATTGTATCATCTTGCATAGCATCTTTTCTTAAGATAAATGGGACAAATCGTGATGCGGATATACAGTTAGAGATGATGGATACTGAGTTAAAAATGATATTTACTGAAACGATTATTTTAACGGTCGGAGAAAAGGATAACAACGGTCTTTGGCAGCGACAATAACATATGATAGCAGTGATCTTTTCCTCCTAGTGACCTCTGTGTGAGGACTTTATCGAATGCAGAACGATAGTTGGAAGACTTGGCACATGAAGGAAACAAACAGTATATCAAGGAGAACGTGATTTGCTTTTTGTAGCAACTTTGTTGTTGAAGAATAAGAAGAAGAAACTTTGATTTTTAAGGTTGGTAGTATATTTAGGGGGGAATCTTCCCTCTTATTACTGCTCTTATTACTGTAGCAGATTAGACTACTCAACAACTCCAGTGGGATATTTTCCAATTATTTTCTGCATTATTTATCATTTCTTATGCGAAAACTTTGTCATTTGATGTGTATATATTTGTAATTGTTTTGATATAATTTTGTCATTTGTTGAGTAATCTTTTTGAGTTGGTAGATTTATTACTGTAGTAGATTAGACTACCCATCAACATTTAATGTTAGAAAATAGGGTGGCAGCTAGGGGTAGTAGGTGGGACCATTATCAATTTGCTAATTTTAGTATCGATTTTGGAAGCGGCTTGCCAAAGTATCGATTTTACAAAAATGGCAAAAACTAATATTTATTCTCATAATTTCCGTAAACTTTATTTATTAATTATGGGAACAATACATCACATTAAAACTATCAATTATAAATTATTTAATCCTCCCAATATCTGCTACGATCCCATCTGCCATCGTCCGAAGATTTCGGCCTAGACTCTCGATATAACCAAGGACATAACGATTCATACATATCTCCACTTGTACTGCCACAATCAGACTCATGTCCAGAGTCTCCGCAGGAAGATATGTAAGGTAGCATTGTCTCTCCTTTCATGTGTTATTGTTGATTTGAGATTAGTTTTAGACAGAATCATAACACCACACCCCTAAGCCCAAAGGTTGTGTCATGATTCTGTCAACTACAAAATGAAACATCAGCATATTATTACACATGTGATTTGACAACTTGGTTTTACCCAACTGGGTCGTAAAAAATCATAATTTCGTTAGCTGAACAGTTAAAAGTCGCGAAATAGGACTTTTTTTGTTACCATATAAGTACACAGGGCAACATAGAAACCATTTTCATTACAAGGTAACGTAACAAGCCAATTATGTTACCTATATTACTGTTGAACCTCAAATATCACGATTTACCTTTCATACAAAAACCAAAACACTACTCTAGTGAAAGTTTGAAATAAGAACATCAAATAACTTTCATGGTTTCTAGTACAACGAGCCTAAAAACAACTCAAAAACAAACAACCTCTAGAACCTAAAAGCAAACCCTACATGCCCATAAAACTCAAAAACTAGATACTCTTCACAAGATTAGACATAGCACATGTTGAGAACTTTTGTCCTCCCCACTTGCCTTCCCTTTAATATCTGCTGTCATAAACATAGCCAAAACAAGAACAAAAAGATTAAAAAATGAGAACAAACAGTTCTACCTTGATGACTACAGGGACCTGTCCCTCGAGCTATCTCCCACGAACTAGCAGTTATAAGTTTAACGACCACTTGCCCTTATTTTCAAAAGAGCGTGCTTGCACATGTAAACAAACTGAAAGTAAGGTCTATAAAATGGATGAGTACCAGAGGAGAAGTGACTAAGTTTTTCTAGCTTAAGAGATCATAAACTTGTAATCAAACATCAGCCTCTAGCAATAAAAGTTATTGTTACTAAATCCTCAAATCGAGGTCGTGGTGTTTACCTATTCAAAGGTTTTCATGTTAATCACCTGTGTTATTTTATTATATTAATTGTGTCACAGGTATATATGGTGTAAGATCTTTTTAGAGCTACAAAATTAGACCCTTATATTTGGCACTGTCTGTGAAAAATAAGATAATTCTATAAAATCCTAAGGCATATAGTTACTCAACGATCACTTTTTAATCATGGTGACTTCCAAGCGACCAGTCGCAGGAGTTCAACATGATATTTCAGTTGAACCAGATCGTCTTGCAAAGTTAAGGGCAAGTCTCCACATAAAAACTAAAAGCAGAATGATCTTGAGCATCAGTTGTTGCTTGACCGCGAGCTCCGCGAATAGGAACTAGAAAGTAAGCTCAAGCTCACCAAACAGAATTCAAGGGATATGAAGAACATATGAAAACAATGTAGACTGCCTTGTAAGCCTTGCAAGATAATCAGCAAGTTCCCCTTCCAAGGGAATGTGATCAAATACCAGCGAATTCCCAAGTTTAGTGCGAGACATGTTGGGACCTTGAGGAGTAACTATCAAAGGAGCTTCCAGGCATCTACGTAACAACCCACACGTACCAGAAGCTTTAATTAATTTGGGATAGGAAGATCAGTTCGACTTCAGTAGAGGATGTCGGCCCTCCAAGCGTCAAGAAAAGTAGGCACGATCTCAATCCAGGATACCAGCTCGTGAACGTTTGAGCGAGGGTACTGGTAGTCATAAACCCCGGCCTACGCGCCAAGTCGCTCAAGCACCATGATAGTACGTCACAAAATAACATATGGATTAGCGCATCAAGGAATTAATCGAAGCTCAAGCTCTCGACAATAAGGACAATTGGTGAAAAATGTCAAGTAGTCTGATAGCCCAAAAGTTATTTGATATGGAAGTATCGATAGGTTTCCATTCTCCGAAGATACGTAAGTACAAAGGCACTGATCCAAAGGATCACATTCAACAATTTTGCAATTCATTGAGATTGTATTCAAATTTGAGCCACATTCTATGTCATTTGTTCGCCACAAGCCTACAGAAAGAACTGCTCCGGTGGTTCCATTCTCTTCCTAAACATTTCATCCTCACATTCGACCAACTACTAAAAATCTTCATCAAGACATATGCACCCAATAAAGACAAAGAAGATAATTTGCAAACACTTATTAGTCTTAAACAGTCTCAAGGAGAGATGATCGAGGTCTTTGCCAAAAAATTTCTAGAATTCACCTGGAAAGTTGACAATCTCGATAAAAAAAAAACCATTTCTATGTTTACCAATGCACTACAGATCGATTGCAAAGCGAAGGAGCATCTCCTCTTAAGAAAACCCTTGACCGTGGAAGACAATGTTACTAAGGTCAATGGTTATGTCGACCTAGAAATGATGATGACCGAAAGGCATAAATCTACTAAAAACATCCTAACCACAAAAGATCAAAACATAGAGCGTAACAGTGAACCGAAAGATGGCCAGGGTGATCAAAAGCGAGCTAAAGAAAACACAAACAAATCTTAAATAGGAAATTTATTACCCAAGCCGGTCCTCCCAAAGATGAATTCCCGAATCTCAGCAATTTTTCACATACTGGCGAAAGAAAAATTCTATCGTGTATCCCAGCCGCTGAAGCCAATAGAGAGCAAACCATACTGCATGCATCACAAGGTAACTAATCATGAAACTGACAATTATTACGCTTTATAAAGGTTGCTGGAATACACTTTAAGACGGGAGAATACACGAGTGCATTATCGTCCTAGAAGGATACAAGAATGAAAGCTATAAAACGCAAGTCGAAGTAGTTTAAGTCGAAGATCAATCCGAAGAAAAATAATTGTATCATATGTACCATAAAAACATGGTCGAGATCCATCAAATTAACATCTCTACTATATTCAAGACGAGGAGGTTAACAGAATACTGCAACCTCACAGTTCAGGATAAATAAGTTAAACTCCTTCCTGAATCAAACAATCGATAAATTGAAATTTACTTTTAGGATTGTGATATCAGTCACGTCAAGTTCCCATATCATGACGCTCTGGTTATTATGTTTAAGATGAAAAAATTAGTCATACATACCATGATGATCGATACTGGCAGCGGCATTGAAATCCTGTTTTAGAGCACAATCGTACAAATGGGATTGGTAGATCATGTTATACCAAGCGACATTGATATCAGTAGATTTAATGGATCTAAAGAAGAATGAGTTGGAAAGATCATTCTACCCATTACCGCTGGATCCACCACTATCGACGTTATTTTCTGCATCATCAATGCAAAATCTCATTACCTAGGGATCATGGGCTGCTGCTGGATAGAGAACATGGAAGCAATCGCATCCATATACTATCAAACACTTTATTTCAGATACAATGGCGGCATGATCTATATATGAAATCAAAGGCAGTCAAAAGCTCTCGCGTGCTTGCAAAAATTCCGTCTCTGCCATACTAGACATATCCGATATATTTACTGCATAACAATTACAGAAAGTTGGCCACACCGATGATCAGCCTTCCATAGAAGAACCTACAAAGTATATTGACATCGATGGCCCTAGGTGAGGTACTTATATTGCTACCAAGCTGGTCCAGTAAGAGAAGGACGCTCTCATACATTTTTTAAAGATGAATCGAAAGGTCTTTTCTTCGATTTTCAAAGAAATGCCTGGAGTCGGCCCAACCAAGGCGTGTCACAAATTGAGCATCAACAACAAAGCCACGGCAGGCAAATAGAAATAGAGAAGGCTATCACCTCGTCTCAGAGATGAAATCAACAATAGAATCGATAAGTTGATCAAATTTAAATTCATTCAAGAAGCAAAGTACCCAGATTGGATCTCCAACATTGTCGCAGTTCCTAAAAAAGTGGGAAAGTTCGAGTTTGCATAGATTTCATATATCTAAACAAACACACACCAAAGGATATTTTTCCTCATCCAATCATTCATCAAATTATTAATTCTATAACATGGTATGAGCTACTGTCTATGATAGATTCTGCTTCAGGATACAACCATATACCCCTCCTAGACGAAGATCAAGAAAGACCACTTTTATCACTAAAAGAGGGCTCTACTATTATAGATTCATGCCTTTTGGACTGAAGAATGTAGGAGAAACTTATCAAAGGTTAATGACAATTATGTTCAAGGCATACTTGGGGAAATCGTTGAAGTATACATCAACGATCTGCTCTGTAAAAGCTTACAGAAGAATGATCATGTCACAAATCTTAATACGGTCTTCCACATTTTAAAATCCTACCAGATGAAGCTCAATCAAAATAAATGTCAATTCAGAGTGCTCTCGGGCAAGTTCCCGGGACATTTCATCAGCAAGAAAAGGATTGAAGCTTATCCAGATCAGATTCGAGCTTTACTCACATGTCATCTCCAAACACAAAGAAATATATACAGACACTCGTTGGTAAAATTACAGCTATCAACAAATTTGTCTCAAAGTCTTCAGATTGATGATGATGGTTATTCATGCTACTACGATCTACCAGGAGAGGCAAAGGTCGACAGAGTAAAGAGATAGATTGGACCAAAGAATACGAAGCAGCTTTTCAAGAGCTAAAAACCTATCCAGGGAAGTCTCCCATAATGAGCACCCCGATAGACAATGAAGAATTGATCATCAACCTTGCAGTTATAGATAATTCTCTCATCTTGGTTCTCATTCGACTCAAAGGAAAGATTGAGAAGTCGACATATTTAATCAGCAAAGCCTTCACACCGACGGAAATAAAATATTCTAAGATTGAGCGACTCTTCCTAACCCTTGTTTTCACTTTATAGAAGCTCAAACACTACTTTCAAGCTCATTCAGTCAAAGTCATTACGAGCTACCCACTCCAGGAAGTTCTATCTAAAAAAAAGAAATTACGAAGAGTGCAACAGTGGTCTGTAAGTTTGGGGGAACATGATATCAAATACGAAAAGCGATATTCAGAAAAAGGTCAAGCAGTGGCTAATTTTCTAGCAGACTTCTGAGTAGATGATTTAGATTGGGAAGAACACGATCCTAAGCTCACAGATGAACTCGCAGAAGATTTACCTACTAAACCCTTTGACTAACGAGCTGAATGGGTTACACGAAAGGGATAGAGACTTCTGCAAATGGACCAGCAGAACCCGCAGGGTCAGGGATTAAAATCTTACTAATTACTCTTTCAAATGACAGAATTGAGAAATCTATACGCCTCAATTTTGAAGCCTTCAACAATGTTACAGAGTACGAAGCCATAATCCATAGACTCAACTTGGCACTAAAAATTGAAGTTCCCAAGCTATCAGTCTATACCAATTTATTACTAATAGAATATCATTACTCCAAGCAATACAAGAAGAATGGTAAGATGGTCGACTATGCAGCCCTCGTTGCTGATAGGATGAGCAGATTCACTAAAGCTACTCTCAACTATTTACCTCGAGGAGAAAACCGACACGTCGATTACTTGGCTTACTTAGCCGAGAGATTGGGTATGGAAGCAAGATACCTCCAAATTGTAGTAATCTCAACCCCCAACATTGATCTCCCCTTAGTATGCGCGATCAATACTGGGGGCGACGAAGAGGAGGACGACGATTGGAGGAGGCCACGCATACCTCGGCCCAAAGAATGATTGTGATGGGCTACTTCTAGAAGATCCAAAAGAATACATACAATTGATTAAAAGCTCCAAGCATTACACGGCTCAGAAAGGCCGTTTATATCGAAAATCAGTGACAAGGCCTTATCTCAAGTGTCTCTCAAAGCAATAGGCATATGAAATGCTCAAGGAATTACATGAAGGAATGAATGGGTCCCATGTAGTAGGACGATCCCTTGATAACATAGCCATTACATAAGGAGTCTTCTAGCCAGGGATGCAAAAGTAAATAGAAGAGTACTCACACAAATGTAACACATATCAGAGACATGGTCACCAGATACGAGTGCCTGTACTCGAGCTCCCTGCCAGTAACGTATTCTGGCCTTTCAAGATATGGGCACTCGATCTGGCGGGGGAATTCCCAAATACACTAGGTAATAAAAGGTTTTTACTCGTTGCAACGGATTACTTTATGAAATGGGTAAAAGTAGTTCCCTTTTGCCGAACTGGTGAACAAGAAGTCATCTCATTTATCCAGGAAGATATTATTACAAGATTTTGTTGCCCCCACCTGATTTAGATAGATAATGTGCCACAGTTTGTTAGAGAGAAGGTAGTAGCTTTTCTTAACAAGCTCAATATCATTTATTCCCCATCCAATCCATACTACCCCCAAAGAAATGGATAGGCCAAAATTATAAACAAGACGATAGTGGATAGAATCAAAAAAAGGCTCAAATCAGAAAATAAAGGAAAATAGATAAGGAAGCTGCCTCATGTCTTATAGGTGTACCATACTACACCAAGACAATCAATTGGATGTTCCCCCTTCCTCCTTGCTTATGGAACTATAGCCGTCAACCCAACAGAATATCACCATCCTGTCAAAGATCACGAGCTAACAAATAAGAAAAATTAATTCAAACTAGCCTGCAATATGAACTGGATCAAAATTATGCAATATTCGCCTTTCTGCACTTCCCCTTTATGTACTTTAGCGTGTTCTTCAACTTCTCAACCTTACTATACGCACTCACTAGCTCACTTTGAACTCTCCCTAATTCTGCTTCCTTATTTTCGATCTGCTGGCTAAGCTCACTAGCTATCTTTTTTAACTTAGTCAGCCTAAGTTCTACTTTTACATACTGATCTGCGTACTCTTCAAATACCTGCTCGATCCTATCAAATTCAAGTTTAAACTCATAATTACATTTCAACACATCTTCCTCACGAAATCGTGCGACATCTAGCTCGACTTGCACAGGAGTATGATTTCAAGTTCAAAACATTGGGAACCATTTATATTTCTCATATGAAAATAGTTCAATATACAACAGTTTTCATAGTCATTTCTCTATCATATATCCACCAGAATGGGCTAGTACTTAGCCTTCAAGCTATGATGACTTCTCGTCCTTGTGACCATATGTTCTATAATATCATAATTAGATGAATGATCTTCTAATATTTCAAGGTACACATTTTTTAACACTCTCACACTGTTTATTACAACTCCTGAGAATAAGGTCGATTATATACGTCATGAATAACTTTTGGGGTACGCTTTTCTAATAAAACCTGGAAAAGGTCACATTTTTTGAATTAATCCTATCTTTTCACTTCAATCAATCCTAAATAAGCTATGAATCTATCAATTCAGTGGTGTTGGATATTTCCTTTATATTCTCTAACCTAAAACTCTGCACGAGCGGCCGAGAGAGTTGCTGCATTCGCATAATTTTTCTCCTTAGCAAGCTCTTTCTTTAAGTCCTCAATTATGAGATGCAAGTCTTTAGGCTCCTTCAAATCAATATTTATACATCAATACATCTTAGACCAATTTTTCAAGTACTTCAAATTTATTTTATCCAACAAATAGTCTGATTCCACAAAAAACATCACTACAGTTTTACTCTACATTATCATCCTCCCCTCGATTCTCAAATTCCGTCCTAACAAAGACCTCGATTCCAAACCTTTAACAGTATCATAGGGAGGAGTATTGCTAGCCCCAGGGTCATCCTCTTGGCTGAGCTCCTCTACCTCAACAAATTGTCCTTCCATTATTGCTTGGATATTCTCCCCCGAGTAACCGACCACATGGAGTTTTAGCCCAAAATTGTTACAAGCAATAGTCACCTCCTCCACATTCTTTCTAGACTCCTCGTTGAGCTGGTCCATGGTTATTTGAAATGTCTCCTTCAAAGACTTCACCTCCAAGCTCGAGTACTCCTTCTCTTCCGCAAGGTAAGTTCGTTCCCCTGCCAAATCCTTCTCCAATTGAGCACCCCACTCTTTTAGCTCCACTTTCCCTATAGGGGCCTATCCCTCGATCTTACTTAAATCAAGCTGCCTCCAGTTCAAACTACCTCATTGTAAGACTCACGCATTCTCCATAAGACTTCTCCACTCAGCATTGCCATATACTCTACAAACAGACAAGGAACGTGGGTTGAGCTCAAACTGAAAAACCTAAACAAGTCAAAGCCATCTGTCTCGCTTGAACTCAGCAATTACTCAGTCAACCGCCACTAATCACATTGTTCAGAGAATGTGCTCTAGGACGATGAAAAACTGTGGAAAAGGCATATATAAAGAAAAAGTTCTAGAAGAAACAATGACCTAAAAATTACAGGAGAAATCACCAGGAAAACTATATTTTCTAGATTCTCCAAAACTTCAAACTTCTTATTCACAAGATCAAGCATTTTTAAGTCTAGAGATCACTTGTAATAAGATATCAGCCTTAAGCAATAAACATCACTATTACAAAAATCCTCAACCTGAGGTCGTGGTTTTTAACCTATTCATATGTTTTCTACGCCAAACACATGTGTTATTTCTTGTTTTCAATTAAATTTTGTTACAGGTACATTGATGTAAGAGCTAATTCCAGGCCACTTTGAGGTTACGAAATTAGGCCATTATATTTGGCATCGTTTGTGGGAAAGGAAAAACTTTTTACGATATTCTAAAGCATTCAGTCACTCTACTACAAATTTTAATCATGGTCACTTCCAGACAACCAGCAACCGGAATCCAGCTAGACCTTTCAGTTGGACCAGAACAAATTATTGAGCAACGGGTAAATCTCAACACGGAGACAGAAAAATGCAACGAACTTGAATGTCTGTTAACTCACGACCAAGAAATCTGAGAGAAGGAACTCGATGTCGAACGACAAGCTCATTTGATAGCGCTCAAACGTCACGAATACCAAATGATAAGAATGCAGACTGTCTTATAAGCTCTGTATAACACTCAGCAGGCTCCTCCAGCACAAGATTGTGATCAGGTGCTAGAAGCTTCTCGGGTCTCTGCGCGGGAAAGATTAGGACCTCAAGCTCAAGGAGCCATCAGCAAAGCTATCTCCAAAAATATTCTGAATAAACCTCAGCCATCCATTCATTTGGGGGGAGAGGTTTAGTCTGAGATCAGCCGAGGTTACCAATGTTCCATACGTCAAGAGGAGGAATAGAGACCTCAGCCTCGAGTTCTTGTATGAGATTATTTGAGTGAAGGTACCGGTACTCATAATCCGTAACCTCCTCGTTAAGCCACTCAACCGACCCGTCACTATGTCACACAAGAGCATATAAACCAGTGCATTAAGGAGCTAATTGAAGCACAAGTTATGGGTACTACCGATGACCTGACCAAGTTACAAGAAAGTCCAATTGCCAAAGAACTATTTGATATGTATATTCTGAAAGGTTTCCATACTCCGAAAATTCGCAATTACAAGGTTATCGATCTGAAGGAGCAGATTTAACAATACCGTGATTCATTGTGGTTGTACTCCAATCTCAACCACATTCTCTATCGTCTGTTCGCCAGGAGTCTACAGGATGAACCCCTCTGATGGTTCCACTCTCTGCCTGAAGATTCCATATACACATTCGACCAGCTACAGAAACAATTTATCAAGACATATGCTCACAATAGAGACAAAGAGGAAAATTTATATTCTCTTATCAGTCTCAAACAATCGCACAGAGAGAAGTTTGAGGTATTTGCAAAGAAGTTCATGAAGCTCGCGTGTAAAGTGGACAATCTAGATCAGAAAACAGCTGCTCCTGCTTTTACCAACGCGCTCCAACTCGACTGTAAAGCCAAAGAGCATATCTTCCTTAACAAACCTGCGACCTTGGAGGATATGATCACCAAGGGCAATAGTTTCGTTGACCAGGAAAGGATGATGTCTGAAGGACATAAATCTACTAAATCCATCCTTGCCACAAAAGGTCCATCTGTAGATCGAAAAACAGAACCGAAAGAGGATCAGGGTGACTAGAAGTACGCCAAGGGAAACAACGGTAACCCTCAAAAAGACGGATCCCAAGTCAAACCCGTCCTCCCAAAAATGAATGTCCGAATCTCTACAATTTTTCCAATCCCTACAAAGATAAGCTTTACCGTCTCTCCCTACCATTAGAACCAATCGAGAGCTGACCATACTGCATGCATCATAAGTTAAACCATCATTCTACTGATAATTGTTATGCTTTACAGAGGTTTCTCGAGTAAATTTTCAAGGAGGGATAAATGTTGGAATATATTGTCGACCTGGAATCATACAAGGGTGGCAGATATAAGAAGTAGCTTAATGCTAAAGCTTAGGAGAAGCATCTCGACCATATGAACCACAACAACATGATCGAGATCAATCAAATCACCAACTCTAATAGATTCAAGTACATGAGGCTGTACGAATATTGTGATCTCACACCTCAAGAAAAAAAGGCCAAACTTCTGCCTGAGTTGAGCAATCGCCGGCTCGGGATATCATTCAAAGATTGCGATACTAGCTATGTCAAATTTCCACATTATAATGTATTAGTCATAATGCTCAAGATGAAGAAGTTTGTCATGCACACGATGATGATCGATACTGGCAGTGGAATTGAGATTCTCTTTCAAAGTACTATTGACCAAATGGGTTTAGCCGATCAAGTCATTCAAAGCGGCACCGATATCAGTGGATTCATTGGTTCTAAAGAAGAGCGAATAGGAAGGATCATCTTACCTATTACCGTAGGACCAGCCACAATTAACGTCATCTTCTATGTAATCAATGCCAAATCTCGTTATCTCGGGATTATGGGCCGCTGTTAGATTCATAACATGGAAGCAATCGCTTCCACCTATTATCAAGCGCTCCGCTTCAAGCACAATGATGGTATTTATGAGATCAGGAGTAGTCAAAAGTGTTCTCGACCTTGCAAAAGTACCGTCTCTATAATTTCAGATACCTCTGAAAAATATGCTACAAAATAATTACAGTAAGCTGGTCACCCCAATGATCAGCCTTCCACGGAGGAGCCCACCGAATGCATCAACATTGATGGACCTTACAGAGGTACTTTCATCGGTACTAAGCTGGCTCAGGATGAAAAAAATGCTCTTATTCAGTTCTTATGACTAAATCGAGACGTTTTTGCGTGGTCTTTCGAGAAGATGCCTGGGGTCGATCCGGTCAAGGCATGTCACGAATTGGCCATCAACATCCACGCCATGGCAGTCAAACAGAAACAGCGATGCCTATCACCGCGACTTCAAAACAAAGTTAACATGGAGATTGAGAAATTAATCAAAGTGCAATTCATTCGAGAAGCCAAGTATCCAGATTGGATATCCAACATCGTCGTTGTCCCAAAGAAAAATGGAAAAGTTTGAGTTTGTGTAGATTTTACTGATCTCAACAAACATACTCCAAAGGATAGTTTCCCTCTTCCCAACATTCATCTGATCCATGATTCCATAGCCTGCCATGAACTCCTATCTATGATAGACGCTGCTTCGGGATACAATCAGATTCCACTCTTGGATGAAGATTCCACAGTAAGTCACGCCCTTCAGACTCAAGAAAGCAGGTGTAACTTATCAACGATTAATAAATACTATGTTCAAAGTACAACTCCAAAAAGTCATGGAAGTCCACATTGACGATCTCTTGTGCAGGAGCGTGCAGCTCATTAACCACATCTCATATCTCAACACAATATTCAACATTCTTCAATCTTATAGGATGCATCACAATCCTGATAAGTGTTAATTCAGAGTATATTCAAGTTAATTTTTAGGCCACCTCATCAGCAAGAAGGGGATTGAGGCCGATCCAGATCAGATTCGGGCTTTCCTCGACATGCCATCTTCAAAAATGACGAAAGACGTTCAGAAACTTATCAACAAGATTACCGTTATCAACTGTTTCATTTCAAAATCTTCAGACCGCTATTGTTAGCTGTTCTTATTACTCTGCGGTTCCACCAAACGAGGAAAAGTTCAGCCAAATGTAGAGGTTCAATGGACATCAGAATGCGAAGCAGCTTTTTAGGATCTCAAAACCTATTTGGGGAAGTCTCCTATCATGAGCACCCCAATAGATAATGAGGAACTGATTATCTACCTAGCAGTTATAGATAGTTCTCTCAACTCGGTTCTCATTCAATTTAAAGAGAAAATTGAGAAATCAATCTACTTCATCAGCAAAACCTTCACTCCAGCGGAAATGAGGCACTCTAAAATTAAGAAACTTCTTCTCACTCTTGTTTATACTTCACAAAAACTCAGGCACTACTTCCAAGCTTATTCAGTCAAAGTCATGATGAACTACCCACTTTGGGAGGTTTAATCCAAGAAAGAAAAATCAAGGAGAGTGCAACAATGATTAGTAAGTTTGGGAGCACATGATATCAAATTCGAATAACGTCATTCCGAAAATGGGTAGGTTGTTGCCGATTTCTTTGCAAATTTTCTAGTGGAAGATCCCGAGTAGGAGGAACACGACCCTGACCTTTCAGAGGAAGCTATAGAAGATCCACCCCCCAAAGCATTTGATGTGTGAGCTGAATGGTTTACAATGAAAGGGCGGAGACTTCTTACAAATGGATCAACAGGACCTACAGGGTAAGGAATTGGAATCGTATTGATTACCCCTTCCAATGACAGAATTGAGAAACCAATCTGCTTGGATTTTGAAGCCTTAAACAATGTCACCGAGTACAAAGCTCTCATTCACGGACTAGATCTCGCTCTCGAGCTTGGCATCCCTGAACTCTCAGTTTACACAGATTCACTACTCATCGTTCACCATTACTCCGAGCAATACATGATGAATGGCAAGATGATCGAATACGCAGCCCTCATTGCACATAGGATGAGGAAGTTCGCGCAAGTAACTCTCGATTATCTTCCACAAGGAGAAAATAGATGTACCGATTCCTTGGCATATCTAGCTAGGGTCTTAGGTACAGAAGCTCGATATCTCCAGATTGAAATGATTTCAACTCCCAGTATTGATCACATTTTTGTATGCATGATCAACACTGGGAGCAATAAAGGGGAAGACAGTGACTTGCGAAAGCCTTTCTTAGTTTATCTTTGTATCAACAACATATGCGAAGGACCACTTCTAATAGATCTGAAGGAGCGCAGACAGTTGATAGGCAACACAAAGCGTTGTACCAATCAAAACGGTACCTAATACCACCGATCAGTCACCGCGCCTTACCTCATGTGCTTCTCCAAACAGAAAGTGGATGAGATGTTCTATAATTTACATGAAGGGAGTTGTGGCTCCCATGCCGCGGGTCAATCACTAGCAAACAAAACTATTATACAAGGAGTATTCTGGCCCGACATGCACAAGCAAGCAGAAGAGTACTCACGCAAGTATGACGCATGTCAGCAACATGGAAAAATGATCCGCACCCCTACGCTCGAACTCCATATAACCAAGGTATTTTGACCATTCAAAAGATAGGCACTCAACCTTGTTGGCAAATTTCCTAATTCTCTAGGTAATCGTCACCACCTACTCGTAGCTACCGATTATTTTACTAAATGGGTAGAAGCGGATCCACTTTGTCAAACCAGGGAAGAAGAGGTCATCTATTTTATTTGAGAACACATTATCACTCGGTTTGGGTCCCCCACCTAATTCGTATCGATGACGGGCCCCAATTTGTTGGAGAAAAAGTCATTGCTTTCCTCAACCAACACAACATCATTCACTCACCATCCAATCCCTACTACCCTCAAGGCAATGACCAAGCTAAAATCACCAACAAAACCATCGTGGATGGACTCAAAAAAGGGTTGTACTCACAAAAAAAAGGGAATTATGTTCAAAAACTTCCTCATGTCTTATAGGCATATCGCACCACTTCACATTAGACGATAGGTCATACTCTCTTCCACCTTGCCTATGGTACTGAGGCCGTCATTCCCTCCGAATACCATCATCCAGTCAAATATTATGAGCAAACTGATGAGGAAATTGAGTTGGAGTTGGCTTGAAACCTCAATTGGATCGATGAAACTAAGGAATGTGTCGTCGCTAACCTAGGTCGATATCACCATATGCTGGCCAATTCTTACAACAAACCAGTCAGAAGTCATAAATTTTAAATCAATGATCTCGTCCTCAGGGAAATACTTCAATACCGTAAAGAGCCTCATGCTGAGAAACTAGCAGATAATTGGGAGGGTCCATTCCTTACCCCAAGACTCTCAGGCCTGGGATCATACTACCTTATGACATAAGAGGGAGTCTGCATTTTGAGTCCTTGGAACTCAAGGTAACTGAAATGATATTATCGTTAGGTCCCTCACTACTCTTTTTTAGTTTCTTTTCACCCATACATCTCTCTACTTCATAGACAATACATAGATTAAAGCATAGATAATACTAGCTTTCAATCGGTATCATATCAGTTAAATCAAGAATATACCCTTGTGATTACAATAAGGTAGCACTTTTTTTCAATCAAAGAACTCTACCAGACATAAGATAAGGTAAAGGTAAAACTAGGCTTCATCTTTTTCAATATGTCTACGACATCATATCAGTTAAATTAAGAATACACTTAGTTTGGCTGACTCTACTAAATCCCCAACGATTAGAACAAGGTAGCACTTGTTTTCAATCAAAGGACTCTACGAGACATAAGATAAGGCAAAGGTAAAACTAGCTTTCATCTCTTTCAATATGTCTACGATATTCTTCTAGTTAAATTCAGGTTATGCCTGGTTTGACTGACTCTACTCAACTCTATGATAAAAACAAAGGTGATACTAGTTTTCAATCGAAGAGCTCAATAAAACATAAGATAAAGCAAAGGTATAACTAGCTTTCATCTCTCAACATGTCTGCAAAACATTTTTTTTTTTTTAGGTTTCCACAAAGCAACTGCAATGGATTTTATTATGCTGTTGGGATGTCAGCTACGCTTACCCCTATAGCAGAAGGTCGACTAGCCATCAATTCTTGAACTTGAGCAGTCACAACAATCCTGCCCTCCTCTAAAAACTCAATAGGTCACGGGCCTAGATTCGTCCCCATGGAACTCGTGCAATGTCCTCGATCTACATCAACCTTGCAGATACATTCCTTTCTTGACATATAGTCAAATAAGGTATCTCTCTCTAACTCAAGTCTTTTTACATCTTCTACAAAATAAGTAATCACCACCCTCATCAATTTTGAATGTGAGGCTTGAGTTACAACTGAGTGGGAAAAAATCATTTCTGACCACTGAAGGCGATCTTCTAACCTCTTGTACCGTGCTTTTTGATTCTCCATTTCTCTATCTATTCGATCTATAAAAATGATGTTCTCTACAAAAAATTTATCAGCCTTAGCTGACTCAGCCCAATTAGTCGCCTCCAAATCAACAACTTGAGCATGAAGTATCTCATTCTCCTTGTATAATTCTTCCACATCTGGAATTTTCTTTAACAATTCCTTTTTATCCTTTATAACAATCCCCTTCCCTCTGATAACATGCTCTAACCCTTTTTCCTTGATAAGAGCAGCGTCCAGCTTTATTTGACACTTCCATAGTTGCTCAACTCCTTTATACACATGTCCTAGAATTTGAGCAATATCCCACTCCAGAACCCTTATTCGAGCTGATAAGCTAACAACATCCCCTAGAACAAGAGAAACTCTGGCATCATTTTTATTCTTCTTTGAGCGCTCCCAACCTCAATGTTTCTAACACGCGAATTGGCCTGCGCCAGATCAGTTTTCAATTTAGCCACTCTCTCATTCAACTCATTACACTTGCGTTGTACCATCCTAAACTCCATATCCTTTGCATAAAAAGTAGTAGTCAATTGTTCTGTTGTAACTTCAGATGCAGATAGATCATCTTGAGCTCCCTTTATGCCGTTATCTTTATCAACTAATTTCTTCTTCAATCGCCTCAGCTTACTCTTGCTACTCGCTAGATCATACTGAATTTTCTCTTGCTCATGCATTTTCCTGGCCAAATCATCTCTCAAACCAGCCATCAACCAATTTAAACCTTCATCTAATCTTTCAAGAGCGTGCATATGGTAACGGGCCGTGTCGGCCTCCTTGCTCTTTACAACTAATGTATCATTCAGGCTTTTGAGTTTCGTTGCATATTTCATTAACTTTTCGAGCTCTTTCTACCTTTACTTAATTTTTGCATCCTTTTCCTCGATTTGTCGAGTTAGGTCGACGGCAATCTGTTCTGCCTCAACAAACTTGAAGTGCACCTTCACATGTTGATCTTCTCTATCTTCAATCGGCTCTCTCATCCTATCAAATTCCTCTGTAAACTCTTGGTTATATTGGCGAGCTTCATCTTCGCACAAGCGAGCTGACTCCAATTCGACCAAGACATGATAGTTACATTATATCAAGATCGATTTCGAACACTCATTCACTGCATAAGGCTAATTTCTAATAAGATATCTATTTTTTGACATCTACTGTGTAAACTACTTCTAAACTTAAGGTCGAAGTACAATCTCGGATGAATGTTCCATAAAATATACTTCCAAGTCTAAGGTACACATTCTCTATATTTTAGTTTTCTAACAAACATCTTTTATGTGCACCATTCCAGAGCTGTTTGTACCTTAATTGGTAACGGGTTTTGGTTCATATCTACACTCTATTTACTACTTTGTGGCTTTATATAAATGAAGCATGCAAATCAAATATTTCTTATTCTATTCTAACCTGCAACTCTACTTGCAAAGACAACAGGGACGCTGAGGTCTCTCACTCCATAGCAAGCTCAACCTCTAATCTATTATTCTGAGGAGTATGTCCTTAAGTTCCTACAGCAAGGTTTACGAAAACAACTTAGCCTACAGAATGCTATCCAAAATATATCCAATCAATTTACAAACATTCCAAAATATTCATACAATCATAATTCTATCATACTATCCTACCTTCTCATTTTCTAACTCTGGGCGTTCGTTGCCATCACCTTGGTTGTCTCTTACCGTTTAAGGAGGCACACCATCCAACCCATCCACAATGCCAACTGCAACATCTTCAGTCTCTTCATCTTCATCATCCTTCACATAGGCGTCGCCCCTATTGGCATCCACCTCATCTTCAGAATACCCTTTGGACATAAGGTGGCGCCCAAGCATGTCACGCTCAGGTACCACCTCCTCCAAGTTCATTTTGCGTCCGCCTGAAGCTTATTGATATCTACTACTTAGGAAGCCTTCAAGGCCTACAGCCGCTTCCCCTCCTTGCTAAAATCAGATTTCAATCGAGCTACATTCCTTCCGAGCTCGACCTTCTTCCTCTTCAGCTCAGCTCTCTCCTTCTCAACCCCGAGGCATATTCCCTTCATCATCCAAGCAGCCTGTAAAAATCAAACAGAATCGACCTTAGTAATGAGCTCGAATCATAATACAAAAATCTATTATAATACGTATTCGAGCTTGTGAGCATACTATTTTGCTCATCTCTTCCTCCCCGTGGTGAGCTGCCAACCTGGATTTTTCCTCCATCTCTTTCCAATCATTATCCACAATAGGTCGATCTTCTACAGTCTTCACCCCTGACATTTCAGAAGGTTCAACCCTTTATCTTTTTTCCACGGCCTCGCCACTTCCCGTGGTCCCAGAAGCTAAAGGACGCTTTAGCATTTTCCTTTTGGGGAACGTTCTAGCTAATTTGCTCAATGTAATAGACTCAAGTAATCCTGCTCAGTCTACTCCAAAGGCCTTAGGCAAGTTCGTTTGCCTTTCGCCATCATTTCCCTTCTTCTTGCTACCGTCAGCACTCGTATTTAACCTTATCGACTGAGATTTCAGAACTTTATCAACTCGGCTGTTAGCACGTTTTTTCCTGCTAATGTCAAGATTTTCTAATACATCCTCGAGTCATGTCTCCTCTTGAGCGACTGTATCTAACAATGACTCTTTCCTTATCACCTGTAATTTAGGACCTATCATGCACAAAACACTAACATTAGCAAACATCATACAATTTCAACTATCAATCTCATATATTTTACATTGTTATACTTACTTTGTTTTACAGTTCTAAGCAGAAGTTCCATGGGTTCTTCATTATCTTTCTAAATGCAATCACCCTTCACCCATATCATATTATCATTCCATGGTCGACCTACTAAGTGCAGATCGAAGAAGCGAGGTCGAATTGCGCTAGTACAGAAATATGCCACTCTACTTACAAAATAGTTTTTTACACCATAAAATTGCAACACATCCTCAGTGGAAATCCTCCTCCATCTATCATCTCCTTCCCACCGTATATTCAAAGATTCATAAACACTTATTACCTCCCATATGTACCCGATCATCTGAACGGGACAGGCCCCAATGAGATTCATAATCCTTTTTACCTGATTGCTAAAGGGAAGACTCAACCCATACTCAAACTGAGACAGGTAACGTATAAAACCTACTAAAAGTTTAGTCTGAACATCCCCATCGAAATAATTCGAAGAGAACAATTAATCTATACCCCTATCCCTTTTCTTCTTCCCCAATTCAGCCAACAAATAAAAATATTCCTCCCCTATTGCTATAGTACAATCCCTAAATTGCCTACCGGCATAATCTATCCAGTTACCCCATCTACCTCCTAGAGAAGCCTTGGCTTTATAAAACTCTGTGAACGCATCCGAATGAGGAGGATAGGATACCAATCTTCTAGGGAATCCTAGAAATTGATCAGCACCTACTTCTTCCTCACTTCCAGGCATTCTAATCTCATACTCAATCGACCGACTAGAGGTCGATGCCTCACATACAGGGGAACTCCGCATATCATCTACAGGGAATGATTTTATTATACACAACACGCTCGACCAACATATAGGTCCAGGTATCTATTATTATCTTTTAATATACATCAACCACATTCAAATATCTTTCATATATCATATAACAAAAGATTTTCATAGATTACTATAAATCGTAATTTATTACTTTTCCTAGCAATACCAAATGATCTTAAAAAATAACGTATACACATCACAAATCCTCAACTAACCTTCTATGTCAGAGTGTGAATCCGAGGCAGCGCCGGATCCTTCCCACACCATGCTGATGTACTACCACCTTCGCGACCCAGTTTTAGCGACTCTCTCACGCCTTGACTGATGATCCCTTTCTCTTAAATCTTCCTAAGTTTCAATGTTATGTGTGCCTCTCTTTTTCCTTCCTCTCTCACTGCTCTTCAAGATTTCAGAAGTTGAAAAATGTATGATTGACGAAGATGAAGCAGTATTTATATTTTCTCTCTCTAACTGCTGGTAGTTATTGAGCCTCGTACGAGCCGTCCTCAGTGTGGAACCGAGGCATCCCTTCTAATATCCATGTCAGACGTCTTGTACCTTTTCGGTAAAAACACATTCCCATCATTGTATTTTATTCTATTTCAATTCCTCTTTTCCAAATTTCCCTCTGACCTCACCAAATTTATGATGACTCACTATTACAAACAATCGGGTTTTCACAACTTTTGCACAAGGGACAAAATCAAAAACTTCCTACTTTCTCTGTACGTATCTCTTCTTCTACTCTTATGGCAACAATGATATCATTTCTAATGCTCCCTTAGCACAATTTCAAAATATTATCAAATTGGTTTTCCCAAACAGTCACAAACAACATTCATAGAAATAAAGGATCTATACAACAACAATTTCTTTCAAAATTATTCAAACTCAAACAATTACATTTTTATCACCCCTATTTTTTGTCTGCTCCATTCGCCTTACATATTATTACATCTAAAACAGCCTGATGACCTCGGGAACCACATCCAATCAATAAACCTATAACAATCCTTACATCCTCAAAGTACTAGGCTAAAAAGAGTAAATATTAATACTTTTGGATATGCATTTATGACTGGGCAGGTGTGTTAGAAATTTTTGACATCCTTTAACAGTCATAATCTTATTACCACCGTCATTTATTCTTTATTTTCTCTAATTTACGTCATAAAAAATACAACTATGTATTTCACTGGAAATCAAATCTATTTTAGACGTTTAATATAGTCGCTTTGATTAATCAACCTATAACTACTATAATCCATCTTTATGAAAACCCTACCAAAATTCTCCAAATTCTCCAAACTACCCGTCAATGCCTCTCTCTCTCATTCTCCCACTGTCGACTCCAGCAAGAGTTTCAAATTTGGAAATCTCTTGCCAAATCCCCTATCTTTGTATGCACTTATCTGAAACAAATTTCCCCCGTAAAAATCTTACACCTAAAAAGCCCTAATTCCGATCGATTTTACATCTCCAACAATTACGCCACAATCTAATTTTAGTTATGGTTTAAGCTCTGTAAATCTATGATTTCCAATTAAATTTTAACCAATTTTAGTTATATATTCCTTTCTCGTATTTTCCCTCTATTTTTTGGTTATTCAAGGAGAAGATGAAGATCGGTATTGCGTTGTAGGGATTTGCTACAATAAGGTTTGAAGAAGAATCATCAAATTTTTTCCTTCAAAATTTTAATTTCACTAAAGTTTTAGGGATCAAGATCTTCTTAAGGATTTCTTTTCCATCATATTTGATTCCTTGCAGTGAAAGCTTCTTGATTCAACTTGGAAACAATATGAGATTATAAAAAAATTAAGAAGTAGAAAGAGATATGTAATCTTATGGTTTTTTTGTTTGTTAATTTTTTTTTACTAAATGTCAAAAAAAAGTATATTAATTTTCTGACCTTGAATACAGAATTTAGGGATTTTCCTATTTTTGTTAGTATTTGGAATTTTTTGTATGTCAAATTTCTAGGGTTTCTTATTATTCATTTTTTTTAATGTCTGATATATTTATCATAATCTTGTTGTTACAGATTTCAAATTTTTTGTAGCAGCCTTCTCTTACTATTTAAATTTTACTATCTTCGTTGCAAGAGGTAAGATTTACAGGGTTTGTCTTTTAATATTGTCGTTGATTTCAAATTACAATGAGTTTTGTTACATGGTTTTTATGATTCTACATATGGCTAACTATTTTATTAGTATTAGTATTTTGGTATAAAAGCGTTAAGAGCTAAATAGGATTGTGTAAAATAGTTGTATTATTTGGTTGGGGGCAGCAATGTTCTTGAACAATTACTTTTTAGAAGATTGAGAAGAATATTGTAGAAGATTGAGTCTTAGCTATAAAGGTCTTAATGGCTGACTTATAATCCAAAATAACCCATAGTCTTTGACAACCTTTTTTAACTGTTATATTATATAATTAATTGCAACTCTGCCATGTTGTTTGTTATTGGGCCTATAACTATGTTACATAAAATGCCTAGTACAACCCCTCTCCAAACTTTAAACATTTTTCCAATGCCTACATTTCTTAGATTTTATAAGGCATCCCCATCATATCAAACTTTGGTTTCACTTTCTGTAGGAGGCTCCCATCTGAAACTCCGATTCTCCTTCAATATAGGATGACTTCGTCCAAGTCGATGATCCCAAAGAAGGAATGGATGACGGCACCACGAGAGTCTCACGAATATCTCAAGGGCGTCGAGTCATTCATTTACTTTTTAATTTTAAATAGAGAAAATTTGGGTGGTAAAGATTGGTATAGTTGTCCGTGCGTCAAATGTCATAATAGGAAAGGGAAGAAGGTATTGCATGATATATTTGATCATTTAATATGCAATGGCATCGATACGACATACATGGCGTGGATTTACCATGGAGAAACATTTATTGGACCCGAGGGGAATGCTCATACTAGGATGCATTTTACAAGTAATAATGAAGATACGCATCCAAGGATGATCGATATGGTAAATGACATATTAAGACATCTTCATAATGAGGATAATATTGAAGTTGATGTTGGGGCTAATATGCTGGAATCCAATGGCAAGGATAATACTCAAACCCATAATTATCTTGAAGTTGATGTTGGGGCTAATACGGTCAAATCTAATGACGAAGATAATAGTCAAGCCCATAATGATCTTGAATAAATTGCAAAGTACAAGAAGCCAATCGAAGATGCAACACAACCTCTGTATCCATCACGTCAGGAGGAAGATACCAGATTGGCAGTTATAGTTGAGCTATTTAGCATGAAGACTAGACATAATGTCTCTAATGCTTTCGTAACAGAGTTGTTAAATTACATGAAAAAGATTCTTCCTGATGGGAACACTTTATCGTATAGTACATATAATGCTAAGAAGTTGGTCTTGTCTTTGTGTATGAAATGTGAAATCATACATGCATGCAAGAACGATTGTATCTTATATTGAAGAGACAAGGCATACAAAGATAGTTGTCCAATATGCGGTGAAAGTAGATGGAGACCGATTAGCCAATTGAACCCAGTACTTACACGTATCCCATGGAAAAGGCTAAGGTACTTTCCTCTAACACCAAGGTTGCAATGACTGTACAGTATACCTTGGATTGCAAAAGATATGACTTAGTATGCAAAAACAGGCTCAGTTGCAAACGAAATGACAATTATGCACCCCGTAGATGCTTCTTTCTAGAAATAATTGAATCATAAATTTCCCGAGTTTGCATCTGAGGTACGTAATGTGTGGTCAGGTCTAGCAGCTGATGGATTCAATCCATTTGGGAATATGAAAAATTCATATAGTTGTTGGCCTGTGATGATTGTTCTGTATAATCTACATCCATCATCATGCATGCGAAGGGAGTTTACCATGTTAACACTTCAGGTTCATGGAAAGCATTGCCCAGGAAAAGATATTGATGTCTATTTGTAGCCACTGGTCAATGAGTTAAAAGAACTATGGTCTGACAAGAAAGAAACGTATGAATTTTACACTAAGAGTAGGTTCACTATGAAAGCAATATTACTTTGGGCTATACACGATTTCCCAGCATATGGGCATCTATTGGGCTGCAAGACTGCTGGAAAGTATGGTTGTCCTGTGTGTGCTTAAGGGACAAAGTCAGAATGGCTTACTCATGAAGGGAAATTTTCTTACATGAGACACAGGATATTCCTAAAAGATATGAATCATCCATTTAGAAGCCAAAAGTCTCAATTTAATGGGAAAGAAGAAAATGGTAAGCCTCAACGCCGTATGACTGGCTATGAAGTATTACGTAAGATCGAAGCTATAACTACAAAATACGAAAAGGTTGGCATGAAAAGAAGGATTTCTGATGATGGTGACAGTAGTAAGAAAAGGAAGGTTTCTAATGATGGTGATAGTTGCAAGAAAAGGAAGATTTCTGATGATGGTGATAAAAGCAAGAAAAGGAAGAGTTATGTTGATGTTAACAATTAAAAGAAGAGTTCCGTTGATGGGGGTAGTGGATCTACCGCTTGGTCAAAGTGATCTATTTTATTTGATTTACCATATTGGAAGGTACAATAAGGTTATTTTATTAAATATATCAACATAACTAAATTATGTATAATAATATATGGTTTCCATTATACAGGATTTGCCTCTATGACACAATCTTGATGTGATGCACACAGAAAAGAATTGTACAGAAATCTTATTTGCAACAATTATGAACACGAAGAATAAGCGTAAGGATGGAGTTAAAGCCCGCAAAGACCTTAAAGAGATGAAGATGAGGAAAAAACTATATCCTAAGGTGAAAAAGAATGGAAAGTTTTTTTGCCTGAAGCTCCTTTTTTTTCTATCTCGGTTAGAAAGAGAGTTGATATGCAAAACATTGTATAGATTGAAAGTTTCGATTGGTTACAGCGGAAATTGGCAACATAATGTGAATTTGGAAGATTTCCAGCTAAAAAATCTGAAGTCACATGATTACCAGATACTCATGCAACAATTATTACCGGTATTGTTAATGTACTTTGCGAGCCGCTATTCAAGAATTATCAATATTTTTCAATGTGTTGTGCTTTAAGGTTATTAATCGTGAAGAACTTATAAAGATGATGGAACGCATTGTGGAAGTACTATGCGTCTTCAAAAAGTACTTCTTACCTTCATTTTTTGCTTTTATGATACACATTGTTGTGCATTTAGCAGATGAGGTACCAATTGGTGGGCATGTTAGATATTTACAAAATAATATTTAAAGTATTAAATATGTAACAGGATGATGAAAGACTTACAAAAAATATGTAGTAAATCCGAGATACCCTGAAGGGTCTATTATAGAGAGATACCTCGATGAAGAAGCAATGATGTATTCCATGGAATACATGACTGATGGTAGAAAAGGAGGTCATAGGCGGGGGCGAAAGACATATGAGAATGATGATGGTGACGGTGTTAGCCCGCTAGGCAGTAAAGGAAAGAAATACATTCTTGGAGCGATGCAATACGAACAAGCACGTAAATGGGCTTTGCAACAAGCTCCTGAAAATGCTGAATGGGAAGAGTATGTACAAAAACCATATATAAAGCACATAATTTGAATTCTTTAATATGTACTTGTCTAAGGTATGTAATGTTCTATTTGCAGAAAATATGACATATATAAAGATATATCTTAATTCTTGTGGTCAAAGTCGAAGGAGTAATCAAAGACTTGAGAAACCGATGGATTATGTTTCATAACTTAGGTAATAGTTACAAAGTGAGGAAGATTCCACATTAAAGTTGCTTGTTAAGGGACCGAGTTTTAAAGACGTTTTGTACAAGTCATTCCAAGTCAATGGATATCTATTTTGCATATCGGAGTCAGAGATGAGAAAGACAACCCAAAATAGTGGTGTATCCATGAGGCCTGTGACTACTTTCATTTCAAAAGCTGGGGATAAGAACCCCATCGATGAGGAAGTCACATAATATAGGTTCAACAAATCAATATTGGAGTTGGATTACAAAAAGTTTAAGAAAACTATATTTTGTTGTGATTGGGTGCCTTGTTGATTCTGAGATGAACTTCATATATGTCAATTTAGGCAAACTGCAAAGAACCTCAAAGGAAGATAATGAGCCCTTTATTCTTGCCACACAGGCTTTTCAAGTTTTTATTGCAAGGATCAAAGTAGACCTAATGAGGAATGGCATGTTGTATTGGATTCTCCAAAGAGGTTAACTAAGGATATAGATGCTTACGAAGACCCCATAGTATTCACAGCACAAGTAAACATTGAGGCTTCTGAAAACATTATCATGGAAGATGCTGAAAATCTTTAACATTAAGTCTTACCCATTTTTTTTACTGTGGGAAATATTTTAGTTTCAATAATAATGGGTGTGCTACTCCAAGTTCTTTCTGCTACACATATAGCTTGTATTAATTTTCATTTTAATATGGCATTTAACTATGGCATTTTATGTCATTGAATGGGAAAAATTTAAGAACAACCAGTTTGTAGATGAGGTAGTTTCAGTGTGACAAGAATTTGAAGAAAAAGTAGAGGTGGAAGCTAGTAAATGTAGAAGACTTGAAGAAAGGATTGGAGCATTTGAATCACGCGAGGGTCGACATGGAATAAATATGCACCATGCTTCTCCAAGCAATGCCCCTTTCTCTCAAGTCTTTTTTCTTTCTCTTATAATTATTTATACAACTTATACTAATTTATTGTTTAGTAGAATTTGAATTTTATTGAACAAGAAAAATAAAATACATTCAACAGACTGGTTTGCCTTCCCTATTGGCTGGCCTTCACGTAATAAGAGGTTCGAGCTCTAAATCCACCATGAACTTTATAAGAAAGAAAATATCCACCCATTATGTGTAAATAAAATTTGGTGTATTTGGGCTTTTTATAGTCAAAAGTTTGAAGGAACTAGACCCAAATTAATTGGGTCGTTGTTCAAATTTTATGGGATTAACCTAGATTAAAAGAACCTTTGTCACAGCCCCTTCTCCTCCACTGAGCCTCTCCGCCTTTTTGTTAGATTCCAAACCTCTTGCACACAGATAGGGAATCTTTATTAGATTCAAGAAGCAATGAAACCCTAGATAATGCAGCACATATACCATATACCATGTATATATATTGGAAGGACTATCATCAATTTGTTTGTTTTTAGATTTATGGATGGCAGTATCTTTAAGAACCTGATTTCCCTCAGTCAAGGTGGTCATGCTCTCTCCAGCTTCTGCTGCATCAGGATCGAATGCAAAATGATCTTCTTGGATGGGCTCCAACCTTTGGCTGTCAACGTATCTTAAGGAATAACTCGGGCTAGTAAAGAAACAATGATATGAGTACTTTTTACCTTTTTTTATTTTTTTTATTTTTTATTTGGAAGCCTACACAAAGCTTGATATAGTTAATACCCATTTTTGCAGTGGTGTTTTTACAGTGGGTAAAAAAGCAATAAACTAATCAAATTGATCGGACATATCAGCAAGGGATTCTAAATAAGGGTACTAATAATGGGGAAAAAACTATATAAAATATTTCATGCGAACCATTAGAAGAAGTCGGAGCCTGGTTGTATTCTAGCATACAAGGAGTCTGTTCAATCCATTTGTGAGATTCCCGCCACAGTTGGTTTTCAATTCCTAACTACTTTAGTTCCATCAGGCCTCTCTCAACATCAACTGTATCATGTGAGGTGGGTGATCGAGTACTAAGATTAATCCAAAACTGCAGGCACTCATTGAAAATATTAGGCTCCAGTCCATGGGATTTTGTTCTTCTCCATAAATATGTAAGCCAAGCCTGCTTGAAGAGCACATCTTCAGACTCTTCTTGGTTAAATTCAAATGCCTCTAGAAGATTCTGAACCTCGATAGGTATTTTTAAGTCATCGGAGACAGGTTGACCAGAATTTAGTAAATTAAGTCGTCGGTGTTGAGCCATTGTAAATATTACAACATCTTCCACCTTCAGTAAAGCTAGTTCATGCATGCCTTTTTCTACTAAGAGCATGCTCTGAATGTTCCCCTCACCAGAAAGATCATTCATGTCACGTGGAAATCTTTCCCTTTCATCAAGATCGGCTTTATCTGCTGTATTTTACTCTTTAGCTTTCTGCCCGGCATATAAGACAACTTCAAGAGGAAATGGAGCTAAGGATGACCAGAACTCATACTTTTGTCCAAAAATCTCTGGATGAATATCATGTTGAACACATAAATTCCAATATCGTGCTAGCCAGCACCTCTTGAGAATGACCTCCTCCATTTCTTCCTTGGTTAATATCATTCTCTGTGTGATTGATCGAAGAGATTTAACTTCATATTCAGCTTCATGGAGCTGCTCCATGGCAAATGTTGCCTCATCCCTGGCAGTTTCCGCTTTAAACCGAAGGGATGTAACCTCTTCGCTTTTAACATGTACTTGAGTTGCAACTTTCAAAGCTGCCGTCCTTTGCTTAAGTGCTGCTTCTTTCCTGCTTAATAAATGGGCTTCCAAGGATACACCTTCTCCAAGTGATGCAACCAGTTTTTCCAGTTGCCTTGCTCTGGCCTCTGCTTCCTCAAACCTGTCCTGTGCAAGTCGAAGCTTTTCAAACATACTTTCATTTTCTTCTTACTGTATATCAAGCTCATCCTGAAGAGCAGAAGAAGAATGGTGACTGCCAGTTAACTGCACATTAAGCTCCCCAAATCCAGAGTGTTATTTACCTTCCAAGCTTCTTCATCCTGAATCGTCTTCTTTTAAAGGAGGACCTTAGGCTAGCATATCTTCCTAGCTGTTATGATCTTCTTCTGTTCTGTTAGCCATGGACAATCTTCTCTGAAAGGCTTCGAAAATAATGCCTGGGGATTCTTCTTTTACCTCACCCTACAAGAAAGCAGGTACCCTAAGATGAGCCCAGCCTACAAGAAAGCAGGTAAGATGAGCCCTACAAGAAAGCAGGTGCCCTAAAATGATAAATTATGGTCATTCAATGCTATACTTCGTTAAATGATAAATTATGGTTTTTAAAATATTCAATCTAGCCTTATGAGTTCTAATGTTGTTGAGACAACTTGTTATTTGCTTAAAACATTCTTCTACTACGCATTCACGATTACTTTCTATTCTTTTGTAGGAAACAAGAGATTCACCGCCACCTAATAGAGTGAGGGGTAGAAACTGTATTATGAAATATATGTATGGTGGAACAGTTGCTTACGGAAGTATTCAGTTATCTGGGGTGGCTCCTGAAGGGTTTTTTCATGTCATAGTAGATGAGGTTATTCGCAATGATGTGCAATTATTTATGGAAGGCGGTACTCTAGGTGACATCTCTTCAGGTTAAGCTATTGTATGGTATAAAAATCTTACCTGTTTCGGGTGAACGACATATTTTTATTTTATTATTTCTTAAAATAAAATTTGACATAGGTTTTGTTCTTGTTAATTTATAATAAAACTTGTTCTTGTTATTAAAATATGCAATTTTTTGCATTAATTGCTTCTGGTTAATGAAATTTATAGCAACTATTGTGATTAAGTCCCGATTGATATGATTGTTGTATATTGAAACAAAATTTCAGTTAATGTGACAAAAAATAGGACGTTTATATTTGCGACATATAAAATGACTAATAGCCATGTCTTAAAATGTAATTATTATTGTAGGGTCATAACCTTCGATCTCACCCAAAGTCAAGCTTACCTAGTTCGAATTACCTCCATCTCAGACTCATGCATTTTTGACATATTTCCCCAGTCAACATTCCAACCTACCCCACGAACTGGTTAAAAACGTGGGCCGAACCTAAACCGAAAAACCTTATCCAGTCAAAGACATCTGTCTCCCACGAACTCGTCAGTTATTCACTCAACCGCCACTAACTATATTGTTCTGAAAACGTGCTCCAGCACGATGAAGAGCTGCGGAGAAGGCCTATATAAAGAAAAAGTTCTAGAAGAGACAGGACCATAAAAATTACACAAGAGATCATTAAGAGAACTATCGATTCAAGATTCTAAGCAAGCATTACTAACTTCTTAGATACAAGGTTAAAAATATTTCTATATTTAGAGATCACGTGTAATAAAGATATCCCCTCAAGTAATAAAGATACTTTTACAAAAATCCTCCACACGAGGTCGTGGTTTTTTACCTATTCAGAGGTTTTCCATGCTATAATCACCTGTTTTATTTCTTACATTCCATTAGAATATTGTTACAAGTTCATTGGTGTAATAGAGAATTCCAAGACATTTCGAGCGTACAGAATTTGGCCATTTCATTTGGCGCCGTCTATGGGAAAGATTGCATTTCTACGATATCCTGAGGCAGTCTTTCACTACAACTTTCAATCATGGTTACTTCTAGATGATCAACTGCAAGAACCTAGTTTGAAGTTTCCATGGAGCTGGGACAGCTCACAGAATTATAGGTGAATCTCAACGCCGAGACAGAGAAACGCACCAAACTTGAATTTCATTTAACAAAGGATCTGGAGCTCCAGGAAAAAGAGTTCGATACAGAACGACAAGCTCGTTTGACAGCACTCAAAGGACATGAAGATCATATGACAACAATACAGACTACCCTAGCGGATCTGTAAAATACTTAGCAGGCTCCTCCAGCCAGAGGTGACAATCAGCATCTAGAAACCTCCTGCGTTTCTGCAAAGGAAAGATTGGGACCTCGAAGAGTTGCCAGTAAAGCTATTTCTAGGAATCTACAACACGAACCACAGCCCTCCATTCATTTGGGGGGTGAAGTTCAGTACAAAGTCAGTCGAGGTCACCTAATTTCCATCCGCCAGAAGGAAGAGTAGCGACCACAACATCAAGTTCCAGCACGAGATCGTCTGAGTAAAGGTACGGGCACTCATCATCCACAGCTAGCTCATCCAGTGATTCAACCAATATGTCATTACGTCTCAAAAGAGCACATGGACCAACAGATTAAGGAGTTGATCGAGGCACAAGTTCTGGGTACTACCGGCGATGCCAAAAAGTTACAAAGAAGTCTGATTGCCAAGGAACTATTTGATATGGAGATACCGAAAGGTTTCCATACTCCCAAAATTTGTAAATACAAAGGTACTGACCCCAAGGACCACATTCAGCAATGCCGTGATTTATTGCGGTTGTACTCCAATCTTAACCACATCCTCTGCTATTTTTTTGCCACAAGTCTACCGGAGAAACCACTCTGATGGTTCTATTCTCTCCCTGAGGACTCCATCTATAAATTTGATCAGCTACAAAAGTAGTTCATCAAGACATATGCTCACAACAGAGACAAAGAGGAGAACTTGTATTCTCTTATCGATCTTAAACAGTCGCATGGAGAGAAGTTCAAAGATTTCTTAAAGAAATTCTTAGAGCTCGTGCCAAAAGTGGATAACCTCGATTAGAAAATGGTTGTTACTGCTTTCACCAATGCTCTCTGGCTCGACTGCAAAGCCAAAGAATACTTCTTCCTTAACAAACCTGTGACCTTGGAGGCGATGATCACAAAATTTAACAGTTACGTCGACCTGGAAGGGATGATATCCAAGCGACAAAAATCTACTAAATCCGTCCTCTCCACCAAAGGCCCATCTATAGAATAAACCAGCGAACCCAAGGAGGAATAGGGAGATCAGAAGTGCACCAAGGGTAATACTGGTTACCCTCGGAATGGTGATCCACCAAACAAACCCATCCTACCAAAATTAAATGTCTGAATATTTATAATTTTTCCACAGCTATTGAAAGATCCATTCTACCGCGTCTCTCACCTACTGGAATCAATCGATAGTCGATCATATTACCTTCATCATAAGGTTAATCATCATACTATTGACAATTTCTATGCTATAAAGTGGTTGCTCAAGTACATTTTTAAAGAGGGACAGATGCTCGAATTTATTGTCGATCTGAAGTCGTAGAAAGATGGCAGCTATAAGAAGCAGCCCGAAGTTATTCAGGTCAATAATCAAGCTGAGGGGAAGCATCTTTTCCTTATGCACCACAAAAACATGATTGAAATCAATCAGATCACCAATTCTAACAAATCAAAATGCATAAGACTATCAGAATGTTACAATCTCACACCTCAAGACAAAAAAAACCAAGCTTCTTCCCGAATCGAGCAATCATTGGCTCAGGATCTCCTTCGATGATTGCGTTACTAGCCATGTAAAGTTTCCACATCATGATGCTTTAGTCATAATGTTTTAGATGAAGAAGTTTTTCATCCACACAATAATGATCGATACTGGAAGTGGTATTGAGATTCTTTTTCAGAGTATGATCGACCAGATGGGTTTGGCCGACCAAGTTATTCAGACAACACCGATATCAGTGGGTTCAATGGTTCAAGGGAAGAACGAGTAGGTAAGATCATCTTACCTCTTACCGCAGGACAGCCACCATCGACGTCGTATTCTATGTCATTAATGGCAAATCTCGTCATCTCAGGATTATGGGCCGCTGCTGGATACACAACATGAAGGCAATCGCTTCCATCTATCATCAAATACTTCGATTTAAGCACAATAACGGTATTTATGAGATCAGAGGTATTCAGAAGCTCTCTCAAGATTGTAAAATTACTGTCTTTGCTATCCAAGATACTTTTGACAGATTTGCTGCATAGCAATTAGAGGAAGCTGATTATCTTAATGATCAACCATCCACAGAGGAGCCCACAGAATATATCAACATTAATAGACCTAACAGAGGTACTTTCATTGGTACTAAGCTGGTTCAGCATGAAAAAAATTGCTCTCATTTAGTTCTTGCAACTCAATCAAGACGTTTTTGCATGGTGTTTCAAAAAAATGCCCAGGGTCAATCCAGCCATGGCCTGTCTCAAATTAGCTATCAATATTAACGCCGCAGCGGTCAAATATAAATAGCGATGACTTTCACCTCATCTTCAAGATGAAGTTAACGCCGAGATCATAAAATTGGTCAAAGTGGGATTCATTCGAGAAGTTAAGTATCTAGACTGAATATCCAACATTGTCGCTGCCCTAAAGAAGAACAGAAAAGATCGAGTTTGCGTAGATTTTACAGATCTTAACAAACATACTCTAAAGGACAGTTTCCCTCTTCCCAACATTTATCAGATCCTTGATTCCATAGCAGGTCATGACCTCTTATCTATGATAGACACTGCTTTGGAGTATAATCCAATTCTACTTTTGGTAGAAGATCAAGAGAAGATAACTTTTATCACTAAAAGAGGTCTTTATTGTTACAAATTCATGCCCTTCTGACTCAAGAACGTGGGTACCACATATCAACGATTGATGACTACTATGCTTAAAGCACACTTAGGGAAATTCGTTGAAGTCTACATCGATGATCTCTTGTACAAAAGTGTACAGTTAGCCAATCACATCTAAGATCTCAGCACTATATTCAACATCCTTCGATCTTACAAGATGTATCACAACCCTGATAAATGTCAATTCGGGGTATATTCTGGCTGCTTTCTACGCTACCTGATCAGCAAAAAAGGGATTGGGGCCAATCCGGATCAAATTCGGGCTCTCCTCGACATGCCCTCTCCAACAATAATAAAAGACGTTCAAAAACTTACTGGAAAGATTGCCACTATCAACCGTTTCATTTTAAAATCTTTAGAACGCTGTCGTTGGCTATTCCTATTACTCTGCAGATGTACCAAATGAGGAAAAGTTCAGCCAAATGCAGAGATCACATAGACACCAGAATGTGAAGCAGCTTTTCAGGATCTCAAAACCTTTTTGGGAAGGTCTCCCATAATGAGTACCCCAGTAGATAATGAGGAACTGATTATCTACCTAGTAGTCACTGATACTTCCCTCAGCTCGGTTCTTATTTGCCTGAAAGGGAAAATAGGGAAACCAGTCATTTCATCAGCAAGACTCTCACACCAGTGAAAATAAGGTAATCTAAAATTTAGAAACTTCTTCTCACTTTGTTTACACTTTATAGAAACTCAAGCACTACTTCCAAGCTCATTCAGTTAAAATCATGACGAACTACCCACTTCGAGAAGTTCTATTCAAGAAAGAAAAATCAAGGAGATTGCAATAGTGTTCAGTCAGTTTGGGAGAATATGATATCAAGTTCAAACAACGTCATTCCAAAAAAGGTTAGGCCATTGCCAATTTTCTCACAAATTTTCCAGTGGAGGATCCCAAGTGGGAAGAGCACGACCCTGACCTTACAGAAGAAACACCCAAGGATCCACCCTCCAAGCCATTCGATAAACGAGCTGAATGAATCACTACATCAGGGTGGAAACTTCTCACAGATAGATTAGCAGGACTCGCAGGGTCAGGAATCGGGATCGTATTGATTACCCCTTCCAATGACAGAATTGAAAAATCAATTCGCTTAGATTTTGAGGCCTTAAATAATGTCACCGAGTATGAAGCTTTCATTCATGGACTTGACCTTGCTCTTGAGCTCGATGTCCCCAAACTCTCAGTTTACACAGATTCACTACTCATCAGCCACCACTACTCATAGTAATACAAGAAGAATGGGAAGATGATCGAATACGCAGCCCTCATTGCAGATTGGATGAGCAAGTTCACGTTATCTTCCTCGAGGTGAAAACAGGAATGCCGATTCCTTGGCATAGCTACCATGGGTCTTGGTTATAGAAGCTCGATATCTCCAGATTGAAATCATTTCAACCCCCAGTACTGATCACATTTTTATATGCACGATCAATACTAGGGGCGATAAAGGGGGAGACAACAATTGGCGAAAGCCTTTCTTAGCCTACATCGGTGTCGATAACATTTGCAACGGACCACTCCTAGCAGATCCAAAAGAACTCCGACAGTTGATCAACAACTCGAAGCGCTACACTAATCAAAACGGTGTGCTATACCGCATTTCCGTCAAAGGGCCTTACCTCAAGTGCCTCTCCAAATCAAAAGTAGATGAATTGCTCTGCGAATTACGTGAAGGGACTTGTGGCTTCAATGTCGCAGGTCGATCAATAGAAAACCTATCACATAAGGAGTATTCTGGCTCTGCATGCACAAGCAAGCAGAGGAGTACTCCCGCAGATGTGACACCTGCCAAAGACATGGACATATGATACATGCCCCTGCGCTCGAACTCTATGCAAGCAAGGTGTTCTAGGCATTCAAAAAATAGGCACTTGATCTCATCGACGAATTCCCTAATTCCCCAGATAACCACCGTCACCTACTCGTAGCTACTGATTATTTTACAAAATAGGTAGAAATAGCTTCACTCTATCGAGCCAGAGAAGAAGAGGTCATTTTTTTTATTTGTAACCATATAATCACTCGATTTGGGTGCCCCTACCTAATTTGTATCGATAACGAGTCCCAATTTGTGGAAAAGAAAGTCGTAACCTTCCTAAACTACCACAATATCATCCACTCATCATCCAATGCTTACTATCCTCAAGGAAATGGCCAAGCCAAAATTGTAGGGACTTATCCCTTGATTTCACTTAAAATCGAGCTCACGAAGCTCAATTTAACTCCATCCGAGGCTCGCGCAATTTTAGCACTGAACACTCCAGTCAACATTCTAAACACCCCCACGAACTACTCAAGAACATGGATCGAGCTAAACCCAGAAAATGTTATCCAGTCAAAGGCACCTGTCTCCCATGAACTCGTCAGTTATACAGTCAGCCGCCACTAACCACATTATTCAGAAAATGTGTTCCAGCACGATGAAAAGTTGAGGGAAAAGCCTATATAAGGGAAAAGTTCCAGAAGAGACAGGGACCAGAAAAATTAATCAAACATCTTATTTACGATATCAAAAGCATTTCTATATTTAGAGATCACTTGTAATAAAGATATCTACTCCAAGAAAAAAAGATGCTTTTACCAAAATCATCCATACGAGGTCGTGGTTTTTTACCAATTCATAGGTTTTCTACGCTAAAAATACCTGTTTCCATTTCTTATTTTCTATTAGAATATTGTTACAGGTTCATTGGTATAATAGCTAATTCTTAATCGTTTCGAGCTTACGGAATTTGGCCATTACGGAAATTACCAGCAATACCATCGTGGATGGACTCAAAAAATGGCTTTACTCACAGAAAAAAGGGAATTGGTTTTACGAGCTGCTTTATGTCTTATGAGCATATCGTACCACTCCTCGACAATTAACTGGATATACCCCATTCCTTTTTGCTTATGGCACTGAGGCCGTCATTCCTTTTAAATATCATCACCCAGTTTGTGATAATGAGCTAACTGGCATGGAAAATAAGTTCGAGTTGGCTTGCAACCTCATTATGATAAATAAAATTAGGGAAAATGTCATCGCTAACCTAGGTCGATATCATCATATGCTTGCTAGATCCTACAACAACCGAGTCTGGAGCCGTACCTTCCAAATCAAGGATTTCATCCTCAGAAAAATTCCTCACATCGCAAAGAGCCTAACGCCGAAAAATTAGTCAACAATTGGGAGGGTCCATTCATTATCACAGGTTTCTCAGGCCTGGGATCATATTATCTCATGACAGAAGAAGGAATCCCCATTTCAAATCCTTAGAATACTATATGACTGAAACGGTACTATCGTTAAAGCATCTTACTACTCCATTTCCTTTCCTCGCTTTTGTTTTTTGTTTTCATCTCCATTCAATATAAATTCTGAACTGATTAATGAAACTTCCAAGTTTTGCACAACATCTCTCTATTTACGTAGATTCACCCACAATCTATAGGTTAAAGCATAGAGAATACTAGCTTTCAATCGATCTTATTCCAGTTAAATTAAGGATAACACTTAGTTTGGCTGACTCTACTAAATTTTTACCATTCGAGGAAGTGTAAAAACTTGTTTCATATTAAAGACTTTACCAAACATCAGATAGGGTAAAGATAATACTAGCTTTCATCTGCTTCAACTTGTTTGGGTCATTACACCAGTTAGATCAATGATAACACTTGGTTTGGCTGACTCTACTGAATCTCTGTAATTGCAGTAAGTGTAGAAACTTGTTTCATATCAAAGACTCTACCAAACATCAGATAGGGCAAAGATATTACTAGCCATCATCTACTTCAACTTGTTTGGGTTATTATACCAGTTAGATCAAGGATAACACTTGGTTTTGCTGACTCTACTAAATCTCTGCGATTGTAGCAAGTGTAGAAACATGTTTCATATCAACGACTCTATCAGGCATTAGATAAGGAAAAGGTAATACTAGCCTTCATCTCTTTCAATATGTCTACAGCATTTCAATAGTTCAATCAAGTTTCAACTTGATTTAACTCAACTCATCTCTGCGATTGAAATAAATGTAACAACTTGTTTTACATTAAAGACCCCACTAGACATAAGATAAGGCAAATGTAATACTAGCCTTCATCTTTTTCAATATGTCTGCAACATTTCCATAGTTTAATCAAGTTTCAACTTGGTTTAACTCAACCCATTTCTGCGATTGAAACAAATATAAAAAACTTGCTTTATATCAAAGACCCCACCAGACATAGGATAAGGCAAAGGTCATACTAGCTTTCATCAATTTTACTTGTCTGCGACAGTTACTATTTATTTTCAGGTCCTAGTACAATGAATGTCATTTCTGTTGATGGGATGTCAGCCATGTTTTACCCTTCAGTAGGAGGTCGAACAGAATTCAGTTCACAAGCTACAACAACTCTGCCCCTGTCTATCAGATCAACAGGTCAAGGGCCTAAATTAGTTTCCATAAAAGCCATACAGCTGCCCCGATCTATATCCACTTTACAAATGCATCCCATGTCAGACAGGTTCTTAAACAAGGTATTTTGTTCTAACTCAAGTCTTTTTATTTCCTCTACAAAATATGCAACGGTCGCCTTTAATAGGTTTTCCCATGATGCATGAGCTACAACGATCTTTGAATAATGACGTCTCACCTTCTCAAGGTGTGACTCCAAATGCATGTACAGATTTTTTTGATGTACCATTTCCCTGTCTGTCAAATCATAAAATGTTATATTCTCTTCCACTTTAATGTAATATCTTGTTGATTCAGTCTGAACAATGACCTCCAAATTCCCCACCTGAGCACGCAGTATCACAATTCCTGTATTCAATTATTCCCGGGCTGAAGTATCATTTAACGAATTGTTTTTTTTCTTCATCAGAGTTTCCATTACCCTGATTTCCCCTTTTAAGACCTTTTCCCTGATAAGAGCAGCATCCATCTTGTGCTTACACTCCCTTAAGTTCGTATTTCCTCTTTGAACATACCCTTGAATACGAAACATATCACTCTCTAGCTCTCTAATTCGACCTGAGAGACCAACAACATCCCCTTAGACTAGAGGAGCCTTAACCTCATTTTTACTTCACCTTGAGCATTCTCTAGCCTCGGATTTCTTGGCACGCGCGTTTGCTTGCACCTGTTCGGTCTTCAATCATGTTGCCCTCTCATTTAATTTATTACACCTTCGTTGTATTCTCTGAAACTCCATATCCTTGACAGGTAGGCTTATATGGAAATGATCAGCCGCAGCTTCCGAAGCTGATAGATTTTCTTGAGCTACCCTCAGCTCATTATCTTTTTTAATCATTTTCTGTTTTAGTCGCTCCAGCTCGTTTCTACAATTCTGAAGATCAGATCGAAATTGTCCCTCTGAACTTTCTAGCGCCTGAATGCAGTATTGAGCCATTTTAGCCTGCCTACCCTTAACCATCAACGTATCAACCCGACTTTGAAGCTTTGCGGCGTGTTCTGTGATCTCCCCTAGCTCTTTTAGCCCCTTGCCTATTTCGGCATATTTCTCTTCGAACTTATGAGTGAGATCGAAAATAGCCTGGGTTGCCCCCACAAGTTTAAAATGCGCCTTTACGTGTTGATCTTCTCTGCTCACATTCGCCTCCCTCATCCTATCCATCTCATCTGTAAATTTCCGGTTACATTGGAGTACATCGTCCTCACGCAAGCGAGTTAAATCCAATTCAGCCTGTACAATATATAAATATTAATGCAGTTCGATTAAGAACACCATTAATCTGCATATATATATAGTTCATTTCTAAAATTATATATGATTTCTAACATCTGCGGTGTACAAATACTTTTAGACTAAAAGCTTGGGGTACATTATCAGATAAATGATCTATGAGGTATATTGCGAAGTCTAAGGTACATGCTTTCGATATGCTACTTTATATAAAGAGCGTTGAATTTTTTTATGCACTATATTAGTGTTATTTTCCTAAAGCTAATAGAAAAAAATTAGGTCTGCATCTACATCCTATTTACTTGGTAGCTTTATGTTGATATAACATACAAGTCAAAAGACCTATTCTGATCTAACCTGCAGCTCTGTTTGCGAAGATAGCAAGGTTGTAGAGGTCTCTTTTTCCCTGGCAAGCCCGGTCTCTAGATTTTTTATTCTGAGACTCATTTCTCTAAGTGCCTACAAGAGGTTTATAAGAAAATCAGCCTACAGATGACTCTTCCATACACACAATCCAATAGTTTACAAATATTCATACAAAAGCATATTTCTACCCTTCCTTCTCATTATCACCCTCTGGGAGTTCGGTGTCATCCCCTTGATTGTCAAGCACCGTTTGACGGAAGACACCATCAAGACCATCCACGACGCCCACCGCTACCTCTTCAACTTCTTCGTCATCTCCCTCCTCGACATAGGTGTCTGCCTTAATAGTATTTACCTCATCCTCGGAATACCCCTTTGAAATCAGATGGCGCCCCAACCCTTCGTGCTCCGCCTCCACCTCCTCAAGAGTTACCCTGGCCTCTGATTGAAGATGGCCAAATACTAGTGCATGAGAAGACTTCATGGCCTCCAACTTCTTTGTTTCCTTGTAAACATCTGGCTTCGATCGAGCTAACTTCTGTTCAAGCTCGACTTTCCCCTTCTTCAACTCAAATTTTTCTTATTCAATTCCAAGCCAAATGCCCCTCATCAAACGAGCAACCTGCAAAGCACAATTCGACCTCAGCGTTAGCTCCGAATGCAAAATATAAACATATTTCACTTAGTAGAGCATAACGACTTACCATCTTGCTCACATCCTCTTCACCGTGAAGAGCGGCCAGCTTATCCCTTTCCTCCACTACTTAGAGATCATCCTCAGCAATAGAATACTCTTCAGCGACTCTTTCCCCTGACCTCCCTGAAGGTTCAATCCTTCTCCTCTTTTCTTTTTCAACACCCTCATAACTTCCAGTGTTACAAGGGGTTGTCGGACACTTCAACATTTATTTTTTCAGAAATGTTCAAGCCAATTAGCTCGACGCAATAGACTCTGGCTGAAACGAACTGTCTATTATAGGGGTCTTGGCTACTTTGGTTCGGCCTTCCCCACCAGTTCCAATTTTCTTCCCATCATCAACGCCCGCCATCAGTCTGGTCGATTGAGATTTTTGGACCTTTTTCAATTTACTCAAAATCCTTTTCTTCCTACTAAGGCTGAGTCCTTCTAACACAAACTTGAGCTCAACTCATCTGCAACTTTGTCCAATAGTGACTCTTTCCTCTCCACTCGAGACTTCGGGCCTGCCATGCATAATATTTATTATTATCACCAAAAGATCATCAGCTCGTACGTATTAATATTATACTCTATGTATTGTTATACTTACTTTGTTTTACAGTTCTAAACAGAAGATCCAAAGGTTTTTTATCATCTCTCTAAAGATAATTACCCTTCATCCATATTACATTGTCATTCCAGGCTCGACCTACTGAGTTAAGATCGAAGAAGCGACGCCGAGTTGCACTCGCGCAGAAATATGCCCCACTACTGGCCTTATAATTCTTTACCCCATAAAGCTGCAATACGTCCTCTGGGGTTATCCTCCTCACTTTTCCATCATTTTCCCATTTTTCATTCAGATGGTCACAAGCAGTTATTACCTCCCACATATTCTCGTTCAATTGAGCAGGACATGCCCCAATCGTATTCATAATCCCCTTCGCCAAATTTGTAAGGGAAAGACTCCACCCGTACTCTAATTGAGACAGGTAACACAAGAAACCCTCTGACAGGTTACTCCGAACATCCCCATTAAAATATTTTAACGAGATCTATTCATCTATAACCCTATCTCATTTTTCCTCCTCCAAATTGGATAACAAATAAAAATACTCTTCCCCCGTCGCTACCGTACACCCCCCAAACATCCTACCAGCGTATTCTACGCAGTTACCCCATTTCCCTCCTACTGCAGCTTTGGCTTTACAAAATTCACTAAATGCATCTGAACCAGGAGGATAGGCCACTAATTTACCTGGAAAACCCAGAAATTAGTCCAAACCAACTTCTACCACACCATCAAACTCTACCGTACGACTGGAGGTCGAAACCACGTTAATAGGCAAACTATCCATCTCAACTGTAATTTTACAGGCAAAGATTGGTTCTACCCAAATACCTTACACGTTCGACCTACATACAGGCTCAGGTATCTATCATTATTTTATACACATCGATCATTCATATGTAACATATCGTTCAAAGATTCTGTCTACATGTGAAATATCATGGATTAGTATAAATAGTGATTTACTAGGATTTGCTTAAACAGATTATGATTTGCAAAATAAACACAGCACACATCTCTACTAACCTTCAGTGCCATAATGAGAATCCGCAGTAGCGCCAAGTCCTTCCCACACAACGCTGTTGTACTGACACCTACGAGATTTTGTGCCACAACTCTCTTCAATTATTGGTCGCCCTAAGATAAATCCTTACCAAACCCTCTATAATATTTTTGCGCTTCTCTCTCAGTGTTCTCCAAATTTTTAGAAGTTAAAAAACATTTAAATGATGAAGATGAACCACTATTTATTGCTTTTCTCTCTAATGGCTGGCAGTTATTGCGCCTCGCATGACCCATCCTCGATTTTGGAACTGAAGCGTCCTTTCCACTATCCATGTTAGACGTCTTGCACCTTTTCAATTAAACCACTTTTCCATCATTGCCATTTCCCTCATATTTTAATCTATTTTAATCTCTTGTTACCATATATTTCTCTAATCTTCCCACACTAATGATAAATCATACTCCACGAAATTAGATTTTTGTAGCTTTACATATAAAAACAAACCTAAAAGCCCCTGTATTTTTTCTGTTCTTGTGTCTTATACTTATGGTACTAGTGACATCATTTTCAAAGCTAACAAAATTTTCAAACTTATTCAAAATTTGTTTATCAAAACAGTCTCAAATGGCATTTGCAATTATAGAGGATCACATTGACTTCTAACTTTTCTGTTAAACTCTGCAACCTTTACATTTATTTAGGATAACGTTTTACATGTAATTACATTTAAAAATAGCCTTGGCGACCTGAACAACCACATCTGCTCAAATTTTCTCACTCGATCATCCCATCTTCAAATTCGATCTCCACCTCAGCGATCAATCTGACCAGCTCTTCTCGATCTGCAAGATCCAACACCAATTCACGAAAGCATGCCTCATAGAAATACTTGCCATATTCAAGTTCCCTATCCCTCATATCCAATCCGTTGAGCTGATATTCATACACTGGTAACTCAGCATCATAATCAAACAATCCAAAAATTCTCTCCCGCACTTCAGCGATTTTAATGGCCAATCGTCCTTCAGCGGCATGAAGAATCCTCTGAGATCGAGTCTGCACCATCACAATCACTTCTCCTTAGTCAGGAAATAATTATTACCCTTATTTATATATTTATACAGTGCTTTTCGCTCAAAATAAAATTTTGACCTTTTATCTCGTAACAGAAAACCAAATCTTGAGATAGACTATTTAAACTTATCCCTTCACTCCGGTACCTACATTATATTATTTTTCTAGTCGAGCTTAATTTATCAAGAGTTATTCTTCTATCGACCTGTTGCAGCTCAAATTTTTGCGTTACATATTTCCTATAATTTTTCTCCCCCACATGTTTAAACGCACAACAATATCATACTTACATCACAACGTCAATTTCCGCACGTATTTATCTCAGTTCGAACATCACAACAGCAGTGTTTTCAATACTTACAAACTCCTATTCATTTCATACATCCTACATGATTCAGTTCGATTCTAAGAGACATTTTCTATCTACATGACACAAGTAATTGGATGACCAATTTTTATTCATGTCAAAAACATTACATACGATTTTATAGATAACAAGTTTTTTAGTATATCGATCTCAGGAATACAACTAAAACATTATCCGTCCAGCACTGAACTCCTCCAGTTCTTCTTGCTTCAATGATCTTTCACCATGATATAAAGCAGAAATTGGAACCAATAAAGAGCATCCCTCACATGAGTTTGGTTGAAGTCTAGTCGAACTTGAAATTGAAACTATGCAAGCAGTAGACTCAGTGCTAGAACTAAATTCTCGAACTAAAGGTCTTCAAAGCACCAAAACATGATGGAAATACGGAAGCAGATTCCCACTGGTTGTCTCCCTCCTCCACTACCATCACCCCCTCCTCTGAAACTGCCACCTCCAAAGAGTTGGTGGAGATAAAGAGGGACCGACCTTAGAATTCATGATGATACAAGAAATTGGCATAACTGCCCCGCAGATATGCCTATCCCTGCATATGAAGCCCTAACCCTATCTTCTGCAAGAGTATGGAGATAGGTCCACCGATCCTCGCCTGTCAAGACGACGACATGAAACCTCCACTTGCAGTAGAATTCTTCCTCAGCTTCAATAACTTCATCTTCCGACATGCCTGATACGTCGGAGGAACAGGAGCAGGTATTGATATATCCAAGGATTGGTCACCGAAGTATTTCAACTTCAACCTCTGTATTTAAGACGCAATCCTCTCTTCAAGGGCAATACTACGAGTCTTCACCATTGTTAAATAAATTATAGAAATTTCACGAAAGACAAGCGTACCCTATATCAAAATCCTATACAGGTATCATTTATATAGCCCTAAATTTAATGTGCAGGTACATTTTACCAAGCGTCATCATTCATTACAGGTGTAATTTTTCGAATCATAACCGTCACATACATCAGTATCCACATCATCATTAAATGCACGTCATTTCCCATATCACACGTAAGTTCCACACAATCAATACCATCATTATTCCATTTCCATTATCAAGAATTTCAACCCAGATACTGAATTACAAGTTGATCATTTCTCAACCAAAGGTTACGAGGAGGCGATTGTAGAGACCTATCCCTCGATCTCACCCAAAGTCGAGCTCACCTAGTTCAAATCACCTCCATCTAAGACTCGCACATTTTTAACGCATTTCCCCAATCAGCATTCCATCTTACCCCACAAACTGGTTTAGAATATGGGTCAAACCTAAACTGAAAAACCTTATCCAGTCAAAGACACCTGTATTCTACGAACTCGTCAGTTATTCAGTCAACCGCCACTAACCACATTGTTCGGAAAACGTGGTCCAGCACGACAAAGAGCTGCGGAGAAGTCCTATATAAAGAAAAAGTTCCAGAAGAGACAGGGACCAGAAATATTACACAAGAGATCATTAAGAAACTATCTATTCGAGATTCTCAGCAAGCATTACAAACTTCTTAGTTACAAGGCTAAAAGCATTTTTATATTTAGAGATCACTTGTGATAAAGATATCTGCCTCAAGCAATAAAGATACATTCATAAAAATCTTTCACACGAGGTCATGGTTTATTACCTATTCAAAGGTTTTCCATGCTAAAATTACCATTTTATTTCTTATTT